>NW_024121444.1:2933992-3071470 GCF_016745375.1 Pimephales promelas
TATTTACAGTACACATCGTCTGATCGTGGGTTATAGTTCCTCTGTAGGTGCGGAAGGATTTGTTGATAGTAACGCTTTATCCGCTGCAATCGGCGTCGAACAGTTCGATGTGTCACCTGGTGATCCAGTGATGCAACCGCTAAACAGGGTCTTCGCTAGAATCCCGTCTGCGGTTACACATCGCCGGTCCCTGGTCCGCCGTTGCGAAGGCCTCTGCCGTCATGCAGGCGGCCGGCGAATCAACCGGCGCTCCCATGAGACCAGGCCGCAGGAACCGAACAGGCAACCCGCATCCCAGCGGCCCCACAGAGGAGAGACGGCGATCATGGTTAGTTTGTTGAATCTGTTCAAGCGATGAGTTGTTACGAAAAAGAGTGCGTACCTGTGAAACAGATGTATTGCGTTTGATATCGGCAGTGTTTGCCTCCCCTCGCGGGCCAGGACACGGATGAATATCTCCAGATAGTAGTAAGCAGATTGTGATTAGCAAAGCATTGCTTTGTGGAATTTTGGTTGAAGCCTTGTATTTCTTTGTTGAATGATACAGTTGTTTTGAATACATGAACGTTACTGCCAGTGCATGTTTCCCATAACCAAAGTTTGTTGTGGTTTGGGTTGTTTGTTTAATATCTGTTGATATGTTAATATCAGGGGGCTTTAAAACATTTAAAATCAATCCAAAGAATAAAAGCGCTACTGCTGCACCTGTCCTGCCTAGCACACTCGCCGCCATCATGTTCTGATCTGATCTCTCCCCTAACACACAATAACACTCCCCCCGAGCACATTCGCATTCACCGCTCAATCGCGAGTGACTGTCAGTACAGCTACAGCTGAGCCTACAGTTTTCTAGCTAGCTATGCCTTCGACACAGAAATGCATAGGCTACTACCTGGATGCGATCATGTACAAAACAGATCAGTATCTTTATTTAAATTCCATAAAAACGATCACATCAAGAAGAGGTTTTTAGAGAACCAACCTTGATGAAGAGCTGAGGATCACCGTCAACACCTGCCTCTGAAGTGATCATTTTACACTGGATAGTTTTATAAACTTTCCTCAGAGACAACTGGGATTCACTGATGATCCGCTGTTACTGGTGAACGGGGCCGAAACGACTATCTCCCGCCTCAGTGTTCATCCTCCCGTCCCGAAAACAGTTTCACCTAATATCACCGTCGACAGTTTTCCTGCTAGTGGGTGTGGTTTCAGTGCAGCCAGTGGACATGCCCCCAGCGTTTGAGAACAGAGATAACTGCTCATTTTTTCAAGATTTTGGTAGCTTATTTTATGTACTTGCCGGCTTTTTTTATCATTCAAATTTGGCTGGGTGGCTAATAACATATTTTTCTGTGGTGTGACAAACTGAGAACACATACTTAATTTTGACTTTACAGGGACTTCAAAGAAAGTTGTTTAGCCATTATTTTGGCGCCGGCGCCACTCAACCAATAACGAACCAATAAAGTTCCGGAGAACTTGCTTCAACACCCAGGAAACACATTAAACACACACACCAGTCAACAATAAATCTGGTTTATCTTAATATATTTTCTTAAATACATTTGAATAATAAAATTCTTTTTTATCAAACTTGCCTGGGCGGGCCAGTCCTGCCCCGGCCCAATACTGGCTACACATCTGGTTTGAATTGTTTGGTCATACTAAGAACAGATCTCGGTGCTTACCGCCATCTATAGCCTGGACTACAACAGTGTAGGTGCCATTTTTGATGAATGGAGATTCCCGGTCCATCTTCTGAACTGTGGTGATCTTTCCTGTCGTCGGGTCAACACTCACCCATTTGGCTGGGTCTTGTACTAACTCATACCTACACACATATACACACAGATATTATGATACTTTTACTTTATGTAATCATCCAAGAATTTAGTTTGCCATATATAAAACAATTTTATAATATACATATTATGTCATATACAGTGCATTAAACATTTTGGTGTCAGTAAGATTTATTTCAAGAAATTAATACTTTTATTCATCAAGGTTGCAAAAATGTATCAAAAGTGACAGTAAACACTTTTACATTGTCACAAAATAATATTTTTTTAGAATCAATCATTTTTATAAATGCATCACAGTTTCCACAAAAAAAAAATGAAGCAGCTCAGCTGTTTTCATCAATTGATAATCATAAATTTTTCTTAAGCATCAAATCATCATAGAGTGATTTTTGAATGATCATGTGACACTGAAGACTGGAGTAATGATGCTGAAAATTGAGCTTTGATCACAGGAATAAATTACATTTTACAATGTATTACAATAGAAAACTATTTTAAATTGTAATATTTTTGTAGAGTTTTAGAGTGGTTTTGATGAGATGAATGCAGCCTTGGTGAGCATAAGAGACTCAACATTTTAAATCATAAAAACACTAAAAATCTTCCGAACCACAAACATTTGCACAATTATATTATAGTATGATGAAAGTGAAATGAAAGCAGGATAAAAAAATAAAATTAAATCCACAAAAAAAAATAATAATAATTGAATGATTTGTAATTTGATGTTGCGCAACTCAATCACACCTGATTTTGCTTAAGTCTGAGTCTTCATCTTTGACTTCAGGAACAAACAACACATCTCCAGGATCTCCATTTTCATTTCGGTAAATTACTTCAGTAGTCTTCTTAAATTGAGGGGGATCATTCTCGCCAATGACTTTCACTGCCACTTTGACAGAGTTTGGCTGTGGTGTGGAACCTGTAGGTAGGGCCTTTCCATTGACACACTGAAATAATTTCTCCTCGTTCTCAACAGCTATTTCCAACTCTGTGATCTCAGTTTTCCCAGAATTCTTCCCCTGTGAAATACAATTACATTGAGAGGACACATCGGCTGTCTTTTTTTTCTATTCAATGATTGAATTGTGTTTGCATTATTGATCATACTGGTAATGGCAATACATAAAAGTGTATTGAGGTGACGACTTGACGTATCTTTGAATAAACGTCTCTTTGAATAAACTTAAACTTTTCTTAGAAGTTAAAGAAATGTTAAAGTGAACAGTGGCATTTACCTTGATAACAGACAGCACACCTTCATTGGTTTTGGGGTCTGTCTCGATCTTATAATTTCGATCTTCGTTGCCCTTCAGGATGGAGAACACCGCTCTTGATGCAGCCGTGTTCGGTGTGTCCTTGTCTGTGACGCCAATTCTTAGGATCTCATTGTTTGATTCCATTTCCTTCACTTCAGTGTTGTACTGTTTCACACAGAAACATTCATATCATATCACACAAGCTTTGAGACCAAATTACTCAATAAAGCCATATGTTTAGTAAGGGTAAAGTGTGTCATTTCTGCATCACAAGCAGCATTAACTGGAACTGAAAAAAGTTATTTGCTTGATTTGTGTGATGCAGTTGCTGAGGAATTGTGATTGGTTTTGAGTTGCTTTCATAGACTGTAAAAAAAATATGGACGTAGTGTCCGTGACGTCACCCATAGGTTTCTGAAGAGCGTTTTTGAAACCTAAAGTGGCCGGGGCCTGCCGTCACCATCTTGGCAATGCGTCACCTCTCGTCAGTACCGGATAAATTAAAATGGGCAAAGAGGCGGGTGGAGCTGAGGTGCTAATGCTATGCTACTGCCCTCGCGCTGAATGACAGCTGATTGAAAAAGTAAAGCCAATGTTTAAAGTTCATGTTTTGCCCTTCGAAATATTATAATAGACGAAACTAAAAGTGAGACTATTTACTTTACTTTTTTATCAACTTTATTAATCTCACAAGGGGCAATTAAGAGCATGTATACAAGTACATTAACACAGATCACACACATTTCTCACAACATACAAGCAGTCAACTATGTGCATCATGATGCATCGTTATTCTGCTAGTTAAAAATGTATTAATTACTTACAATATTGCTCTAAGCTTGTGCATGCGACAGTTTTTCAAGGCAAGCACACATGTCAGTCGGCATCTCACGCCAAGTTCGTAAAGAGCTTTAATTCAGTCCATTTTACAATCTGATTTTGGCCGCCTCTCAGTTTCTCAGATGGGTCAAACCAAAGATATTACCTCAGAACTTCAAGTAAATGAACTAGAAATCTGCGCTCATTCAAGGGTGTGCATCTATTGCATGGATGGAGAGAAAGCACTGAAATCATCAGACATCCATTTAGTGCATGCGAGGGAAACAACTGGAAACACAGCGCTCTCTGTCGTTCTCTCCATACTCAACACGACGGAATCCAACACAGCATGCACGGGCGAAGGTATAATACATGTATTAAATTGTATGAAATAATCCCGGAAAAGCACAAACACAGCTGAGGGTGACGCTAACAGACAGCAGACAAACGACAGTGAACGCGGCGGCAAGAATCCACCTGTCACTCAAGTGGCCACGCCCTTAATTATGCAGAACTTTAAGGCTTAAATATAATTTAAACAGATGAGTTGTAAAAAAAAAAATCACTCCCCTCACAGTTGTCATGAAGGGAAAAATTAGCTCTATAGACCAAAGCCACTTTTTGCTCCAGGCTGTAAACATGTTTTCTGCTGTAAAGTTACGAATTTTAACATGGGGGAGATACAGATTTGACTCGCTTCTCCAGCCTCCCTCAAGCGGCCACTCGATAAATTGCAGTTTAATTCACTTCCATGTTGGCTTCAAGAGAGAGACGGGGAGGTTGCCGCTTGGTTGCTTCGCTGCCTTGCCTTAACAAGCAACAAGTTGACTGTTTACAAACAGGTCTCCTTAACACACTGCCCTTCTGTCATTGGTCAACCAAACATCTGTTTCAATTTAGTTTGCGCCAACTCTTGGTATTAGGCATATAAGACTTGAAAAATTAGAAAATGGCAGGCAGTCTGGTTGAAGAGCAACCACTTCCTGAGAAGACAAAAGACCTATCGGGAAATTAATATTTGGTCTCTCTCTTGTGAAATTAGCATCACCATTCGAGACGCAAGTCTCACCTATGCAATCCTAATCTACATCTCTTTCCCTTGACGCCCCATTCCCCTGTTCCTTCTCTCTCTTATGTTGAGATCACCTGAAATTCACCCAAAAATCTATATGGTTTAATGTGAAAAATCATCATACAACACTATTATGTCTGGGATCATTTGAAACGTCTCAGTACAACTGGCACAAATGTCTCATTCTCCACAGAAGTAAACCAACAGGTAATAAAGTTTTTAAGAGTTGACACAACCCGACTCAGAGTTAGTGACAAGGAAGTGGGACGCCAAAACTTAATCAAAATATAATCAATTTATTTACCAAACAAATCTATAATAAACACAAAATTACTGATAACTTAGGGGTGTGTCTTGCAGGCAAATGTCATTCTGCTCTCAAAAAGTGAAAACTCTGAATGCAAATTCCCATTGTTAGCAAATGTTTCCACGTGAACAAAGTTTCTGTCTTGGTCTATGTATTTAAAGAATCTTTAATGAGATCAGCCCGTACTGCTGAGAGCCTTTTAGACACTGTCAGCTAAACATTAAGTCAGCTACAGTAAACAGTGTAGGCTACACTGTTTACTTGCAGATATTGTAGTTATTCAGAAGTAGTTAGCTGTCAGTAACTTTGGCTAATTGAATAATAGAGCTAAATGTCCACTACACCACCCCAGAATACTGGGGACTAACTGCCCTAAGAACGCACAGGTTCGTTATCAACGTGGGCAAAGAGACGTGGGTGAGTCACATGTACAAAAATAAGTAATTTTATTTCTAATATACATTCACATAATAAATAGTTAAAAAGATCACCATAAATCTCAGGATCAACTTCACAGTAACCCATACCATCTGTATCAATCACAACAACATACCCAGTTGACCGGAGTGGTGGTACCTGGAGGTACAGGCTAGCCGCTAATTTAATATGAGCCCCTATCCCCATATACACGCTCCCACACACACACACACGTAAAAATGAGCTGCAACCAGACACACGGCATAGGTGTAACCACCCCACACACAATGACAGCCAGCCACCCCTCTCCAGGAACCTCCAACTCCTACAAAAGAAGAAATTACATAAAATGAATCAGCACATAAATAAACACACAATATAAATTCACCATCCACACAGAACACATACAAATCACTATTTTCTTAAAGGAACACTCCAACTTTTTGGGACTTTAGCCTATTCACCATATCCCCCAGAGTTAGATAAGTCCACACATACCTTTTTCATCTCCGTGCGTGCTATAAGTCTGTTTGACGCACCCACCGCTAGCCTAGCTTAGTACAAAGACTGGATGTAAATGGTTGCAGCTGGCATACTAATCCAAATGAGTGACAAAATAACACAAACGTTTTTCTATTTACATGTTATGATTTGTAGGGGAGCGTGGGGCACAACCTAACGCGGGGTTAAATGTAACACGTACAGACATAGTTCGTCAGGATCAAGCAGGCTGTGTTTACGATATTTTTCTCTTGCTGCCAGAAGACGGTCTCCCACGAATTTGCGGAAAATTTTGATTATATTTTGTGAAGATACTTGACAAAGAGTGTTTTGACACCATTAAAGTACATTTTTTCATCATAGATTTTTTTTCGGTTTCTGAGTTGGGTGTATACGTTTCCAATTCTAACTTTATATTGCCTTAAACACGGTCTTGTTGGCTCAAACATAGCACCGTTTTGAAACTTGTCAGCAATTCCTAGCGACTGTTAGCTAGGCTTAAAATTTGTAATACACAGCGGGGTTGGTTGTAACACAGTGTTACAAACTAAGCTGCCAAGTGTACAATGATAATCAAATGAAAACGGAGCCACACAACTTTTCAGGTTTGAGTATACATTTAACTTTGTTAGACTTTCATAAACAATGTTGGAATTTAAAATGTTTAAAATTTATGAAAAAAATTAATGAAATGAATGATAACTTGTTTATTTATTTAAAATATGGCCTGTTTTTAATGCAATAAACCCTTAAAATTATTATTTTAAGCTCATTTGTATGATTATTGCTGTTATTATTATAATAATAATAATTGTACATGTGGCTGCCACACACAAATCTAATTTAATTGCAATTACAATATTTTATAATTTTATTTATTATTATTTATTGCAAAACTGTGCAGCCCTTTTCTATGTCTCTATCCATGATATTGATCCACAATAGAAGGATGATTGGATGAGGGATGGATGTATGGATATCTGTCTATACAGATGCACAAACAATATCAAACTATACAAATAAAATTGTACTGAATTATGTGTGTTACACACAAAAGTGTTACAACTAACCCCTCTGTCTGTTACAATTAACCCCACATATGGGGTAAGTTGTAACATTTGCACCTCTGTCATTTTCAGCACAACTGTACGAAAATGGTAGGTCCTAGAAAAAAACTTTTTTAAGTGTTCATTTGTAGTAGAGATGTGTATGTTGCTTGTGTAAAAAAATATTAATCTAACCTAATTATTTTTTAATTAACTGAGCCAAAACCAAAATGCGTTAGGTTGTGCCCCGCTTTCCCCTATAGTCACAGTAGGGGTGGGTGATATAGCCTAAAAATTATATCACGATATTTCAAGAATATTTGCGATAATGATATTTATCATGATATAGAAAAAAATATATGAAACAACATTTTATTGTTTATTGCAGCTGGCTGGCAGCAGCATTAGTGCAAAAAAAAGTATAACGTAACTCCTTAACATTTTAGTTTAACAATAAGTAATAACTTAACAATATTAACAATAACTTCAGAAGCCTGCACAATATTGTCACCTAATAAAATTTACCTAAACTTTTAAGTACAAAAAATTTTAACAAACAGCGGCAATCCAAACAAACCTTCAAAATGTAAAATACTTACTGCTTATATATTAAAAAATGATCAAAACTTAAAAGTCGCCTTGCATCTTTTTTGGATTAGCATCAAATGAGGTATAAAATACCTAATTTATACAATAATTGTATCAAATCTGAACATTTAGGGAAAAAACATTTAGTGGGGAATAAATAAGAGACAATTGTAACATTAAATCTGGTAAAACTTTACACATTGCTCTTTGTATTGTACATTCATGAAAAAAACAAGGTAAAAAAAATCAAAAGGATTAATTATTATATAGCCTAGTGTACTATAATATTGAGACATGTTTAAAATGTATTGCACAGCTGTTTAATGAGGCAGCAACATATGATCAATAGGACAGAACAAAGGCTATTAATAATCTTTCATTGCGCAAAAGTATTATGATATGAAAGGCTCCTATACATCGCACAGCGCTTATGCGCATCCCGAGTGCTGAATGATGCACTTGAAGCAACACGGAGTCACAGCGCGCAACCCATGCGCGCAAGCGCAACCCATGCGCGCAAGCGCAGCGCTTCGAATCCGCACTGAGCAGTTCAAAGCACACAGGAAATACATTGATGCGTAGTGTATAATATACAGTATCTAGCTATGCAATCGTTTATTGAGTCTTTTCTTTTAACAGTTTACATTTCAGTTACTGTGCGCAGTCAATATCGCGATATGACACTTTTTTATCATGTAAAATTTTATACCGGTATTATCGTGGACGCTGGACGGTATGATATGGCACAGCCCTAAGTCACAGACTGTACAAAAAACAAAGTCAAATGAGACACAGCAATCTTTTAGCTGTAAAAATACTGGAAACTATATTTTCTGAAGGTGAAGCACTGCTACTTGGGCGGAGTGATAACAGCAGCACCTGAGACGCGCCGTGGTGAGGAGCAGAGAGTTCGTTCAGAGTTTGGGTAACGGAGTCAGCAATTTATAAATAGTAAAAGCGAAGTTTACAGTCATGGGTTTTCGCTGTATTGTAAAGAGCTGCGAAAATAAACAGGGGAGACCGGGTAATGATGTTTCACAGAATTCCAACCAAAAACGCTGACCAGATGAAGAAATGGTCAGGCTACTTGCTCTGGATATTGATCCAAACACACCTAAAGAGATTATCAAGGGACATTATGTTTGCTCGGTACATTTCACTGAGGACGACTATTTGAAAAAATGGAATTTGCCACAGGGACCATAAACATGTGCTGAAGGATACGGCCATCCCATCTATAGCACAGACAGGACAAAGTGGATCACCTGCGGCTGAGGTAAGTGTTCCATTATGTTTTTAGATGACCTACTGTAACAGTGCCATTAGCCAGATCTAATCTGCCGTACAAAGGCAAAACGCCGTAACATCATGTTTGGTCAAAAATGAGTTAGTGTAATTTTTGTGGTATTTGAGACCTCCTTTATCATGTGTATAAATATCGTGATTCAATTTGATTGTTTTAACGAGAAAATAAAGGGCTATCACAACCGGAACATCCAAAACCATATGAGAAACCAAGGCAGAACGCCGTATCAGCTGTTACGGCTCTTTGCCTTTGTTCTAGCACGCTGATCGTTGAGTTAAGGTGTTCTGGCTTTGTTTAGCCTGGCATCAAGAGCGATGTTACGGTGCTGCTGTGATGGTACTCTGGCTTTGTCATACTGTCAAATTGTTCCGCTGTTTAACTGCCACCATCCACGTAACATACACACGATACATCTTTGGTAAGAACATACCACAAAATTTTATTATAAACATACATTTTCGATTGCATTCTGCTTAATTCGGCTAGTTTGCGAGAACAACATATAGGCTACCACCAACTTTGCTAACCAGACAAACTGATAAGTATGCAATCAGAAACAATGCAAGGTGAACAAGCCATACTTGGATGGCATGCAAGCTAATAAATTGTCATAAATGTTGTTTTTCGTTCAGGACGATTGGTTCAGATCTGTTATGTCAGTGACAGGACGGAGCTAGCTAAATTAAATCTGTGTCACGTAAATTAGCGCTAACGTTCGTGCCAAAAACAAATTATTAAATGCACAGGCACCCTACCTTTCCAAACCATCCCATTTAATGCATGGAAAATACATAATCCATAACAATGCATGTCATCTGCTGTATCCACAGCAATCCATACGTGTTTGAGTCATATTTCCTTCTTGCAGGTGTTCATGTCAGATCTCAAATCCATAGCACTAATAATCGCTAACGTCCGTACAAATGGTAAAAGTAGTTCCAGCTTTTTTTCTGTTGACTGTCTATTTTATCCATCTCAGAATTAAAGCCACACCGTGGAACTCTTCAACCTTTATAATATATTACCAAAACCCATTGAGATGGTAGATCGACTTACAATAGGTTGAATGCCGTCTCCTGAAGGTGTCTGTATCACTTTTACTTGCACTTTGTAACTTCGGGTTTCGGGTAGGAACCCGAGCACAAAAAGAACTACAAAATTCGACCGCTTTACGGCATACGTCACTTCCCCCACCACCCACAACTTCCTCAGAATCTAACGTTAGTGCTCAACTCGATGATTGAAAGCATTATAACTTATAATATTGTCTCATGGTATGGAAATCTAACAATGGAATTAACCCTCTACTGCATGCATTTTGATGGCACATGGAAAAAAAATATTCCACATCATTTCTTGGCTCATTTAGGAACATTTTATTGATTTATTGAAAAAATTCCCTCCCCTGACCCCCCCACCCCAAAATATTTTTTTGTTGCCCAAGGGCAACGTTGCGCAACAATGGTAAAGAATCACAGAGAAAATTGTCATTATACAACTCTTAGAGAGCAATACAAAAATCAATTTTTTTCTCCAAAAATGTCAAGAAATAATTTAAGTAAAAAGGGGAAAACACTTGAAACTCATCAATCTATTTGATTTGATAGAGACATATGTTTGCATCATGTAGTGCGTCGTCATGCATCATGTGCTTTATGTATCCTAATCATCCCCATATAAACTGTATTGCCAAAAGTTTTGGGACACCCCTTCAAATCATTGAATTCAGATGTTCCAATCACTTCCATGGCCACAGTTCTGTAAAATAAAGCAGCTACTGTAGGCATGCAGACGATTCAACAAACATCTGTGAAAGAATGGGTCACTCTGGAATTCAGCATGGTACTGTGGTAGGTTGCCACCTATGAAATTTCCTCACTACCAAATGTTCCACGGTCACTGTTAGTGGTATTATAACAAAGTGGAAGCACTTTGGGAACAATAGCAACCCAGAGCGGGGTCAGCGCATGCTGAGATGCACAGAAGTCGCCAACTTTCTCCAGTGTCAATAGCTACAGACCTCCAAACTTCATGTGGCCTTCAGATTAGCTGAACCCCAGTGCGTAGCAAGCATCATGGAATGGGTTTCCAATGGCCGAGCACCTGCATCCAAGCCTTACATCAACAAGTGCAATGCAAACCGTTGGGTGCAGTGGTATAAAGCATGCCGCCACTGGACTTTAGAGCAGTGGAGACGTGTTCTCTGAGTGATGAATCACGCGTCTCTGTCTGCCGATCTCATGGACGAGTCTGGGTTTGGCAGTTGCCAGGAGAACGTTTCTTGCCTGACTGCATTGTGACAAGTGTAAAATTTTGTGGAGGGGGGATTATGGTGCGGGGTTGTTTTTCAGGGGTTGAGTTTGGCCCCTTAGGTCCAGTGAAAGCAACTCTTAATGCTTCAGCATACCAAGACATTTTGGACAATGTCATGCTCCCAACGTTGTGGCAACAGTGTCACTTTGGTGACTTTGGGTGTTCCTTTGTACCCAGGAACCCTGCATCTTTCCTTCGTGTAACACATTATTTGCCATTGTAAAGTATTGTTAAAAACCTCCTTGAAAAGTACCCCTTATCGCACAACGTTGCCTTGAGGCAACAAAAAGAAAAACTGAATTTGTGAACATGCAAAATAAAAAAACCATAATAAAACCTGCCAGAAGGCTTTTCTACACCTTCATACAGACACACATATTTTTTATATACAGTTAATGTCATTTTAAAGAAGATCACTAAAGCACATAATCTTGCTTTCAACTCACAACATGTGCTCCTGTGACCATGTGCCAGAAAATGACTTCCCACCTTCAAATGGTGCTTGATGGTGACTCCCAAACCTTATTGGACTGTTCTTTGATACTTTTTCAAACTTTCTAATTGGTTGCAATCATTTAAAGAAAAATTTACTGAACATAGGGCTTAAGAAAACTTTCTGTTGCCTGAGGGCAACGCTATGCTGTAGAGGGTTAAAGAATAAATTAACACGCGTAATAAATGAGGCAAACAAGATTATCGGCCATAAACAGAGCACACTACAAGAACTATTCTCAAATTTTATGGAGAAAAAGGCGTTAGTTGTGTTTTCAGATCAGACTCATCCTCTCCACTCATGCTTTGAAGTCCTCCCTTCGGGTCGCAGGCTACGTACACCGTATGCTAGGAAGAATATTTTTAAAAGATCATTTGTCCCATTGGCAGTGACTGTTTTAAACCAAATTCTCAATTAGGGATGTTATTGTGAATTATGTGCACTGTATTTTTTATTGAATCATGTATTTATTAATTATGATGGGTGTATTATGTGTTTTATGTGTTAAATGTGGTTGTAGAATGTTGCTGAAGCCAGTGTCGAAGATGAATTTCTGTCCAGTTAATCTGAACAGACAATAAAGGTAAAACAACAAACAGTCCGCTGTCCCGCGCCCACATTCACTCACAGACATGATAATCCCCACGGGGATCACCCCGTTTGCTCTCTCAGCCGACTGCTATAAGGGAATCAAGTGCGGCAAGGTTGCCCGGCCCGCCTCATACACTGCAAGCACCATAGACAGTAAAAGCACAAGCACACACAATCTAAAGACACGGGAGGCTGACCGGTTGACCGTTTGTTGACTTTAATTTGCGACAGTGCTGCGGAGCTTGTGGCCTCTAGGGACGTTGGACGTGAAAATTACATGTCGAGCACCATCTAGTGGCCAAAAAGTTCCGCAGTGTGGCTTTAAAAGGCAGTAATCCAAATCGAGTTTGTTGACTGTGCATCTTGAGCAGTTCGTCACCACACCACACCCACCACACCCCTTCTCCCCCAGTTTTCCCCTCCCTTTTTTCGCATAGACATGAAAATCGCTATCCAAACTTAAATGGTTGTAATTTAAGAATGCTTTGTAATAGACCCATGGACAAGTTGTGTTCCAAACTTTAGGTTGAAAAAATTAGCTTTCAGCAATTGTATTTGGGCGCAGTAAAAAAAAATTGTCACTAGATGAACAGCCAAGCTTCCTTACTGACCATGTAAGGGCCCCTCTATTTTCATAACATGCTTTGAGTGATCTGAACCAAGTATTTCCATAATTTGCAAACAATTTATGAAGTAGAAATCCTATTCAGAAGTAGGATGAGTTGTTAGGCAGTATTTGGTTTGAATTCAACCTCTAATAAATGCATAAAACAAGCATATGTGTGTTACAGCAGGCAGCCACATCACAAAACGAGAATCCATAATTTTTTTGTTTATATATATATATATATATATATATATATATATTTTAAATATGACTTTTTAAAAAAAATTTAATTAAATTGTGTTATTTTTTAACTATTTGTATGAAAACAAACTGAGCTTTATAATTTCATGATTTTTCATGTTTATTGCTTTTTTAAAATAAAGGTCTAAAGATGCCTAATGAATATGACATATTCTTGTTGCAAATTTATAAATTATGTTTAATTAATTATTACTCTATATCTTGCATTTAAATAAATATACCTTTGTATTCAATTATAATTAAATTATTTTTATTGTGAAAATATTTCTTGTATTCATACTGTATAGGCTACTGCAAAAGTAACTGATCTGTCATACTGTTTAACTGTGTTAGTGATGCTGCACTATCCTGATCTTTACAGCACTAAATAGGAACAACCATAGGTCTTCTATATAATTTAAAACACATACCATGATGACTAGACTTGGTTAGGTTTTCTTATAATGGATGTAATCATGTAAGTATGGAGAACAGCAAGCAAAAATTGATTATATGTCAGTTACTGCCTTTTGCCTTTGCGCGACTCCTTATTTTTGGCACATGATACAAAGGCAGAGTACAGTAACTGCCAAAAAAGGGTCAAAGGTGAGCTCAAGATTTTTTGCATACAAACTTTTCTTCATTATAGAAACTAGTTGTCAAATTTTGGGAGTCCTACCTATAATACTTTTGTCTGGACAGAACAGAAACTTTAAAGTCATTTTTCTCAGTTTCACACTCTAGCGAGTTAAGGTCTTTTGCCTTTGCATGGCAGTAATGTAACGTTAGTGACACTATTATATGAATAGGTTATGAATATGTTTTTATCTCAATGCGGCGCGAACGCTCTTGGAAAAAAAAAAAGAGTGCGTTGCACCCTCTGTGTCTACATTTGAAATAACGAACTTGAGCGCGCAAAAGACGCGATATGTGGGCAGGCCCTAATGTTAGTTTTGTTTTATCACGAATGCGCTCTATCGCCCCAGTAACAAATTGAGCGGAGCTGTAAACTCAGGACTGTAGTCGGCCTTGCTAATGAATCAGAATTTTATTTTATTTTTATTTTTTTGGAGAAACAGTGACCTTGTCCAGTACGGGTATGTTAGGCTGTGGGTTCATTGTGCAAAAACAATTTGCCTTGTGCTATTACTTTCCTCTTATTCTAGCCTATTGTAATGCAATTATGCTGTATTATATGCTGTTGACTACATTTGGTTCAGCTAATAAATTGTATTTAAAATATATCGATTCCTATAATAATAATTCTTTAGTCATGTTCTGTGATATTTATAAATCAGGATGCGTTTTTGGTTGGAATTCAATGAAAAATCATGGTATTACCTGGTCTCCCATGTTTATTGTCACAGCTCATACAATAAAGCGAACACCCATGATAAACTATGCTTTTCTATCTAGTAATTGCTGACTCTATAACTCCAACTCTGAGCGAACTCTCTGCTCCTCGTCACGGTGTGTCTCAGGTGCTGCGGTTATCACTCCGCCCAAGTAGCAGTGCTTCACCTTCAGAAAATATAGTTCCCAGTATTTATACGGTTAAAAGATTTATTTGTACACTCTGTGACTATACAAATCACAACATGTGTAATAGAATGATGATTAGTTATGTCTGCCTGAATGACGTAACGTGTGACGTGTAAGGAGGGCTGGATAAGGAAGTAAGATATATGTGTAAAATGTGGGTACGATAACTGTTAAGGAGTTCACCAAGAGATTCAGTAAAACATTCAAAGAACAGGATCAAGACTGGACATTGTATTTGCACAACACAAGGGTTTATTACATGGTGTCAGAGTGCCGATCGTCGGGATGGCGAAGTTTAACCCACCTGAAAGCTTTTGCTTCGAGAGACCAGTGGAATGGAATGACTGGAAAAAGTAGTTTACGCGTTACAGAACGGCGACAAAATTGGATAAAGAGGACGGCAGTGTACAAGTAAGCACCCTTATCTATGCCCTAGGAGGCGAAGTAGAGAATATTTTCAGCTCATTCACTTTCAACGAGGAGGGAGATGCTAATAAATACGAACTGATTCTCGACAAGTTTTATTCGTATTTCATACTGAAGCACAACGTAATTCACGAAAGAGCATGCTTCTATCACCGCGTTCAACGTCCAGGAGAGAGAGTGGAAACGATCCGTTCCCTTTATGAACTGTCACGTAAGGAACACATTAGAGACCGCATCGTGGTACGAATCCAGGACAAAGAGCTCTCACGCAAGTTGCAGGTAATTCCAAATCTCACACTCGAAATGACGGTGCAAGAAACCCGCCAATCGGAGGAAGTGAAAGCACAAGTTAGCGCGCAAGGAGAGGCTGCCAAGAGGTAGCACATAAACGATACACACATCGGAAGCAACACGCTCCAGGGCCAAAGTTCAAACATAATTCCAGAGACAATGAAAGAGAGAAAATATGCGGCAGATGTGGGAAAGGAATGCACAAAAAATCTGACTGTCCAGCGTTGAGATCCTCATGCAACTGGGAAAAGATGTGCAAGAGCAAAGTGGTGAGTGAAGTAAGAGACTGTGAAGAGTATGATTATCACTTTCTGGGCTAAGTTAATAGCACAACTTCATGCAATGAATGGACTGTACAACTAGAGATTGAGGGTACACCAGTTATCTTTAAAATAACACTGGTGCTGATATGTGCATTATGACTGAAGAAGCATTTAAAACGCTCAAGTCTGAGAAAACACTGCTTACTACTAAGACTGTACTGAATAGCCTAGGTGGCCGTCTGAACTGTATCAGTCAGTTTACAGCACACACAGAGTTTAAAAATAACCGGTACTCATTCAAAAGTATTTGTTATCAGAGGAGAGACCCCTAGCAACCTACTTAGCCGAACAGTAGCTGAGCAGATGGGGCTGGTGAAGAGAATTCTACAGTGCGGTAATGGAGGTTGGCTTACTAAAAACACAGCCAGTGAAGATCACATTACAAGAAAATGCACTGCCCTATGCAGTATGCTTCGTGCAGGATCCCAATTCCCCTCATGAAACCCGTGGAGGAGGAACTGAACAGGATGGAAGCTGAGGGCATCATAGAGAAAGTAACAGAGCCCACGGAGTGCCAGCACCTAAAAAGTCTGGTATAAATGTGCTGATCTCAGGAAGTTAAATAAAACTGTCAAGAGAGAAAGGTTTGTTTTACCTACTGCAGAGGAGAACACAGCAAAGCTGAATGGGGTAAGAGTATTCTCTACATTGGATGCAGCTGCAGGGTTCTGGCAAATACCGCTGGATAAAGACAGTCAAAGACTGACAACCTTCATTACTCCTTTCGCCTGGTACTGTTTCAAACGCCTTTCCTTTGGAATTTCCAGCGCTCCTGAAATTTTCCAAAGGAAAATGGTGGAAACTCTAGAAGGCCTGGAGGGGGTGGACATTTACATGGATGACATTATCGTCCACGGATGGGACGTGGCGGAGCATGACCAACGACTACAGTCGGTAATAGAACGATTACAATCAGCTGGCCTGAGGTTGAACACGGGGAAATGTAAGATGAGGGAAGAGAAACTACACTTCCTGGGCCATGAAATCAGTACGGACGGGGTACGGCCGGACCCTGCCAAGGTATCGGCTATCAACAAACTACACCCACCTGATAATGCTTAGGGGTTAAAAAGAGTTCTCGGAATGGTCAATTACCTGGGAAAATACATCCCCAATTTAGCAGATGTGGGACGGCCGCTCTACGATCTGCTGAAAGCCAAATCAACATCAACATGGACATGGGGTCCAGCCCAACAAGCAGATTTGCAGCAGATAAAAGGACTCCTCATGTCCTCACCTACATTAGCATTCTATGACGTAAGGAAACCAACCATGGTGTCAGCTGATGCAAGCAGATACGGAATGGGCTCTATGCACGGCGTTATTTCCGGTGAAGGATTAAGGATGCTCGATAACTTCCGCCGATCATAGAGTCCAATGCAATACCGAGAATTTATATTGAATTTTATACTCCATGGTTATACTAAATGAAACGTTAGTCACAAAAACAGATAAAACAGACACCCCTCGTTGTGTTTATGCTTCTTTTTAAAATTATATTAAATAAACATAACTATATATAAAATTACATCTAAACGTATGTACGTTTCGTTTCAAAGACGGGAGGACAGTAAATATTGAAGACTCTGCCATAATCCCGTTTTCTCCGGTTTTCCTCCGCTTTAATCTACACAACCGGAAATGGACGAGCATCCTTACGTCAAATGCGGAACTTATGCGTGCATATAGCCCATTGGTGGCGTACTGATGCAGCAACATGGCAATGACTGGAGACCAGTGGCTTATTGCTCCACGACTGAGCAAAGCTGAAACCAGGTATGCTCAAATAGAAAAAGAGTGCCTGGCCGCTGTCTGGTCGTGTGAAAAATTTGAAAAGTACTTGTATGGCCTAAATGAGTTTAAGCTGATCAGTGACCACAAGCCATTGGTGCCACTAATAAACGAAAAAGACCTCGATGTGGTTCCACTTCGTTGCCAGAGGCTGCTGATGCGATTGATGAGATTCAACCTTATTGCAGAATATGCACCAGGGAAAACTCTCGTAGTGGCCGACGCTCTGTCCAGGAGCCCCTCAGATGATTTACAGGTCTGTAGTGACACCCACTCAAATGAGCTATGTGGCGTCCATTATTGACTGCATGCCAGCTTCAAAGCAAAAGATGGACATCATCAGGTCTAGTACTGTCAAAGATGAAAGCCTGCAAAATGTAATCACATATATTCAGTCAGGTTGGCCTGAACACATAGCCAGGGTGCACCCGATGGCCAGAGACTTTTTCCCCGTGAGAAATGAACTTTTAAAAAATGAACTTTAAGGGGCAACAGAATGATTATACCTGGGAAACTGAGGGCTGTGATCATAGATCGCATACACGACGGACACCAGGGTTTGAGCAAATGCCGGGAAAGAGCAAACACATCGGTGTGGTGGCCCGGTATATCATCCCAAATTAAACTCAAAGTCTCGTCGTGCCAGTCCTGCCAAGAAATGAGAAGAGCTCAGTCCAGAGAACCACTAATCTCCACGCCACTTCCCGAAAGGCCATGGAAGAGGATCGGTATTGATCTATGCGGACACAACAAACAGACCTACCTGGTCATTTCAGACTACTACTCATGTGTACTACACATGCCCACAACTACCAGTACACAGGTAGTGAGAAAACTGAAAGCCATCTTTGCCCGCTATGATGAGGTGGAGGTCGGTGACAATTTTTCAATTTCAATTTCAATTTCAATTTATTTATAGAGCACAGATAAACACAACTTTCGTTGACCAAAGTGCTGTACAGAGGGAAAAATACAAATTAAAATACAAACAGCCACAGGGCAATTACTTCCACATTTAGTTTGCATACGACAGGTCAAATAAAAACGTCTTTAATCTCACTTTAAAGATGTGTAGGGTTGGTGCAGCTCTGATTTTGTTCTCGGAGCCACCAGAAGGCCTAGGTTCGCCGACCTAAGAGCTCTAGGTGGTTGGTGAACAGTCAATAGGTCTGTGAGGTATGATGGAGCCATCCCGTTTAGCGACTTGTATACTAATAATAAAACTTTAAAAGTAATTCTATGGCGCACTGGTAACCAGTGCAGAGTCTTGAGGACAGGAGTTATGTGTTCTCGTTTTCGAGTCCCTGTCAGAACTCTTGCAGCGGCATTCTGGACTATTTGGAGGCGATTGATGGATGACTCACTGATCCCCATATAAACTGAATTACAATAGTCCAGTCTGGTAGAAATAAAAGCATGTACAACTTTTTCTAAATTCGAGACTGAGAGTATAGACTTAATTTTTGCCAGGGTACGAAGCTGGTAAAAGCTTGATTTCACCACTTGATTGACCTGTCTATCCAGCTTTAAAGGTTCTAAGCGATGCTGGGCCAAAACATTTTTTGTCACATACATCAAACGTCTCCTCACTATCGGCTAGCTGCCTGTCCCCTAAACACACTGTAAAAAAACGCGGTCTCTGTAGACACCACAGGCTCCACAAATGGCAACAAAAACAATCATGTCTTACCCGGACCACGAAACCTAACAAACAGTGTTCCAGCCAATCACTGGCAAGAAGTATTTGAGGGTGGGTCTGGGGGGTTAGTGCGCGTGCACATGAAGGGTGTGTGTGTGTGAAGGAGAGCAGCGAAGCATCAGAGGGAAGTTTGAAAAATTACCGACACACGACCAAAGAGACGTCGTTCTGAGGAACAAATTAAAAAGAAGAAAGAGTTGGATAAAGAACGTGCGAAGTTCCGAATTTACATCGGTAGCAAAGCTTTTGAACGATGACGAGAACTCCGGCGGCAGAAGGGCTTCCAGTCCGACATTCAGGTTGCTCTGTTTTTGCTGGACAGGTGGGTAACGTTAAATTGTTTTTTTTTCTTCTAAATTGACGCTTATGTTCGCCAAACCCACACAAGGATATAATTAGCTAGAACTATGCACGTTCACAATTATTTCAGGAAGCACGGAAGGGAGGGGGAGGAGATGAGATGCGGAGGAGGGAGGGTCTAGCTCCGATTTGTTTGAAAATATTCGAACGTCAACACCCAGGATCGCTTTGAGAACCTTTAAGCCACTGTCCAATATCACTCCCAGGTTTTTAACATAAGGTTTAACATATGGTGTTAGGATGCCCAGATTTATATTTGTAGTAACATGTACACTGGAAGGTGTAAACACTACAACCTCAGTCTTGTTTTCATTCAAACTTAAAAAATTTTGCGACATCCATGCTTTCACATCCTCAAGGCAGTTGGCCATCTTGTCTAAAGTCAATCTGTGGTTAAGAGGAAAGTACATTTGAGCGTCATCTGCATAGCAGTGATAATTCAAATCATATTTTCTAAAGATAGTACTCAACGGAAGCATGTATAAAGAGAACAACATGGGAGCCAGTGTGGAGCCTTGAGGAATTCCACATGTTAACTTTACTGGTGCAGATCGGTAGCTATTAATATTGACTGAAAAACTCCTGTTAGTAAGGTAAGAATGAAACCACTGTAAGACTGGGCCTCTAATGCCTACTATATGTTCTAACCGTGATAGCAGGACATTGTGGTCAATCGTATCAAATGCAGCACTTAAATCCAGGAGTATCAGTACTACCGAATGTCCAGAGTCAGTGGCCAAAAAGATGTCATTAAGCATCTTCACAAGAGCCGTTTCTGTAGAGTGAAATTTTTTAAAACCAGATTGGAATATATCGTAAATTTTGTTTTCATTTAAAAACGTTTCAAGTTGACATAGAACTACTTTATCCAAGATTTTAGTTACAAATGGGAGATGTGAGATAGGTCTAAAATTTGATAGATTAGAAGAGTCTAAATTTGGCCTCTTTAGTATGGGTTGCACAGATGCATGTTTTAAACGCTCAGGGACCACTCCCATCTCAAGGCATTTATTTACAAAGTGTAGGAGTGCCGGACTCACTACATTGAACACTTTCTTCACTAGTCGTGCGGGGATAGTGTCTAGCGGTGATCCTGTAGGTTTTAGAAGCTTCACCATATCATTTAAAAAAGTCAATGTGATTGGTGTAAACTCATTAAGTCTTCCAGTATAATTTAACTGACCTGCGGGATTACCAGTGGTCAGCTGCATGCTATTTCTAATACCAGCTATCTTATCTATGAAGAACTTACAGAACCGCTCACACATGGCCACTGACTCATTTGGGTAGATGGACACAGCTGGATTTGTAACAGTATTATTAATATTAAAAAGAACTCTTGGATTATTATGGTTCTTATCAATAAGAGTAGAGAAATAGTTTGCTTTGACCACTTTCAACTCTTTTGGCCATGGGCCAAACAATGGGCAATGGGCCACAATTCACCAGTGTGAAGTTCAAAGAATTGGCTCGTGAACTAGATTTCTAACACATAACCTCTAGCCCACATCACCCACAAGGAAATGGGCATGCTGAAAGAGCCGTACAAATAGCCAAAAGGATTCTAAAGCAAAAAGATCCCCTTCTGGGGCTTATGTGTTACAGATTCACTTCATGCAGCAGTACAGGTGTCAGTCCAGCAGAACTCTTGATGGGTCGGAAAATTCGGACGATCTTACCCACCCTTGACAGCAATCTGTTACCTAAATGGCCAAACACCAAAGTCATTGAGAGAAATGATGCAGCCAAGAAAAAGGAACACGCTCACTACTACAACCAGCTTCATGGTGTAAAACCCCTACCTCTCTTATATCCAGGGAATCAGGTCCTCACCAAGGTGGACACCCAAAAATCCTGGCTGACAAAGGCAACCGTGGTGAAGAGGAGTGTCACACCACGATCTTATTTGTTGGAGACAGAGCAAGGGGGTATGTTGCGCCGAAACAGATGCCACCTACAGGAAGTGCCAGTGGGGAAAGCACCAATGACAACATCTGTAAACACCCCACAGCATGAGACCGTACTTACAACACCGAGTGCTGTCAAAACACCAGATGTTCCAGAACAATGTGGAACAAATCCAAAGTCTACTAACAGACTGATACGAACCAGGTCTGGCAGGATTACCAGACCACCACAAGTCCTGGACTTATAAATGAGGAAAGAAAGCTAAGAGACTGAAACATGTAGTCTGGTTACTTTGAGGGGTTAGGAGATGTTAAATGCAGTTCACTAGTGTAATGGAATGATGATTAGTTATGTCTGCGTGAATCACGTAACATGCAACGTATAAGGAGGGCTGGATAAGGAATAAGATGTATGTCTAAAATGTGGCTACGATAGTTGTTAAGGAGTTCACCAAGAGATTCAGTAAAACATTCAAAGAACAGGATCAAGACTGGACATTCTATTCTTTTGCACAACACAAGGGTTTATTACAACATGTAAATAGGAAAATGTTTGCTTTATTTTGTCACTTATTGTGATTAGTATGCCAGCTGCAACCATTTACATCCAGTCTTTGTGCTAAGCTAGGCTAGTGGTGGGTGCGTCAAACAGACTTATAGCACGTACGGAGATGAAAAAGGTATGCATGGACTTATCTAACTCTGGGGGATAAGGTGAATAGGCTAAAGTCCCAAAAAGTCGGAGTGTTCCTTTAAGAGAAACACATTCAAAACACAGTTCACTCAATGAGCACAATGCACAGAATGCACGGCAAACTATAACGAATAACAAGTCATTAACAACTTCATCCAAAACATACAGAGTTAAACAGGTGGCCGCGAATAAACGCCGACCAACCAGCACACCGGATCTCGGCGTGTGCAGTTACCAGAAGATACCATCGAAGTTAAACATTATACAGTCCCTCCAGGATTTCGCGGGCCTATTTTGTGATTGTTGCGGCCTAAAATGCCTGATGTTGCGGCCGCTTTTTTAAAAAGTTGCGATAAAAGTTGCGATGTTCTTCTGCATGTTTTTATAGGTTAAAACGGCAAAGATAGATAGATTTTTACTTAAAATGCCCATATTATGCTTTTTGGCTTTTCCCCTTTCCTTTATTGTGTTGTTATATTTTTTTGTGCATGTTATAGGTTTACTAAGAGAGAAAAGTCCAAAGTCCACCCCAAAGGGACTTATTATGTCCCACAGAAAACACTGTTCATCATCTGCATCTGCTCTATTGTAGTCCAGAATTGACTTAAGAGACAAAGTCACACACTTTGTAACACACGAACAAACTAACTAACCATTAGTAACCATAAAAGGCAAAACAAACGATTTAAAGACACAGCAAAACCTAACAAACTAAGCTTCTTTTTTTTTTCTGCACCTGCAAAAAAGTCAATGTGCAGAACCTCACAAACATTAAGCAGCATTTATGTTGAAAGATGCCAATACTAATAAAGTGCAAAATACAGTTTTAGGAATAGCCACTAAAGTTAAATGGTGGAAAAAACAAATGTTTGATAATGTATTTTAATATAGCTAATATAATATAATATAGCCGCATATCCAATAAAGCTGTTCTCATTTGCTTAATTTTTTTTTTTTTGTCAGACAATAGAACGAGTCGGCTAGCTATTTTTTATGTGTAAAATTTTCTGAATTGAGAGAGTTCGGGAACTGGGTGAACTAATGCACTGTGATAGTGAGTAGCCTATTACAAGTGATAAACACAAGAAAAGAAAGGAAAATAAAATGATCAAACTCAATTCTTTAAATATAAAACAAAAGAGAAGCAGATAAGTGATAAGTCCGTGGAAACAACACTGCTCATTCGCGTCTGTCAGCTGCCGTGCTGCTCCTCTACTGCAGCCGTTCACTGAACAGGGACGCAGAGAGAGGTGTGACGGCAGGGAGAAAGCAAACCTCGCGCTCGCTGGATTGTGCTGGCAACATTTGGTTACTGAGGTTTATAGCCGCTAGATTTGTCTCTAGTCGCTTTTTTTATATCACTAAATATAGCGACAAAGACTAAGTTGGCAACATTGGCCTTTTCTGTTATTTTTGTAGGTAGCCTAAATGTGAGACGTTGGCAGTCCACATCTGCTGCGTCTTCTGAACAAAACAAGTGAGTTTGCTGACGTATGACGACGCTTTGCAGGAGACCGCGGCGCGATGATTCGTCAAAGTTGCAGAAAAGTTGCGGTGATTTTTCAAAATTGCAAGGCGCACTGAATTCACGTGGATTTGTTGAAGTTGCGTTAATAGTTGCGATCGCGACATCGCGAAATCCTGGAGGGACTGATTATATCTCGGTAAAAAGGCACACATTGAAGATGTTTAGAAGGTTGTGGTTTAAAAATAAACATTCCGACATTAGAGGGATGTGGTTTAACCCTCTGGGGTCCAAGGTGTATTTGGGGTCCTTGAGTTGTTCTGATTGCCCTGACATTTGTGCTTTTTTTCAGTTGCTTATAAACATATTAATGGCACAGGTAAAACTATAGCATTTTTGCTGTAGTGTAATTTTACCTCCTTAGCATTTTTGAGAGAATATTGTTTATGCATGGTTATTGAAAAAAATTAAAATAAAAGTTTCTGATATAAGGCCACAAAACACATAAGAAATATGCGTCCACATTACTTTTGACTAATGGATATTGTGGCCTAGATTTTTTTCTTCACAATGATCTGAAAATTGTACTGCCTAATCGTATATATAAAACTGTGAATTGGGTTATATTGTGAAAAACATTTTTTGTTTGCCAAGGCAATATGCGAATGGACGTGAAGAGGCCAGCCCTCATCATGATTCTCACCTGAGAGAGACAAAAGGTGTGTTCGACATCGCCTACGGCTGGATGCAACCGATCGGCGAGAATAGCCACGTGCAGGTGGGGAGGAGCTGCAAACGGAGACGTGAAGTCGGACAATTTCTGGTTCCTGTAGTGACCGCTCACGTGGTGTTTGTATGCTTTACCACAGCTTAAGTGAAATAAATGCAACATTTGCCAAATAAACAGATATTTCAGACACATTTTTATTCAACACTTTACTGCTTCATACAGCATCTGTTTGAACAAGAATAAAGTTCAAAATAAGCCTATAATCAATGACGTGGAGTCAACATTTTTGAATCTGTTTGATAAACATGATAAACATGACACAATATAACATCACGAATACATGAAAAGACTGTTGAGTTTACTGTTGAAAGGACAACATACATACATATTTACACACACACACACATATATATATATATATATACTCATATATTTAAATAAATAAAATAAATATAAATACACACACACCCGATTGTGATGTTTTATATCTCTTGTATCAAAATAAAGAAGCAAGCACAGACACGAGTGTGTATTCTTTTTCTTCTCTTTACTACTCTCCTCCTTTCTCTCTCCTCTCCTGCCATCTAGTGGCTACACATTAACTCAGCAGACACAACATTTCCCCCTTTTTTTTAAAGCCTTTTGGATAGGTTCTGACTTAGAACATTACAACATAATAACATACTTTATTCCAACCACTAAGTAACACAGAATTAAAGAATTACTTAAAGAAACAACTTATCTCTTTACATAAAACCAGTAGTATTATAAATGAATGGTATATTAACTCCTGGTAGTTCCTTTAAGGAGTGCCTTAATAACATTTAACTACTCCTATTAAACAACAATTGACTGTATTTGAATCATGAACTATTTCAGTACCATTGCATCTATTTATTTTTCTAACACAAAGTCTTTCAACCAAGCTGGTTGTTTAAACTCTCTCACACTTCTTCTGAGGGTAGTTTGCTGTTCCTTTTCCTCAGTATTAGGCTGTAAGCTTACTTTCCCAAAAGTCTTTCCCAAACTTATCGACATCTCATTTGGAACTCCCGTGAGACGAGACGCATTCCATTTCTTCCCATCTTCCAACAGGAAGGTATTTGGTCCAACTTTCCTTCTCACCAAACACGGAGCAGTGTACCTTGTAGAGCCTTTGCGAACATGCTCTGGTTTCTTTATACGCACCCAGTCCTTTTCCTTGAATTTGGGTACCTTAGCTCCTCTCTTTTTGTCAGTGTAGTCTTTGTATTTCTGCTGCTTACGTGTCACAGTGTTTTTAATCTCCAAATGTGTCTTCACTTCCCTGCTGACAGGCAGGACATCCAGTTTTGTACGCATCTTGCGGCCACGCAGGAGTTCGAAAGGTGTAGCCCCTGTGGTAGCATGTGGCGTCGCTCGGAAATTATGCAAGAACTGTGTCACAGCTGCCTTCCAGGACTTCTTTTCCTGAATTGCAGATTGGATGCATTGTTTCAACACTTTATTAAAGCGTTCTACTGCCCCATTGGCCTGAGGGTAATATACGCTGGAGTACAAATGCTGAATGTTGCGTTCCTTCAGAAAATCAGCAAAAGCAGTAGATGTTAGTTGTGAGCCATTATCAGACACTAAGCAATGTGGATTACCTTCTCTACTGAAGATGGTGTCCAGGAAAGTTGTTATGACCTCTGTTGTCACTTGTGATGCAAAAGCTACTTCTGGCCACTTACTGTAGTAGTCTACCAGTGTTATGGCGTAGCGGCAATCCCATGTAGCCGTCTCAAACGGTCCACAATATCGATGGCTACCTTTTCCCATGGACCGTTAGGTAATTCCACAGGTATGAGAGGTGCAGGTGCAGGCTTGGCCGTTTTGTCATTCAGCTGACATGTCAAACATGAGGCAATCAGAGTTTCTACACTTCTGCCCATTTTCGGCCACCAGTACAGCTCGCGAAGTCTTTGTTTTGTCCGCACAATTCCTTGGTGTCCTTCGTGAGCTAAATTCACAAGTCTTGTACGCAGAGACAATGGAACTACAAGGCAATGATCCC
Organism: Pimephales promelas; assembly: GCF_016745375.1. Next base: position 2,960,623 of record NW_024121444.1, read on the forward strand.
CCCGCATAATGAGAGGACCCTCCACAGAAAGCTCATGTCTGATATGAAAGTAAGGTTCCAGTTCTTGTGTCACTGACTTCTTGTTTTTAGGCCAGCCGTTCTTGATCTGTGCACGAAGTTGAGCTAACTGGAGGCAGCTCTCCGATGCAGACGAAAACTCAGAGACTGACAAGGCGAGTAAGTGAGAAACATTGGCGACCATTTCTGGTTCATCTGTTGATTCACTCGTCTCCGGTAAGGGAAGTCGAGACAGACAGTCTGCTGTTGTGTTGTATCTCCCAGGGCGGAATGCAACATCATAGGAATAGCATAACAGACGGGCCGACCACCTAGCAATTCGCATGCCAGCTCTACCAGTGCCTTTTGAAGTAAGAAGCGTTGTAAGGGCTTGGTGGTCAGTGCGCAGAACGAAATGTCTACCCCAGAGATACGTCCTCCATTTTTCAACACTCCACACACAAGCCAGTGCTTCTCTCTCCACAGTCGAGTACTTCCTTTCAGCTGAAGAAAGAGTTCGGGAGGCAAATGCCACAATGTACCATCAGCATGTAAATGAGAAAGGACTCCTCCCACACCGTAATTAGAAGCATCAGTGCTCACGTAAGTTGGCAATCGGGGATCAAATAGAGCTAGAATGGGGCTCTTTGATAGAAGCGTCTTCAGGGTGGCAAAATTTTGATCAGCCTTATCAGTCCAGAAGAAGTTCACGTCAGTGGAGGTTCTCAAAACTTCACGCAGGGGTTCAACCACTGTTGCGTAATCAGGCAGGAATTTACTATACCAAGACGTTAGGCCCAGGAATGAGCGCAGTGAGGCTATGTCATGGGGAGCAGGTGCATGCACGACAGCAGCTACATTATCAGCATCTGGGTGTAATCCCTCTTTAGAAATCGTGTGCCCCAAAAATTTCAAGGTTTGCAGCTTAAATTTACATTTCTGCATGTTTAGTTTCAGACCAGCCTTGTTCAGACAGTGAAGTACGGCTTTTAAACGAGTGTCATGGATTCCCTCTGTTTCGGCGTAAACAATTAGGTCATCCAAATATCCTTGAACACCTGGCAATCCGTGTAATATCACTGTCATCATCTTCTGGAAAGCAGGCGCGGCTGAAGCCAGTCCATACAGGATACGTTTATAACGGAACAGTCCATCCTGGGTAATAAACGCCGTTAAATCCCGACTTTCCGGGTGCAATGGAACCTGGTGGTATGCTGAGGCCAAGTCTATGGTAGAGAACACTGTTGCCCCACGCAGCTCTGCCAACAGTTCCTCTATATGGGGCAAGGGGTGGCTATCAACAACTATAGCCTTATTTGGCTCCCTTAAATCAATGCACATGCGAATTCCACCCCACTTTTTTTGTGTCACCACAATTGGGGAGACCCACGGAGATGCATCCACCCGTTCAATTATGTCCTGCTCCAACAGGTGTTTCAGTTCATCAGAAACTGCTTGCCTGACTGACAATGGCAATCTTCTCAATTTTTGCTGAACAGGAATGAAACCTTCTTTCACTTTCACTTTGTGCACGAATCCGCTTGCGCATCCTACAGTATGCACAGGCAATATTTCCGAATTCTCATGTGTAATCACAGCATCGCCTTCAATACGGCAGTGAAGTGCCTTAAGCAGATCCATTCCCAGCAAAGGTGAGCCTGACTTTACTATATAGAACGTGCCCATTGCAGTACTACCATCATGGAAGACGTCTGTAGAGAAACAGCCCAGCACTGGAATAATCTCCTTGGAATAAGAAACTAATTTTACTGTCGCTGGATTGAGGGTGCATGAAGCAAAGTGTTTACGGTAAATGCTCTCTGGCAATATGGATACTGATGAGCCCGTGTCTACAATTAACTCCACTGGTTGACAATGTCCATCCTTTGTTTTAATTTGCACTGAACAGAGGATTTTGTCTGTCACTGTCTTAGGATCATTCATGTATAATACAGTGAGCTCTGGTATAACAATCTCACGCACCTGTTTCTGTGATGATCGGCAAACTTTGGCAAAGTGCCCAATTTTTCCACCTGAATTGCAGACTGCTTTGATCGCTGGACATGTAGGTTTGTTAGCCATATGGTTGTTGGATCCGCAACGGTAACACGAACGCCGCTGTCTCGCGTTCGCGGCTGAGCGATCTGATGATGGGGAAGGTATAGTCTTACTGTCCCTTCGTTTAACGTTCCGTTGACTCTGTATGGCCTGCACTTGTGAAGTATCAGAAAGTAGCTCGGAATTCCTAAATGCAGTCTCCATTTGCACTGCTATTGAGACAGCCTTATTCAGCGTGAGGTCGGGTTCAAGCAAAAGTCTGTCCCGAACGCGTAAATTGGCTGCTCGCTCCACGAGCTGGTCACGTAACATTTGTTCTTCCATCTCTCCGAAATCACACGCGACCGCAAGCTCCCGTAAAGCAGCCAGGAACTGATTCATGGATTCATCAGCCCGCTGTGTCCTTTGCCTAAATTTGTGTCTCTCTGCGACAACATTAACTGCAGGAATGAAATACCTTTTCAGTGCAGTGACAGCCGTCGTATAAGTATTGCCCGTGTCTGGTAAGGTATAAAACAGTCTTTGTCCTTCTGTGCCCAAGGCATGTAATAGAACAGCTCGCTTTCTTTCTTCCGGCCATGCGTCACCAGTAGCATCGATCACAAGTAGGTAGTTTTCAAACATTTTTAGCCATACGGTAAAAGTAAGTGCAGGCTCGCCAGGGCATGGCAGGAATGGAGCTGGTAAAGGAACTGTAATCGACATCCTCGTCGCCAATTGTGATGTTTTATATCTCTTGTATCAAAATAAAGAAGCAAGCACAGACACGAGTGTGTATTCTTTTTCTTCTCTTTACTACTCTCCTCCTTTCTCTCTCCTCTCCTGCCATCTAGTGGCTACACATTAACTCAGCAGACACAACACCGATTCATACTTAAACAGTCTTTTTGGTTTTACAGATCAGTATAGAAAAAAATCTCAGTAGTCTATATAGTCTTACTAATGTAGGAGCAAGAGTGAATGAACGCATAACACGCGCGCGCGCTGTCTGTGCGCACATTTAATATTTAAAACAGTCTTTGTGCAGTTTACAGACACTATTCAATAACGCGATTAGAACAAAGCACTTAAGAATAAATGACTTACATCAGCTGCATCCGTGTGCTGCTCCTCGAAATAAAAACAGGTAACTGAGGTAACTTTTCCAGGATTATTTTGACAGTATTATTCCTCACAGCGCAGCAACACAAGGTAAAGTTTAGATTTGTGATAAACTGGATATTTTATCCAGCTGATGTGGGCATTTTCATGGCTTGCCTCAACATTAGCAATTGAATAGCGCACGCTCTCAGTAGGCGGGGTTACATTTGCTATTATTAGTTGAAAGGAAAAAGACTGACATCTCTCTTTTCATACAGATTACATCAACTGAGAATAGTTGCTTTTTTATATAAATTACTTCATTTAAAAGAAGAGAATTTCAGCTTCATAAAGAGAGATCTTTTGTATTACAGTTCATTTTTCGGACGTGTTTCAGAAAGATTTTTGCAGAGACAGAGTGAGCTGAAAGCGCACCCTGTTTATTTGATTTATTGGTAACACTTTACAATAAGGTTCATTTACTAAACATTAGTTAATGTTTTAACTAACATGAACTAACCATGAGCAATACATTTGTTACTGTTTTTGTTAATCTTTGTTAACGTTAGTTAATACAAATCCAGCTGTTCATTGTTTATTCACGTTAGTTCACAGTGCATTAACTAATGTTAACAAGATTTTAATAAAGTATTAGTAAATGTTGAAATTAACATTAACAAAGATTAACAAATGCTTTAGAAGTATTGTTCATTCTTAGTTAAAGCCACACTGCGGAACTTTTTGGCCACTAGATGGTGCTCGACATGTAATTTTCACATCCAACGTCCCTAGAGGCCACAAGCTCCGCAGCACTGTCGCAAATTAAAGTCAACAAACAGTCAACCGGTCAGCCTCCTGTCTTAGATTGTGTGTGCTTGTGCTTTTACTGTCTATGGTGCTTGCAGTGTATGAGGCGGGCCGGGCAGCCTTGCCGCGCTTGATTCCCTTATAGCAGTCGGCTGAGAGAGCAAACGGGGTGATCCCCGTGGGGATTATCATGTCTGTGAGTGAATGTGGGCGCGGGACAGCGGACGCATTTACTGCACTGAAAACACCGTCGGCCAGAGCTGACTGTAACGTTATGTGTGTTGGTTTATTTTTACAGAAACCGTGGGACATGTGGTGTGTAATGTTAGTGTTTGTGGGTACTACTGAGTCGCGGGCACGTTCACGTTGACATGAGCCGATTTTATTAGTGAGAGTGCACTGAGGCGGGCTGTGTTTGTAGAAATGAACACTGGGCTGTGGGCATTTTATTACACTTATAACACCATCGGCTGTGGCCGGAATACTAGAAAATACTACAGTAATATGAATTTATCTGGGTTACCTTAGAAACGGCATTTGTGTGCAGGCAAGCGTCCGCATCGGTCGAGCACCCCTCCTCCGTTAGCTCACGCCAGCGAGCGAAGCGAAAGCTGGACCATTGTGTTAATCCTCGTCCTGGCTTTTAATTTGTCACTCTTCCCATTTCTTTTTTAGTTTCCTCTGATAAAACCGTTGCCTTCTTCCTTGTAGCTGTTGTTCGGCATGACGAAAACATACGGACGGCAATCCAACGCGAGTTGAGCACTAACGTTAGATTCTGAGGAAGTTGTGGGTGGTGGGGGAAGTGACGTATGCCGTAAAGCGGTCGAATTTTGTAGTTCTTTTTGTGCTCAGGTTCCTACCCGAAACCCGAAGTTACAAAGTGCAAGTAAAAGTGATACAGACACCTTCAGGAGACGACAGACGCATCATTCAACCTATTGTAAGTCGATCTACCATCTCAATGGGTTTTGGTAATATATTACAAAGGTTGAAGAGTTCCACGGTGTGGCTTTAATGTTAACTAATGTAGTTAACTAATGAACCTTATTGTAAAGTGTTACTGATTTATTTTACAAAAACACAAGGTTTTGATGTTAACAAGAGTGTACACAAAAAAAGAAGGCCCTCTATAGTTTATAATCATATATTGATTTTATTTATATGACCATTAATGACGGAGTATCTAAGTCTATCTTGCAGCTATGTGAAAAAAAAAAAAACGATCAAAACGCGGAGAAGCATTTTTGGTCCCCAGAGGGTTAAAAATATCTGAATATTATATTTTATTCACGGTCATCATTTGTAGTAGCCTATTCACACATGTAGTGTTTTCTCTGAGTTTACTGTGTAGCTGCTACATGAATCTGTAAGTCAGTTACACTGTTTACTTCTGAATATTATATTTTATTCTGGTGCACTCAATGTTATCGCTACTTTGTAATAGCCTATGCTATTCACCAAACTAAACATAAAAGATGCTAACTGCCTTTCTTTGTCTCTATAATTGTAATCATTCTGTACAATGACAACAAAGTTGACCCTAATGTAAATTAGGGGTGTAGCGGTACACAAAAATCACGGTTCGGTACGTACCTCGGTTTTAAAGTCACGGTTCGGTACGTTTTCGATACAGCAAAAAGAAAGAAATGCCAGAGAAATGTCCTATTTGTTCAAAGAAAAAAAATATTTTTAAATAAGTGAGTTTTCCTACAGTAGATCTTGAAACTTTCAGGTTTATAAATGGGGGTCATCTTTGAAGGATGAACAAATAATGTTTTGGTCATCACATTAAAATTAACATTTAAATATATATTTATTTATATAATATTTGAATTTTGAAGTGCTGAAAAAAGATGTGAAGTACTTGAAAGCATTTCACCATTCCAGCCAAACTGGTTACAGTTAGTGTTACTACATTAAATCCATGGTGAATGTTGCTGGTCTGTGGACGTAAAGTAACACTAGTTAATTCACGGCACAATGTTTCTCCTGGTTTCCATGACAGCGCTGTTTGATCTAATAGAGATCTACGGTTAATAACGGAGAAATGTGAATGCATCTCACTAGATCTCGCAGCGATGTTATTACCTCTGTGGCGAATTCAAATGTTTTCTTTACTGGATCTCTTAGCGCTGTGTGTTAACAGTGTTGCTTGATTGAGATCGGCTCGCGCTGCACAGATGTTGCTGCTCCGAACTGATAGCAACGATCCGTGAAGCACATAATGAGTAGCGCAGTTTCGTTCTGCTTTCATTACGCTTGCCATTTGATGTTGCACAACGTTGTGTTGGCCAGTGTTGGGAGTAACGCATTACAAAAGTAATACATTACAGTAACATATTACTTTTTGCTGTAACGCAGTAGTGTAAGGCATTACTAATCAATTTTCAGTAATATTTTACTCGTTACATGTTCAATGAGGCTTGTATTACAGTTGTATTACGGTGTATTGTCTGCTTTTACTTCTTAAAGGCAACAGACTATGTGAAAGTTTTAAAGCAGTCTTTTAGTGCCAGTTCAGAGCGGTCTGTAACATTGTTTTTTCCTCATAAATGCGAACACGAAAACTAAAATAAAATGAATATTTTAAGTTCTATGGAGACTGGAGAGCCAACCCTTCCTCATCCGATTTGCGTAGTGTAATTAACAGAATTACAAAAAATATATTTTGCCTCCTTTTTTTTTTTTTTGTCATGCATGAATGTGTGTCATTTCCCTAATATTAAAAATAAAACATAGACTGATATTTGTCTAATGTCTGGAGTCCTTTGAGGAAGTAGCCTATACGTTTCAATACATGTATTTTCTGAGAATTTTTATTTCAAGTTTTGACTGCAAATGTCATGTCCATAATGCTCCTTACTAGTTTGTGGTGTAGGTCTACGTTTTTTATAATGTTAACTTCAAATAATACTAATAGCCTAATTTAAAGATAAGGCAGCATTGGATCTGGACGGTAAGGAGAAAAACGCTGGGAGTTGGAAGAGGTGTGTCGCGATTCTGTTCGTGGATCTGAGTCGTGTGGCGAATCGCGATTTCGTTTTCATATTGCATATCGTTACAGCCCCAAAGTTGTTCTACTTAGTTATTTTGGTGAAAGTAACTCAAAAGTAATACATGAGTAATGTAACGCATTACAATTCTGAGACAGTAATATTGTAAGGTAATGAATTACTTTTAAATAACAGTAACAAGTAATACCTAATGTATTACAGTTTGGAAGTAACTTGCACAACACTGGTGTTGGCCGCGTCAGCCCGAATTTTGCCGGCAGGAAAAATGGTCCAAGCAATCGTTCGGTTTGTATGAGTACCGAACCGGAAGCCTCGAACCAAAACGGTTCAATACAAATACATGAAGAGCTCTTTTACAAAACGCTATGAATCCATTTCAATAGTTTTCAGGAAAACTATATTTTTTACCTAGACCCACACATTTTGTGAATATTCAAATTATCCTGTTGAAATGTTTTATTGGTTCAGTCTGAACATTTTGAACAATGATTATTAAATCAAACAACAATATTGTTAATGATAAATTAAAAGTTAATTTTATTATTTTTCAAAACGCTATAAATCCACCCATTTTTTGTATCATTTTTAGTAGTCATTTTTAATAAAGTGTCAAACCACAAACAAATAGTACCAATTTCAACATATGCATGAAAAACTAGGCTAATTATTAAAAAATGATCAATAATGATAACGATATATTCAAAAAAGGGATGGGCACCCCTCCAGCACATGCACACACACATGTATAGGCTACATAGCATGTGAGCAAAGCGGAGCGGCGTGACGCTTAAATATAAGTAAAAAATATATATATATAAAATAAACATAGGCTATACGTTTTACATTTGTGTTTAATAATATTACGTTACTTAGCTATTCCATCTATGTTGAGTAGGCTATGAAAAGGGAACCGCATGAGATGAGTAAGATAGGATCAAAATTCTAAATCTGCCCAATATCGGAAAATATTTGGATTGGGTCAGACATGATTTTGACCACTTATTTAGTTTTGTTTTGTAGAAAGCTTGTAAATTTCGTTTGATATAAATTGTATATTCATTTTAATAAATGTTTCATCAACAAATTGACTGGATTAAAACATTAGAAGCAAATATCAGACAATATAATCAGGACACAGACGCGCGCAGGTGAACCGGAGCGCGTCTCATATATCAAACACCGCGATGCTTGCCTCACAGACCTGAGAACTAAGCTACAGAAAGCTTTAAGTACTTTTAAACAAAAAAATTAAAAACGAAAATAAATTGGCAACTCTCTGCGTATGTAGGCTAATTCGAAGTATGCGTTTCTATAGGCCTATGCGCGTTCACTGCGAAGATGGCAAGATAAGTAAGTTTGTGAGTAGTTTGTGGCAAGCTTTATGCATGCGTTGAGATGCGGAAAATGCAATTATATACGCTCATATGGTTTCTCTCCTATTTAATTAAATCAATATATGTGATTACTGATTAGACAAATGGCTTAAATGATCTACTTCTAGTCGACTAGAAAACTAGGACTCATTTTGAGGAATGAATGAACATAAACAAACAGAACCTCTGTTCAGAGTGCCGCCGTGCTGGATTGCATCGAATTCAAGGATTAATCGCGTTTTGGCTAAAAACGGGTCTGGCGCTTATCGCATTTAATTAAAATAATCGCGTTTTGGAAAGAAACTGTATCTTGCAGTACATTTTAAACAGGGAAATATAGCAATTTGGCATGAAACGTTGATGGAGCAGCGAAAGGGTTCTCTCCACAGCAGAATGACACGACAAACTCATTTTTTTTTAAAAATGGCGTTTATCGCGTTTTGGAAAAGAGCTCTTCACATACCGTTACACCCCTAATGTAAATCTAATCTAATCTAAACTCCTGCTACCTGTACACAGATACCCAAATACATGTCACCTAATATCACCATTTGAATTTGTTATGCAACCATGTAGTTCAATTTTCATATTTACTGTTTGTCATTATGTCAGTATCAGTGTTTGCTTTCTACCATGCACAAATAAACATGTCACTGAACTTTTGCTGTGTAATTGTAACAATAAGCACTCAAACACACCAAACCAACAATTACTAAAAACACACACAAAAACAGGCATATGTTATCCGCATATCTCTCAAACCGTTTGTATGGAAAATTTCAAACTTGATAGGCGTCTTGCCACTGCTCCTCTCACATTGCATACTGAGTGGCCACTCCCCCTCCACATTGCACACTAAGTGACCACTCCCCCTCTCACACTGCACACTGAGTGGCCACTCACACTGCACACTGAGGGGCCACTCCCCTTCTCACACTGCACAATGATTGGCCACTCCCCCTCTCACACTGCACACTGAGTGGCCAGTCCCCCTCTCACACTGCACACTAAGTGGCCACTCCTGCTCTCAGACTACACACTGAGTGGCCACTCCCCCTCCACACTACACACTAAGTGGCCACTCCCCCTCCCACACTTCACACTGAATGCCCCCTCTCACACTCCACACTGAATGGCCACTCCCCCTTTACACTCCACACTGAGTAGCCACTCCCCCTCCACACTGCACACTGAGTGGCCACTCCCCCTCTCACACTTCACACTGAGTGGCCACTCCCTCTCTCACACTCCGCACTGAGTGGCCACTCCTCTCTCACACTCCGCACTGAGTGGCCACTCCCTCTCTCACACTCCGCACAGAGTAGCCACTCCCACTCCACACTGCACACTGAGTGGCCTCTCCCCTTCTCACACTGCACACTGAGTGGCCACTCCCCTTCTCACACTGCACAATGAGTGGCCACTCCCCTCTCACACTGCACACTGAGTGGCCACTCCCCCTCTCACATTGCATACTGAGAGGCCACTCCCCATCCACACTGCACACTAAGTGACCACTCCCCCTCTCACACTCCACACTGAGTGGCCACTCCCGCTCTCAGACTGCACACTGAGTGGCCGCTCCCCCTCCACACTACACACTGAGTGGCCACTCCCCCTCCACACTGCACACTGAGTGGCCACTCCCCCTCCACACTACACACTGAGTGGCCAGTCCCCTCCCACACTACACACTGAGTGGCCACTCCCCTCCACACTGAGTGGCCACTCCCCCTCCACACTGCACACTGAGTGGCCACTCCCCCTCCACACTACACACTGAGTGGCCAGTCCCCCTCCCACACTACACACTGAGTGGCCACTCCCCCTCCACACTCCACACTGAGTAGCCACTCCCCCTCCACACTGCACACTGAGTGGCCACTCCCTCTCTCACACTCCGCACTGAGTGGCCACTCCCTCTCTCACACTCCGCACTGAGTGGCCACTCCCTCTCTCACACTCTGCACAGAGTAGCCACTCCCACTCCACACTGCACACTGAGTGGCCTCTCCCCTTCTCACACTGCACACTGAGTGGCCACTCCCCTTCTCACACTGCACAATGAGTGGCCACTCCCCCTCTCACACTGCACACTGAGTGGCCACTCCCCCTCTCACATTGCATACTGAGAGGCCACTCCCCATCCACACTGCACACTAAGTGACCACTCCCCTCTCACACTCCACACTGAGTGGCCACTCCCGCTCTCAGACTGCACACTGAGTGGCCGCTCCCCCTCCACACTACACACTGAGTGGCCACTACCCCTCTCACACTACACACTGAGTGGCCTCTCACACTACACACTGAGTGGCCACTCCCCCTCCACACTGCACACTGAGTGGCCACTCCCCCTCCACACTACACACTGAGTGGCCAGTCCCCTCCCACACTACACACTGAGTGGCCACTCCCCCTCCACACTGAGTGGCCACTCCCCCTCCACACTGCACACTGAGTGGCCACTCCCCCTCCACACTACACACTGAGTGGCCAGTCCCCCTCCAACACTACACACTGAGTGGCCACTCCCCCTCCACACTCCACACTGAGTAGCCACTCCCCCTCCACACTGCACACTGAGTGGCCACTCCCCCTCTCACACTACACACTGAGTGGCCACTCCCTCTCTCACACTCCACACTGAGTAGCCACTCCCCCTCCACACTGCACACTGAGTGGCCACTCCCCCTCCACACTGCACACTGAATGGCCACTCCCCCTCTCACACTCCACACTGAGTGGCCTCTCCCCCTCCACACTGCACACTGAGTGGCCACTCCCCCTCCACACTGCACACTGAGTGGCCACTCCCCCTCCACACTGCACACTGAGTGGCCACTCCCCCTCCACACTGCACACTGAGTGGCCACTCCCCCTCCACACTACACACTGAGTGGCCACTCCCCCTCCACACTGCACACTGAGTGGCCACTCCCCTCCACACTACACACTGAGTGGCCAGTCCCCCTCCCACACTACACACTGAGTGGCCACTCCCCCTCCACACTACACACTGAGTGGCCACTCCCCCGCCACACTAAACACTGAATGGCCACTCCCCCTCTCACACTCCACACTGAATGGCCACTCCCCCTATCACACTCCACACTGAGTAGCCACTCCCCCTCCACACTGCACACTGAGTGGCCACTCCCCCTCCACACTACACACTGAGTGGCCACTCCCCCTCTCACACTGCACACTGAGTGGCCACTCCCCCTACACACTGCACACTGAGTGACCACTCCCCCTCCACACAACACACTGAGTGGCCACTACCCCTCTCACACTACACACTGAGTGGCCTCTCACACTACACACTGAGTGGCCACTCCCCCTCCACACTGCACACTGAGTGGCCACTCCCCCTCCACACTACACACTGAGTGGCCAGTCCCCCTCCCACACTACACACTGAGTGGCCACTCCCCCTCCACACTGCACACTGAATGGCCACTCCCCCTCTCACACTCCACACTGAGTGGCCTCTCCCCCTCCACACTGCACACTGAGTGGCCACTCCCCCTCCACACTGCACACTGAGTGGCCACTCCCCTTCTCACACTGCACAATGATTGGCCACTCCCCCTCTCACACTGCACACTGAGTGGCCACTCTCCCTCTCACACTGCACACTGAGTGGCCACTCCTGCTCTCAGACTGCACACTGAGTGGCCACTCCCCCTCCACACTACACACTAAGTGGCCACTCCCCCTCCCACACTTCACACTGAATGCCCCCTTTCACACTCCACACTGAATGGCCACTCCCCCTCTCACACTCCACACTGAGTAGCCACTCCCCCTCCACACTGCACACTGAGTGGCCACTCCCCCTCTCACACTTCACACTGAGTGGCCACTCCCTCTCTCACACGCCGCACTGAGTGGCCACTCCCTTTCTCACACTCCGCACTGAGTGGCCACTCCCTCTCTCACACTCCGCACAGAGTAGCCACTCCCACTCCACACTGCACACTGAGTGGCCTCTCCCCTTCTCACACTGCACACTGAGTGGCCACTCCCCTCCACACTACACACTGAGTGGCCACTCCCCCGCCACACTAAACACTGAATGGCCACTCCCCTCTCACACTCCACACTGAATGGCCACTCCCCTCTCACACTCCACACTGAGTAGCCACTCCCCCTCCACACTGCACACTGAGTGGCCACTCCCCTCTCACACTACACACTGAGTGGCCACTCCCTCTCTCACACTCCACACTGAGTGGCCACTCCCACTCCACACTGCACACTGAGTGGCCTCTCCCCCTCTCACACTGCACACTGAGTGGCCACTCCCCCTCTCACACTGCACACTGAGTGGCCACTCCCCTTCTCACACTGCACAATGAGTGGCCACTCCCCCTCTCACATTGCACACTGAGTGGCCACTCCCCCTCTCACATTGCATACTGAGAGGCCACTCCCCTTCCACACTGCACACTAAGTGACCACTCCCCCTCTCACACTCCACACTGAGTGGCCACTCCCGCTCTCAGACTGCACACTGAGTGGCCACTCCCCCTCCACACTACACACTGAGTGGCCACTCCCCCTCTCACACTGCACACTGAGTGGCCACTCCCCCTCCACACTGCACACTGAGTGGCCACTCCCCCTACACACTGCACACTGAGTGACCACTCCCCTCCACACTACACACTGAGTGGCCTTTCACACTACACACTGAGTGGCCACTCCCCCTCCACACTGCACACTGAGTGGCCACTCCCCCTCCACACTACACACTGAGTGGCCAGTCCCCCTCCCACACTACACACTGAGTGGCCACTCCCCCTCCACACTACACACTGAGTGGCCACTCCCCTCCACACTGCACACTGAGTAGCCACTCCCTCTCCACACTACACACTGAGTGGCCAGTCCCCCTCCCACACTACACACTGAATGGCCACTCCCCCTCTCACACTCCACACTGAGTAGCCACTCCCCCTCCACACTGCACACTGAGTGGCCACTCCCCCTCTCACACTACACACTGAGTGGCCACTCCCTCTCTCACACTCCACACTGAGTGGCCACTCCCCCTCCACACTGCACACTGAGTGGCCACTCCCCCTCTCACACTACACACTGAGTGGCCACTCCCTCTCTCACACTCCGCACTGAGTGGCCACTCCCTCTCACACTCCGCACTGAGTGGCCATTCCCTCTCTCACACTCCACACAGAGTAGCCACTCCCACTCCACACTGCACACTGAGTGGCCTCTCCCCCTCTCACACTGCACACTGAGTGGCCACTCCCCCTCTCACACTGCACACTGAGTGGCCACTCCTCTTCTCACACTGCACAATGAGTGGCCACTCCCCCTCTCACACTGCACACTGAGTGGCCACTCCCCCTCTCACATTGCATACTGAGAGGCCACTCCCCTTCCACACTGCACACTAAGTGACCACTCCCCCTCTCACACTCCACACTGAGTGGCCACTCCCGCTCTCAGACTGCACACTGAGTGGCCACTCCCCCTCCACACTACACACTGAGTGGCCACTCCCCCTCTCACACTGCACACTGAGTGGCCACTCCCCCTACACACTGCACACTGAGTGACCACTCCCCCTCCACACTACACACTGAGTGGCCTTTCACACTACACACTGAGTGGCCACTCCCCCTCCACACTGCACACTGAGTGGCCACTCCCCCTCCACACTACACACTGAGTGGCCAGTCCCCCTCCCACACTACACACTGAGTGGCCACTCCCCCTCCACACTACACACTGAGTGGCCACTCCCCCTCCACACTGCACACTGAGTAGCCACTCCCTCTCCACACTACACACTGAGTGGCCAGTCCCCCTCCCACACTACACACTGAGTGGCCACTCCCCCTCCACACTACACACTGAGTGGCCACTCCCCCGCCACACTAAACACTGAATGGCCACTCCCCCTCTCACACTCCACACTGAATGGCCACTCCCCCTCTCACACTCCACACTGAGTAGCCACTCCCCCTCCACACTGCACACTGAGTGGCCACTCCCCCTCTCACACTCCACAATGAGTGGCCACTCCCCCTCCACACTGCACACTGAGTGACCTCTCCCCCTCTCACACTGCACACTGAGTGACCTCTCCCCCTCTCACACTGCACACTGAGTGGCCACTCCCCAAAATAAACATTCTGACATTAGAGGGTTGTAGTTTAAAAATGTCTGAATATTATATTTTATCCACGGCCATCATTTGTAGTAGCCTATTCACAAACTGTTTGCTCAAGCGTAGCATTTTCTCTGAGTTCTCTGTGTGCTCCCCTGAATCGATGCGCTTATTCATTTGTGGATGTTAACTGAATGTAAGTCAGCTACACTATTTAATTCTGAACATTATATTTTATTCTGGTGTGCTTAACGTTATCGTGTTTTCAGAGTTTAGGCTATGGAACTATGCTTAGAAACTATGACGTCAAAGAGGATAAAACACCACCCCCGCAGAAGAAGATCAACACCTACTTCAACATGGCCGGTTTAGCCCCGCCCACCGATTCGCACATTACACGCATAGCTCAATAACATAGATGCCTACCTCGTGATTACAAACCGGATCGAGCTACCGAGCAATACAAAATATTGTGCAGTGCCTGGTTGTGGAAGAAGACAGTAGCTGCATATGCTTCCTCTGGATTCCAATAGGACTGCATGGATAAACTTTATTTTTAATGACGTTCCAGCTGATGAGGTAAAACATTGTCCGTCTGTTCGCTTCATTTCACTGAGGATTGTTTTGTAAACAAGACTCGATTTACAGACTGGATTTAAGATTAAAGAACGGTGCTGTGCCGTCTATATTTGATCTGACAGGAATTGTGCTACACACGGACTCTGGGTTGAACATGTATGGGCGAATCATTCCGGTTGCCATTTTACAACATTGGATGTTTTCAAAACAATTTCCCCTAAGTGCATCATCGACGGGTGAGTTGAAACTCATAAAATGCAAAACTGTTATCCACTCACAGCAGTGGGTGTTTACTTCCAAGTCTTCAGTGCGAAACACCCATAAAAAACGAGCGTTTTTCAACTAGGCTCAAAACTAGGGTACAAAATAGCCTATTACTTATTCATTTTGATGTTTTTGAACGCAAAAACCAAGCGAAAATTTAAAAAGCCAGTTCATGACCCCTTTAAAGACGCCCATGGGGGCGCCACTGAGCAATGACGGCGTAGGACGCGTCTTTAAGAGCTCCGAAAGCCAAATCCGTTAAAAACTACTTTCAAGAGCCAAAACTATGTAGATTTCATTTCTTTCAGAACGCATTTACTTTTAAAATAATAAGACTTCAAGCCCGACTGGATATTTCAACATGAGCAAACAAAAAACCAAGAAACAGAAATCGATTCAACCAGGCCTCAGCCAACCCCCGGCCTTGCCTGGTAACGTTACACAGACCGAAGACTCCAGCGGTGATGAAGATGATCCATCTAACCGAGCGCTACTCGCTGCCATTACAGCACTCAGAGGTGAAATGACCAAGATAAAGGACGACATCTGTGAGAATTTGGACAAACGCATTGAACGTGTGTATAACGACTTGAGAGAGGAGATTGTTACGGCTAACAACGTCGCTCAGGTGTCTATTGCTAATCTCGAAGCGAAATCTCAGACGCAACAAGCTAAACTCACTGACATAGAAGAGGCCACCACTACACACTCTGATAGCATTAACCAACTTGAACAACAAGTGGCTAATCTCAGTGCCGAAGTTGTCAGTCTTAAACAGAAGAATGAAGATTTAGAAGGAAGGTCTCGTAGAAACAACATCAGAATTACGGGTGTACGAGAGGGCTCTGAAACAACAAAACCGAGGGACTTCATTGCCAATTTGTTGAAAGACGTACTATCGTTGGACGAGGCCCCGCTCATTGACAGAGCCCACAGAACCCTTCGACAACGCTCGAACCCCTCCGACCCACCGCGCCCATTCGTAATACGCCTCCATTACTACCACGTCCTGGAAGACATCCTCCGTAAAGCTGCCGCTATGAGAAACCTCCAATATCAAGGTAAAGCCATAAGCATCTTCCCCGATTACCCTCCTTCAGTGGCAAAGCGAAGAGCGCAATTCAACAGAGCCAGGCAACTACTGCGCAATCAACAAGGTGTCAAATATGGCTTGCTTTACCCAGCGAGACTCCTTGTGACTCACAACGGCTCCCAGTCATCCTTTACAGACCCGCAGAAAGCCGAGGAGTATGCTGAACGTCTCATGGCAACAACACAGGGATCAACCGGAGGAAGTTAAAAGTCCGATAATACAGCATGTACCTTACTCCAACATGGATCCTTACAAATTGGGGTAAGATAACATGACAAGGAAGACAAGTGGAGAGAGACTTTTATATCGTCAATAAGCTACGAACGTTTATTAAAGTTAAAATTTTCTTTCCCTCTATGGAGTACCTACTCGGTTCAAGTGGTATCCAGTAAGATTAATATATAAGAATATAATGTTAAGTTTACAAATCCTCTACAACATAGGATTACTATACAGGTTTTATTTATTTTCTTTTTTTTTTTTTTTCAAATATAACCTTCAAACATTTTGTTCTGTGTTACAAATGGCCATGACTTCATAGTTAGGCTTTAGGGGCTTCCCCCAAAAGGAGTAACAGCCTTTATAAGTTAGTTACTCATATAGGGAAGCTTCGTTTTTTTATTTTTTATATACTTTTATTTTTATTTATTTTTATTTCTTCCCCGCTAACTGTTTTCCTGCGGCTACTTTAGATTAGCCTAAGGTATTTAAGTTCATGTTGTTCATTTATTTGTTGTTCAATATGTGTGTGTTTGTAAGTATGCGGAATTACAAATTTTGTGCAGCAATAGAAGATGGTTTCTTTCACTATAATGCATATAGATACTTGATTTATTATTTCACTCATATGCCCATTTTCCTTCCTGTTACATATGACGGATGTACTGAATGTTAAAAAGGGACTGACATTTACAAGTTGGAATATACGGGGTGCAAACAACCCGGTGAAGAGAGGTAAAGTCTTGAATCATTTAAAGTCACTACACTCAGACATATCCTTCTTACAAGAGACACATTTAAAAAACAATTTTCATAATAGATTGAAAGCTAAATGGGTAAAAGAGGTATACCACACATCCTTCTCCACAAAAGCAAGAGGCGCAACCATTATAATAAAGAAAGGAGTCCCCTTTATCCATAATTCCACCATAGCCGATAAAGATGGTCGCTATATCATTGTCTCTGGAGAGATATACAACACATCTCTAGTTCTCGTCAATATATACGCTCCCAATTTGGATGACCCTGCATTTTTTAAGAAAGTCTTCAGTTTACTCCCCAATCTGTCACAGACTATGTTAATAATAGGAGGAGATTTTAACACACCTTTAGACCCATTTCTTGATCGATCATCACCCCGTAAAATACCCAAAAATAATTCATGTGTTCTTTTAAATTCACTCCTTAAAAGTATGAATTTAATAGATTTATGGCGTTTTAACAACCCATCTGGCAGGGATTATTCCTTTTTTTCGCCAGTCCACAACTCTTATAGTAGAATTGATTACTTTCTAACTGATGCCCGGCTAGTTCCATTCACAACTGATGTGAAATATCACACCATATCAATCTCAGACCACAGCCCATTAACATTCAATTTATATTTGGAAGGTATGGAGCCACCCAGTAGATCTTGGAGATTAAACCCTTATTTATTGACAGACAAGGAGTTTTGTGAATTCATTGAAGCTCAAATAAAATTATATTTTGAAACCAATGATACCCCAGAGGTCACATCATGCACTTTATGGGAGGCTTTCAAAGCCTATCTGAGAGGTTGTGTAATCTCATATGAAGCTGCCAAAAAGAAAAAAGAAGTAATTCAATGTAAACATCTTGAAGAACAGATACAACAATTAGATAGACAGAATGCTTTAAATCCCGCCCCCGACTTACATAGAGAAATAACTAATCTGAAATATCAACTCAATCAACTTCTCTCTAAAAAAATTACTTCAGCTTTTTTATTCATTAAACAAAAACACTTTGAATTTGGAGAGAAACCTCACAAATTGCTAGCTCGTCAACTTAAAAAAATAGAAGCCGATCGAACTATTCACAGGATTAGAGATAGCAAGGGACATATATTACTTAAAGCAGAACTAAGTAACTTTTTTTACCTTAACTGAACAGCTTTGGAGTCATTGTAATGTTAATATTACTGATTTCGTGTTGAATGGTGATCGTCTCGCACCCCCCTGGTGCCTGTTAGCCGCAAAACCACCCTTGCAACTTTGGGCCGGCGGCTCGCCGGCCTCAGTGTTAGGAAGTATCGTGAGATTTCAGGTCTCGCGAGGTAACGAATTGCTTTACGGCACTATACGCGCACACGCATGCGTACACGCCCCCGGCCATCCAGGAGCCGGCTAGCTATAAGAAAAAGGTAACGCTAGATATTGAATTCTTCAAGTTTTCGTGATGGCTGATGTAAAAGAAGAAGAAGACAGCTCGGAAATGTTTATCAGAGAAACAAAGAAGAGAAAACGGACCGGCTTTTTCAGAATAGAGAGAACTGAAAGAAAGCGAAGCCTGCAAAACCGATGCTGACCTGGCCTTCTTGCTGTTGCACTTGTAAGTATCTTTATAATAAACTGTGTTTAATGTTTGTATTTCTTGTAATTGTGACCTCGGTAGTCGGGATGTTTGCTATTGTCTGTTTTTTTTTTTTTTTATTATTATGCTCGCTGTCTGTTACCGGCTTACTAGTACGTTAGATACTGTAACTTAGATGTTAGCATTTTCATTAGCAAACAAACTTGCTTGTTTTCTGTAAGTAAGTGTTTTGTCCGTTCCTCTATCAGGGTTTATTTGTGTTTCTCAGATCGCATATAAATCGATATGAAATTCTACAAATTATGCATTAGTTTAGCTTGTCGTCAGCCTCAGAATTAGTAACGTTATACTGTGCTGCTGACTTGATAATGCATAAACCGACACGAGAGCTGCTAGCTAATAATGCAACTTTTTTTATATTTATTTACCCACATTTACACAAACAGAACTATAAGTAAACGATAAATTGCATTGCAACTTCACACATGCAACTCCATCTGTGCTATTTTGACCTTGTCTATAAATTATATGTTGATAAAAGATTGATACATTTTCTTTTTCCTTTTTAGCTACAAGCGTTGGCAAGTGTTATCAACTCCGAGGCACCCCAGACCACCAGTACCACCGGTCTCAAGCTTCAATAATAAAATAAACAAACTTGTAATAAACAAATTAAACGTGTTTGACTTTCTTTGGTCAATCGTTACGATAGACAACTCGGATCACCAGAAAAATGATGAATGTAACGTAACATGTATTTGGATAATGCATAATCAAAGTAGCTATAGCTGTAGGCTAAACTAAAAATAAATAAATAGCGGAAATATTTCTTATAGTATTATTGATTTTTAACCATAATGTTACTGATAACGTTTGGTAACACAATAGAAATATACACTATCTCAACATTTGAATAATATTGTTCTGAGAATCATACCTCAGTGGACATGGCTCGGTCGTCAGTTTGGTTTGAAATGTGCTGGGGACAGAGACGCATTCGGAAGGGCATTTTCAAAAGTGCTGGGTAACGCATTCATTCTTTTTTCTCTTTCGAGTAGGTAATGTTTTGAACGACGATGTCCATAGCTTCCTGATGCACATAAATAAAAATGAGCACAATACAGTGATGGTCCGGCCAGAGGTTCCGCACTCGAATAGTTTTTATTTCCCCCTCATCAAAACAAATAATGTTTATCAGTGGTTGAATTGATATAATGTTTATCAGTGGTTTTATATGTTTTGATGAGTGGGGAAAAATATACGAGAGAGGAATTAGAAACCATGAGAAAAAGGGACACGTTTGTGTGCATTTTGATTTGTGATTTCACCGGAAAGAATCTCCGCAACAGATTGAAGCGCGTTTCTGAGAGAAGCCAACACATTTCAGTGCTAGATCGCCTGTTATTTAACAAACAAATGAAATGAATGCTGTTAACTGGAGATGTTTTATTTGCATTGGTACATCTGTGCCGCGAGATGTTTCAAAAGTGGTGGGGACAAAATCCGTTTGTTCGCCGGCTTCTCTGAAAACAAATTCATATGGCCTGCCTGAACGAGATGGGAGGGGGAGTTGACAACGAGTTTACGACAGTTTTCTCATATTTATATACTCCGAAACTGTAGGGGGAGCTCGAGAGAGAAACCTGCGAGAAAACAGCAAAGAAGTTTCCAGTCTTACTGAGCGCTGCTTTAACCCAAAAAAGATAAATGCGCGTTTTTTACAGTTTTATTCAGACTTGTACACCTCAAAATGTAATAGTAATTAGGGCTGAACGATTTTGGAAAATAATCTAATTGCGATTTTTTTAACCAATATTGCGATTGCGATTTAATATGCGATTTAAAAAAAAGTTATTTACCTTCTGTATTAGTCAACAAAGACAAGCAATAAATCATTGTACAGTAGGGATGGGAATCTTTAGATAGCTCATGATCCAATCTACTTTTTTTCTTATTAATTAATCTTAATAACTCTTAAAATATGTATTTAATTGCATGTGTAAAAACACATACTTTAAAAAATAAATATAAAAAAAACATTTAATTAAACCAATTACATGTTAAGAATTTTAAATAGGCTATATAAAATAATATAGCTTCAAAATATAAAAGCTAGTAAATAAAGAGAAACAAAAAAAACATTACAAGCAATAAACAAAGAGTGGTCTCAGTATTTAAAAGTAGGCTGTCTGAATGTTTTTCATTCAAGAGCTGGAGTGATTTCCCCTCAGTTTAGATATGATAAGCTGCATTCACACTAATGCATATATCTCTTTTGAAATTGTAAATGTGGTTTGTCCTGTTGGTTTAAGATATAACTGACCGTGTTTACATCAATTTCGCGTCATAAAAGCATTCTGACATGCAAGTACATTTACCAATGAGTCGCTCACGGCCGCATGCACGAGCGCTCTTCACAAAGCACGCGTTAGTATTTTAAAATGAAAGCAGCCTTCTCAGTGATTTTCATGGTTTTAATATAAGCCAACTGCATTCCATAATACATAAATAATGCCTCTGTGAAGCATTTGTTAAGAAAATTCCCGCGGGAGAGAACGCGCACTGCAAGTGTAAACGTTATAACATCATCAAGCAAAGCGGCAAAACCTGTTCAATGAAGCCCGCGAATGTCCTTGTAATTCGGTTTATTCCCGAACTTTATGAAATAACGTTACTATGTTTTGGAAGGTTCGAGCGGTGTCGTGTGTGTGAGTGAGGAAGAGAGAGAGCGAGAAAATAGAAGCAAGCAGATTCAGAACACGGTTCGTTTCTAAAGCACGCGCAGCGTCATCACGCATCTGTGTTTAAAAACTAAGCTCAGACTCAATTCTGAAATTCTCTGAATCGATCCAGGATTGTTGAGGAGAGGAGAGAATAAATAACACAATAAACTGTTCTTTTCTGGACGCCAGACCGCGTAGCGTGGCAAGTTGACGCTTTCTCTTGCAGACTGCTTGTTTTCTCTCGCGTGTCACGTGACCCAGTGTAATCGCAGCTCTTGCGATTACAAAATCGCGTTTCATCATATCGCGATTTTATCGCAAATGCAATTAATCGTTCAGCCCTAATAGTAATCCTAATACCATTAATACATTCCTAGACGAATGTAACTTATCACAAATCTCACCTGAAGACTCGGAAAGACTTAATACAGATATTCACCACACAGAAATACGAAAGGCAATAGCCTCCCTTAAAAGCGGAAAATCCCCAGGCCCCGATGGCATACCGGTTGAACTCTATAAAAAATTCAGTAATATTCTCACACCATTTCTCCATAGAATGTACAACCAGGCCCAATTAGATGGCACCCTACCACCAACATTAACGCAGGCAATAATCACGGTTATTCATAAAAAAGGTAAAGACGAGCTAAATGTTGGCTCATACCGTCCAATTTCCCTATTAAACATAGATTATAAAATATATGCAAAAATCCTGGCCAATAGATTAACTCCTCTAATGAATAAAATAGTTCACAACGATCAAACTGGCTTTATATCAAATAGGTCCTCAACTTCTAATTTACGACGACTGTTTGATATTCTATATACTGACAGAAAAATTCACAAAGACCTAGCCATATTGACCCTCGATGCAGAAAAAGCGTTTGACCAGATAGAGTGGGAATATCTGTTCGAAGTACTTAAACGATTTAATTTAGGTATGAGTTTCATTAAATGGATAAGACTCTTATATACAAACCCTAAAGCACAAATTTATACAAACTGCAATATGTCTTCCTCATTTAATCTGTTTAGAGGAACACGGCAAGGATGCCCTCTGTCGGCATTAATTTTTGCTCTTGCTATTGAACCACTTGCACAAAGTATCCGTTTAGACCCCCAACTATATGGTTATCAGACTAAGACCACAATAAATAAAATTTCGCTATATGCTGATGATATTCTGTTATATGTGACCAAACTTCCCCTCTCTATTCCATCCATTCTTAAAAAAATAGAAATATTCGGGAAATTTTCAGGATACCGGATAAATTGGACCAAGAGTTTACTAATGCCTGTTCATGACATCCCTCAAACAACGCTAGCTAGTTTCCCCTTTAAGGTTACTACTGATAAATTTACATACTTAGGCATAGAGGTTACAAAGAAATTTTCCTCTCTCATGCAATCTAACTTTCCGCCTTTATTGGAACAACTTAAAAACAAAATTAAATTTTGGAAAACCTTGCCAATATTACTACTCGGGAAGATAAACGCCATCAAGATGATCTTTCTACCACAAATCCTATACTTGTTTCAAAATATTCCTGTTTTCTTAACAAAATCCTTTTTCAAGAAAATTGATTCAATTATTCAACCCTTTCTATGGGATTACAGAACTCCAAGAATTAACAAAAAACATTTAACCAAATCTAAAATGAACGGAGGTCTATCCCTCCCAAATTTCATGATGTATTACTGGGCGTGCGCTTTTAAAAGTATAAACTCCTTCAACACCACTTATAATACACTCCCCACTTGGTTAGCTATTGAAATGGAAGATTGTGGTCCATATTTACCTACAGCCCTAATTCTCTCACCAATGGCACTTGACAAATCAAAGGACGTTCAAAACCCAATCATACATAATCTATTTCGTATATGGAAGCAAATCAAGTCACATTTTGCCCATAAGACATTGCCTCTTTCTTTACCAATTGCAAAAAATCCATCCTTTGCCCCTTCCAACTTAGATCTGACATTTTCTGAATGGAGAAAACTAGGATTATGTTGTATTCGTGATCTATATACTGAAGGTAAATTTGCTTCCTTTGCACAATTGCAGACAAAGTTTAAACTAAATAGCAATAATTTCTTTAGATACCTACAAGTCAGAGATTATATCCGAAAACTCATGCCAGGTTTCGAGACACAACCACAATCTATGCTAGATGAATGTTTCACTATACACCCATATAAAGATAAATTTATCTCTATTATATATAACAAACTACAAACAATGTCTTCCCCCTCGTCCAACAAATATAAAGATAGCTGGGAGAAGGACATGGGTATCCATATCCCTGATGACATCTGGGAAGAATCTCTGAAATACATACACTCCTGCTCTAATAATACGAGACATTGTCTTATACAGTTCAAAATAATACATAGGCTTCACTTCTCAAAAGTAAAGATCCACAACATTTTCCCGAATGCTTTATCAAACTGTGATAAATGTCAGTCCCTCAATGCAACACTTTTTCATGCCTTTTTTTCTTGTCCTAAAGTTGCCACCTACTGGTCTGATGTATTTAAGGTATTGTCAAGAATTTTTAAGATTACATTATTACCGGAACCATTGTTGATTATCCTTGGCACATCACAGTTCTTTAGAAATTTGACTGCACCCCAGCAGCAGTTCATTTCCTACTCTCTTATTACTGCTAAAAAGTTACTCCTGATGTCATGGAAAGGACCAGAAATACCCACCGACAAAATGTGGCTTCGAGACATGTCCAATACTCTACATTTGGAAAAAATTAGATATTTGTTGAAGGACAATCTCTCAGGTTTTTATAAGATCTGGCAACCCTTTACGGATTTCTTACAATCAGTATCTGTATAAATATTTATTTCTTTTTACTTTATTCATATAAATTATTATTGTACCTTCTGCTACCAAACTTTATTCTACTTCCGCTTTGTCTGTTTTTGTTTTTGTCTATATGTACAGTTATATAAAAATATTTGAGCCTCTCCTGTATTGTTGATCGAAGACTGTATAATGTTTATATGCTCAATAAAAAACTTTACAAACTTAAAGACGCCCATATCTGCACAGTAAAAAGCAGCAAAGCCGACATAGTTGACCGCAATGGTCGAAAACCATGCTGACAATCACTGAGCAGGTCATTGTATTCAAGGTGATTAATTATTGATTATATAATGTTTTTTCAATTAACTTAACAGTTGGAAGAATTGCAATTGGGCGGTAGTTGGAAACATTAGTTGGATCATCAGACTTAAAGGGATACTCCACTTTTTTTGCAAATAGGCTCATTTTACAATTCCCCCAGAGTTAAACAGTTGACCGTTTTCGAATAAATTCAGCCGATTTTCTGATTTTTAGAAGGATATCAGTAACCAGAGAGTTTCTGGTCTCATTGACTTCCATAGTATATATTTTTTTCCTACTGTGGAAGTCAATAAAACGTCTCGGGTTATGACTATAACCCTTGTTCCCTGAGAAGGGAACGAGACACTGCGTCGATAAAATCGACTCTTTGGGGACGCTCCCTAAGCGTGCGCCTCTGAAGTATGAATGAAACTAATCCAATCCTGATTGGTGTTGCGTCGTGACGTAACATGTGACGGCATACCCGGAAGTATAAAAGTGACGCTGTCACAACACACACTAGCCTCGCGATGAAGCAAGACGCTCAAGGGTCTGAAAAGGGGGCGTGGCAACACGACGCAGTGTCTCGTTCCCTTCTCAGGGAACAAGGGTTATAGTCATAACCCGAGACGTTCCCTATCGAGGGAACTCAACACTGCGTCGATAAAATCGACTCTTTGGGGAACGAGTACCCACTAGGCCACGCACCGAACAGACCCGCCCCAGAGTGAAACTGATTAGGCACTCAGCAAGGGCCGAGTACGTGTGCACCGGGCGTACTGGGAAGGCTGAGACTGTAAAACCTGATGAAAGTATGCGGGGTAGCCCAGCCGGCTGCCTCACAAATCTCCTGCAGAGGTACTCCCGACAGAAGGGCCCTAGAGGAAGCCATGCCTCTAGTCGAGTGAGCCCTTAAGGCCAAAGGTGAAGGAACCCCACGCACCTTGTAAGCCTCAGTAATAGCCTGGACAATCCAGTTACTTATAGTTTGTTTGGTCGCCGGGAGCCCCCTCTTAGGTGACCCAAAGCATACTAACAACTGGTCAGATCTTCTCCAAGAAGCAGACTTTTCCAAGTATACACTCAAAGCTCTGACGGGGCAGAGCAAGTGAAGCCTCTCTTCTCCCGCCGACACATGAGGTGGAGGATGGAATGCCTGAAGGACTACAGAGCGAGCCGTACTCGAAGGAACTTTAGGCACGTAGCCCGGACTCGGGTGCAAAAAGGCCTTTACTTTGCCAGGGGCAAACTCCAAGCAAGCTGGCGTTACCGCCAGGGCCTGGAGATCTCCCACCCTCTTAAGAGAGGTAATCGCTAAGAGAAAGACCATTTTCAACGTTAAGTCCTTAGGCGAAGCCGACTCTAAAGGTTCGAAGGGAGCGAGGGACAACCCTTCCAGAACTATTGCCAGATCCCAGGCAGGCACCCTGGACCTGATCGCCGGCCTCATCCTCCAAGCACCACGGAGAAACCTAATGACCAACTGGTGCCTCCCCAGAGGTCCACCATCTACTGGCGCGTGGAAAGCCGAAACGGCAGCCACGTACACCTTAAGAGTGGACGGGGAGAGACCCGCAGAGAAACGATCCTGAAGGAATTCCAGAACTGAAGCCACTGGGCAGTTTACTGGATCCAACCTTCGTTCTCCACACCAAGTGTGAAACACCTTCCACTTGAGGCCATATAATCTCCTGGTAGATGGGGCCCAAGAGCTAAGTATGGTTTCAACCACCTCAGCTGATAAGCCAGCATTTAGGTACTGAACCCCCTCAGAGGCCAGACCCACAGCTTCCACAACTCTGGGCGAGGGTGGAAGATTGTGCCCTCCGCCTGAGACAATAGATCCCTCCTCAGAGGAATCGGCCATGGCGGAGCTATGAGGAGTGATATTATATCCGAGAACCATACTCGTGTCGGCCATCTCGGGGCAACCAGAAGTAGACTTATGCCCTCTTGACGGACCCTCTCCAGGACCCCTGGGAGCAGAGCGATCGGGGGGAAAGCATACAGGCGAAGCCTCGGCCAAGCCTGTACCATGGCATCCAACCCCAG
The DNA here is from genome assembly GCF_016745375.1 of Pimephales promelas. The sequence goes on from NW_024121444.1 coordinate 2,987,482, forward strand.
CGGGGCTGGATGTGAGAGGGAGAACCAAAGTGGACAGTGGGACGTCTCTCGAGACGCAAACAGATCCACTTCCATCGGTCCGAACCTCTCCCATATCGACTTCACCACATCCGGATGAAGTCTCCATTCCCCGGGCCTCAGCCCCTGCCTCGACAAGATGTCTGCTCCCCGATTCTGAACCCCTGGGATATACATTGCCCTAATTGACAATATCTTTCCCTGGGACCAAAGGATAATCTGATGCGCCAGTTTGCACAGAGGGCGCGATCTGAGTCCCCCCTGTCGGTTCAGATAGGCCACCACTGACGTATTGTCTGTCCGTATAAGGACGTGGCGACCCTCGATGTCTGGGAGGAAGCTCCTCAAAGCCTTGAATACCGCCATCATCTCCAGGCAATTTATATGCCAAGTGCGATGATGGTCCTGCCACAGACCCCTGGTAAAGCGGCCGTCCATGACCGCGCCCCAGCCCGTAAGGGAGGCGTCTGTCGAAACGGTTTCCCGGCGACATGACACCCCCAACACTGGCCCTTGGGATAGGAACCAAGGCTTCTTCCATATTTGCAGAGACTGAAGGCACTTGCGCGTTACTCTGATCATACGGAACGGATTTCCTTTGGGTGAGAACCCCTTGGTCTTCAACCACCACTGGAGGGGCCTCATGTGAAGGAGGCCCAGAGGAATAATGTTGGATGCCGCTGCCATGAGGCCCAGCATCCTTTGAAAGTGTTTCACAGTGACGGCCTGACCTAGCCTCACCCTGGACACCATCGCCAGAATTGACTCGATACGTGCGGGAGACATACGTGCCTGCATTGTAATCGAGTTCCACACGACTCCCAAAAAGGTCGTGCCCTGGGACGGTTCTAGCACACTCTTCTTCAAATTGAGTCTTAACCCCAATTTTTGAATATGGCCAAGAACGACATCTCGATGCCGAACTGCCATCTCCCGAGACTGGGCCAAAATAAGCCAGTCGTCGAGATAATTCAATACGCGAATCCCCTGAAGTCTCAGTGGAGCAAGGGCCACGTCCATACACTTGGTAAATGTGCGGGGAGAGAGTGCTAGGCCGAACGGAAGAACCCGATATTGGTATGCTTCGCCCCCGAAAGCGAACCTCAGGTACCTCCTGTGACAAGGAAGGATGGAGATGTGAAAATAGGCGTCTTTCAGATCTATCGTGACAAACCAGTCCTCGGATCTGATTTGACTCACGATTGTTGGAATGGTCAACATTCTGAATTTGAACCTTCTCAGAGACCGGTTCAACACCCTGAGATCCAAAATTGGCCTTAACCCCCCATCCTTCTTTGGAACTATAAAGTACCGGCTGTAAAACCCGGACTCCCTGTCTACCGGAAGAACACGTTCTATGGCTCCTTTCGACAGCAGAGTCTGTACTTCTTGTTCCAACACATGAGCCTGCTCTGGGACCACCGCAGTGAGCACCACCCCAGAGAACTTGGGGGGCGGTGCGCGAACTGCAGTCTGTACCCAACTCGTATTATCTGCAGGACCCATGGAGATATGTTGGGAAGATGATACCATCCCTCTACAAAATCTGCTAAGGGTACCAGCCTCTCGAGGCTGGCCTCTGGTGTCTTTTCGCTGGAAATTGATGCGGCCCGAAGCGCTGTTAACGGCGGACCTGCATCTTTTCCTAGAGGGCCCCGTTGTGAGAACAACCTCGGTTGTCTCACTGCGGAGGGGGCAGCCCTCTGAAGTCCTGCCTTGGCTAGGACCTCTTTTCCGAAGTCCTCTTAGCCTGAATGACGTCCCTCAGGTCGCCCCTCTGGCTGGAGGACTTCGGTTTTTGGGAGCGTTTCCTCTGTTGCCAAGACCCCGGAGGGGGGCTCTAGAGGAAACGCTCTCCTTCTGCTCTGCCCTGTGGGAGGAGCTGGCTGATGGCTGGGGCTGATTGCTTTGCCCCCCCCTACTAGATTTGGCCTTCGCTTTCCGGGGGAGGTACTGCTGGAACGCCGCAGATTGTTTTCTCGACTCCTGAAACCTGTCGACAACCGAATTAACGGCGTCGCCGAACAGGCCAGAAGCCGAAAGCGGCGCATCCAGCAGGAAGGACCTATCCTTTTCTTTAATACCGGATAAGTTCAGCCACAGATGCCTCTCCGTGGCCACCATGGCCGCCATAGAGCGGCCAATAGCGCTGGCCGCTTCCCTAGTGGCCCGGAGAGACAAATCTGCGGCCTTCCTCAACTCCGCGACATCTTCAGGAGTAGGCCCCTCCCCCTCATCCAAATCTTTCAGGAGGTCGGCCTGGTATGCCTGCAAAATCGCCATTGAGTGCAGACACGAACCAGCCCGACCCGCCGCCATGTAAGCCCTGCCCACCAATGCAGATGTCTCTCTGCAGGGCTTACTAGGCAACACCGGGTTCTTTAGGGAAGACGCCGATTCGGGAGAGAGATAGCTCGCTAAAGCCTCCTCCACCTTCGGCATCCTCCCATATCCCATATCTCGAGCCCCCATAACATTGCTGTAATCTATTACATTGGGACTCGAAATACGGGACGAATGCGGTCTTTCCCACGTTCTCGAGATCTCTTTATGGAGATCAGGGAAAAACGGCAGACCCCGGCGGTGAGGCTGTGACCTGCGCTGCAGGTAACGCTCGTCCATTTTACTGGTGACTTGCGTTTCCTGCTCATGTTGTGGCCAGCTGATGTTTAGTCTGGCCACAGCGCGTGTCACAACCTCCACCAGCTCCTCATAACCCAGGCCGCGTGATGGCGTGCTGAGATCACGGTCGTCCGCATCGATGCTGAGCACGTCCCCTTCCTCAGAAGTAGACAGCTCAAGCACCGGGACCTGATCGCGGGTAGGAGAAACCGCAGCGCGGGCTCCCACACCACTCTCAGAGGCTGCGGGACCAGCCGATGGCGAGCGAGAAAATGCCTCAGCATTCTCACTCTCCTCCGCCAGATCCCGCTGCGAACCCCAGGATCTCAGTCGCCGCATCGCCTCGACATATGCGGGACCGGAACCCTGGGGAACGCGAGCCTGACCGTGCTCGTCAAAGCACGCCAGCCGGGAGCGCAGCACTCTAATAGGCAAAGCCTCACACATTTCACAAGCAGCCCCCTCGAGAGCTGCCCGTGCGTGCTGCACTCCCAAACAATACACACAGAGAGAGTGTGCGTCCCCACCCGTGATGAAACGAGGGCAGGGATGCACACACCTCTTGAATTGTTCACTGGCCATACTTTCTTTCAAAAATAAGACAAACAACACCAAATAAGACAGACAGTTTCAACATAAAGCGCTTGCTGAAGAGCGAAAAGCTAGTGTGTGTTGTGACAGCGTCACTTTTATACTTCCGGGTATGCCGTCACATGTTACGTCACGACGCAACACCAATCAGGATTGGATTAGTTTCATTCATACTTCAGAGGCGCACGCTTAGGGAGCGTCCCCAAAGAGTCGATTTTATCGACGCAGTGTTGAGTTCCCTCGATAGGGAACCAGAAACTGTCTGGTTACTGATATTCTTCTAAATATCAGAAAATCGGCTGAATGGATTCGAAAATGGTAAAAATCCAACTGTTTAACTCTGGGGGAGTTGTAAAATGAGCCTATTTCCAAAAAAAGTGGAGTATCCCTTTAAGTGTACTAGCGTGAGTTTTAAGAAAAATCATATTTAAATTATTCACATCAGAAGCATAAGAAGCATTCAAAGAACCCAAAATGTCATTTATATCACTTTGTGCAATTTCAGAAAAGTAAAATTGCTGAGATGCTGCTGGTACTGATGGGAGAAACTGAGGAACAATAAATCCAGAAGATAATTCTTGAACAGATGCAATAAAATACTCGTTGAAAAATTAGCGATTTTATTGGTGAGAAGAGTACCATTTATGGATAATTGTAAATTGTTATAATTATTATTTTTTTTTTCACCAGTTATAGATTTAATTGTTTTAAATGTTCTTGGGTTGGAAACCGTTCGATTAATCTGATTTTCAAAATATAGCTGTTTTGCTTTGAATAATTCAAAATTCACTTATTGCTGAACTGTGTGAAAATAAGCTTAGCCTCAGGTGTTTTTAATGATCTGTATGCTTTCAAAGAGGTGGCCTTCTTTTTTAAAAGCTGCAAAATGTCTGGAGTTACCCAAAGTATTGTATTTTGCCTGATATGTATTTTACAAGTAGTAGTACATTTTTGACGTATTGTCTCCACTCTTATGAAAATTTGACAGAACATGATCAGGATCTTGCAAATACAGTATCAGCACATTTCAGCATTAAACTGAGACAATTTTTGAATTTGGTACTTTTTTAATGTAGCTTTTTTTAAGAGATTTTGGCTGTTTAAGACATTTTCTAATGACACAGTGAATGATCTGAAACTGCTGTATTTATCACTCCAGATATACTATGCTTAGAAGATTGATTAGTGAAAATGAGGTCCAAATAGAATTTCGTGTTTTACCAAATCTGGTGGGATCTTTGATTAATTGATGAAGACTATGTTTTATGGCAGTTGCTTTCAAAATTTTAGATGAATTATCGATCCAATTCAAATTAATTTCACTTCCACTGATATAACAACATATTTTCTTCCATGAATGGATAAGTTTGGTTTGGTTTTGTCAACTTGAAACTAATCCCTTAAGCCTTTGTTACAGAGTTTGTTCAACTATCATCATGGTGTGGGCCCCTTGCAACCCTGGTCACTGTGTTTAAACTTTTTTTTTGGCACACCAATCAACAAAGACTGTCCAGCCTGACTTACCGTGGTAGAATTAAATTCTGGTGGATGGGTGTTGGCATCTCTGATGTCCAGAAAAACAGTTCCAGTTGAAGACATTGCAGGTGTCCCTTTATCCTTCACTTCAACTAGTATTTCATATGTTTTTGCAATCTAAAATTCAAGAGACAGAGATCAAAAATGCTGAAAAATGCTCAAAACATGCCTTTTCATTAGTTACTCACATCATAGTCAAAGCATCCCGTGAAGACGAGCTGTTTGATTTTAGGGGTCCCAGGTATGTCCTTCAGGGAAATTTTTGGTAATGCAGGTTCTTGTGACACCAGCCTCATGGTGAACTGGGAATTAGGAGTATCCACCTGATCTTTGTCATGAGCTTGAATTGCTCCATGCAGAATGCCTGTTCAAAGTCAAACAATGATGATTAAAAAGTGAACATACTCTATCTATGCTTGGCATTTAATGCTAACAGTTTAGTTTCAATAACTGCTCCTTTATGAACTGGGGAGGACATTTTGACTTTTAAAGGAGCATTTCACCCATTTCAACATTAATCTTTATTGAAAGTGGATGATCATATATGTAGTCGAAATGTAAAAGAATTTTTAAATTTGGTGCCCTCTTGACCGAGTAAAGACAGAAAATAACCGAGGGGCGCATTTGTATGTAAGACAACAAGTCCCACAATGCACCACACTGCACAGCTCCGCAAGCCACACCCATTAATCCGGAACTGCGCACACATCAGAGAAATCACTCTTCCGTCTACAAGGCTAACATTAGCTGTCACCAGAGTTTGAAATTCATTTCACACAAAATTTCTATTTAGTTGGCTGTGGCGAGCAGGGCAATCGAGGGCGAGGGATGTAAAGAGGACAGCACAAGGCCGGTGGGTGTGAGTTATATAATGAAAGACACCTGTGTGAGACACACCGGTCTCACGTCTCTCGCGGTGGAGCAAAAGCATAAAATGAGGAGCGATGACGGCAGATCGAGATAGAAACAGGCCTGATTTTATGATGCGTTTTGTTTCTGTTGTGTATAAAGCCCGGAACACACCAAGCCGACGCCGACAAACTAGCGCTGATGAAAGCCGACTGTGTTGTCGCCTCTCGTCCGCTCTCGTCGGGGGGAAAAGCTGCATTTGAACACACAGAGAGAACTGCAGCCGACGGTCAGCTAGAATGTGAGTTCTGCGCCTGCATGTAAATGAGACAACTGTCTATTTCTGCAGATATATTAGTCTATATTAGTCATTCAAAAATGAAAAACTACGCTGCCGGCTGCAGATACACATACAGTAAACAAAGCAGCATGTGCTTACCGTTTTGAATATCAATCCTGCTAAACGCTTTCTTTATTCCACTCCGATCGTGTTAATATTGAAATTTCGCCAAGAAACACTCAGGTGAGATGACGTAACATAAGAACAGCCTTCTATCTTTACCGATTTGACTTCTTTGCTTGCTGTTTTGCTTTTAGTCTCGTGCACTGACTTTCACTAAGCTGAACAGCCAATCAGAGTTCTCTCTTTCCCCAACGGCCCGACGTCGATTCAACATGTCGAATCGGGCAAAACAAAGCCTTCTATTTTCCTAAAATAGCCTAAACTATATTCAGCCAACGGCACGGAACCGTGCGGAACACACCGAGGAAACTTAGTCGGCCGATGCACAAAAACTGGCGGTCCGACCCAGCTCGAGCCAGTCCGGGCTACTCGACTGAGAGCACAAGCACAGAAGTCCGCCTCAGCTCGAGCCAGTCCGGGCTCCTCGACCGCGGTTCCTCCATCAGCCTCAGCTGCTCTTCACTATACTGCGGCTTGTAAAGACAGCCACAAACATCGGATTCGAGCAGCAGAATTTCAAAATCCTCTTCTTCCATTTAATGTTTGGTTTCTTCCGTCATTATCATACTTCCTATCTCCACAGCGCTTGTTAGCTTAGCTTCCAAACAAGATGGCGGATATTGATTCAGTATCTGCAAGTGAAGTCCCACTCACTGATCTGTACTAGGCCTGTAGGGTGAGTGGGTTCCACATCCTTGAATAATAATGAGCTAATGTTTGTAGTCTCTACACTTTTCAATGAAATGTGACTTCCTGCTTATTATGACGCAAAATGACGATTTTTACGTCATAATAAGCAGGTAAAGTAAAAAACACTTAAAAACACTTTTTACTTTTGTTTTACTTAAAGTAAAACACTTAAATTAATTTCTCCCATCTCAGGGGAAAATAAGGGAATAAACTATGACCATTCAAAAATATGACTGGGTTTCTAAAGATACAAAGCTTAATGCAAATGGGTGAAGTGTCCCTTTAAGTCATTGTCTTCAGTTGCAAATATCAGTGAATTATTTTTATCTGAAATGAAAAGATCAAGAACTATAAAGGTCTATAAAGTAAAGTCTGACAGAAAATCCTCATTGGCCAGCAAAATAGTTTTCCCCCACAATCACGCCGTAGGTTTAATCCGTGTGGTTGTTGTATTGAGCTGGTCTGGATGCTCAAACAAATAGAGCAATGTTCTGTCTATGTTTACACTTGTCAGGAGAAGTCACCTTACAAATGGCTAACTTATAAAAGTTTCTTTACAGGAAGCATTTTAACAGAAAAAATATATGCATATATGCAGTAATACGTGTTCTCTGAACCTTCAGGAGTGTTCTCCTGAACTGTTATACGGATAGTTTCCAGCGGGAACTCGGGTCTGTTGTCATTCACGTCCTTTATTTCCACGTTGAATGACAGCGTTTTGTCCAACTCTTTTCCAGTCTGCCTGTCCAGCACGTCAAAGTCCATCTACAAAAGAATCAAAATGTCACTTTGAACTACATCAACATAAACTAAATCAGTCCATTCTTTGAGGTCTGCTGTATTATTTTGATATAATTAGTGTCATATTAAATCCTGTCTTGAAATCTTACATGGAAGATGGGATTAATTTCCCGGTCGATGGGCCGGTGTACGAATACAACCCCAGTGTTTTCGTTAATGGAAAACAAACCAAATGGCTCTCTTGTCACCCCGTCTCCTTGGAGGCGGAACTTGACGGAGTTGCCCTCCTTTTTGTCATTGAACAGCTATACCAATTAAAAAATAAATAAATAATAATTAGATTCATGTACCATTTATGATTATGTATTTGTTGACTTTTTAGCCAAAACATGCATTATTCAAAATAAATTCATTTTTAATTCATGCAGACTAAAATAAAAACAGATATTCTGACACGGCACATTTCAGAATAACTTGTCAGAGAAACAAGTTTGTATGCTAAGCATGCTTCCTAAATATCTGCAAACATATATGGTATTTTTATGCTTTAGTACAGTCAAATACATGGAGTTGTATGGCTTTTAGTTCATGTCTGAAAGGTTTAGGGTCATGTATAGTATTAGCATTAGGATCAGTAGAAACTTCCAGCTGAGTGTGTTTGGGCTAAACTGTGCAGGAAATTGGCCCTCCCGGAGTACGATTGGACACCCTTGCTCAACTCCTTCTAATAGCATCAGCAAGTAGCATATTCATGTGCTGTAACTAAAGCCTGTGGGCTGTATATTGTAGGCTTGAAAATAAACAAAGACATAAAAAAGGCGATGTAAAAACATTAGTAAAAATTTTTGCATCACTATAAGTGTAGGCTATTGTGGTTTTCAAAAGAAACTATACATACTTTTATTAAGTTTAGTGACAGCATGGTGCAATAATTGGTATGGGCTACAGCTTTTTATTATTGCTTGATACAAATTTTACAATTTCAATTTAATTCTTGTGGTTTTATTCCGATCTTGATTCAATTTGGACACATAAGCACCAAGACACCTGCCCTGTTCTCCTCTGGTTCTCCTCACACCACAACTCAATTTGTCTCTGATTGTTCTGTCTAACATTCATCCTGACATATCCCTGCTCTCTAGGCAGCATAGCAGGGTTATAATTGTATGGCTGTGGTCCGTCATACGAGTAAGTATGAACAATTTCCTCAGCGTCCGAAATGTCCATTGATCCATTGTTTTCCTGTTGTTTGAATCGACCGCTCTCCCGCCTGTTACGTCACAGCCACCAAATTATGAAAATACAAAAAAACTTCCAAACCTATCTAAGGGTAAAAATTTCATGGATGTTCAACAAATAAAAAAAACAGATATAAAACAATTGAGCAAATGGGTTGCTAAAAGCACTTACTATTAATGACATGATTACAGATAATAACCTAGATTACAGATAATAACCTAGATGTGCTGTGTTTGACAGAAACCTAGCTAAAACTAATCAATTAATTTATCCACCCCACCCCAGATAGCAACATTGTTTCGGCCCAGAACCGGCGCACATCTGACACTTGTGGAATACTAATCTGGCCCACATGCAGCGTGGAATGGTGGCCCTTGGGTGGACCACTAATGTTTGCCAGAACTGGGCCACAAGCAGGCCATAGCAATGTCACATATCAGCCAAGAGCAAAGAAATAAACCAGAACTGGACCTTATCGGAGCCACAAAATCTGTGCATATTCAATATGGAGTCATCTCAGCCTTAATAAGCCTGTTAACAAGCAGAATAACTGAAGACGAGAACATAAAAAGAGATGAGCAGAAACACAAGACCTACAAATGACTTCAGAAACAGCCTTAGATGAAATCCAATGAATATAAAAGAAAATATAAAATCTCTAAAGATCTCAGCAGAGGAGGATTAAACAACTCAACAATAATCGGCTTCACTTACTAACCAGACTGACTTTATTTCTGTCTGACGTCTACAAAAGGTTTTATTGAGAATTAACAGGAGTTTAACTATGTGTTTCATTTGAATTCACCATGACAGTGATTAGTTTTTTCATTACTTATAATCTTTTTTGGCTGCTATTACAGTGTGTTTATCAAACACATTTATAGTAGCAAAGAAAGCTAAAGTGGAATGAAATCAGGTGATTATGGTTATTAGAAATCACAAACCCTGAGATCCAGCAATACTACAACAATCAGTTACAATCTTTTAACAAACATGAGCTCTAAAAACGAAACCTACGTTTGACACACACAGATATCAACAATCATCACACGAGTCTCAATAATGTCAAGTCAAGTCAAGTCACATTTATTTATATAGCGCTTTTTACAATACAGATTGTATCAAAGCAGCTTCACAGTGATAACATATGTGATAACACAGTGATAATACAACACCTCTAGATCAATAATATTGTTGAATATTAAATGTCCCAAACTAAGCAAGCCAAAAGCAAGGCAACAGTGGCAAGAAACCAAAACTCCATCAGGTGATTGGATGGAGAAAAAAACCTTGGGAGAACCCAGGCTCAGTCGGGGGCCAGTTCTCCTCTGGCTAACATTCATATTGTTTCAAAGCATGGCGACAATCAAAAATATTTATATAAACAGATCAATTCAAAACATCATCGAAAAGCTACTAAGTCACAACAAAAACAACAGCAAAAAATAAAAGCAACAATTTAGCTTTAAACAAAATAATATATAGCGCGTCAAATTCGTGCCTGACGTGTCTAGTTTGACGCTGGACCACTTTGTGTTAATTCATGTAAAAACAAAAGTTTGAAGCGAAATTTACGCACGTGAAATTTACGCATCCGTTGGCGGCCATTGTTTTTATGTCAACCGAGCATTCATCAAGAGCGTTTACCGCTCTGTATTTACTCTGGAGAGCAGAACAGCGGCGTGGGGATCATCGTCGCCGTATATTTGTGTCCACCAGACCCTTCGGAGGTGAACCGTTTGGCAAGTTTCACCATTTGCTCGCTCCAGGAGCTGCGCTTGATGAAGGCTGCTGTCAGCGGTACTTCCGCCTGTGACGTGTCCAGTTTGATGACCTGTTGTCCTGCATTGGAGCGAGGATCACCCTCGCCTTCATCCATATAATCTAGCTGTCATTTATTTTTGTTTTGATGATAAATAGAGCCAGCCTTCAAAAGTTATTAACCTGTCCTGTGAATATTTTATCTCTCACGTCCAGACACGAACTTATGCATATGTATGTTGGTTGTCTTTACATCATAATACTATTTCATATGATCTAGATATGGAATGAATAACATTCAATACAAAATGAACATGACTCGTATATTGAAATAAAGTTTTAAAGCGGACATGTCATGCAAAATCCACTTTTTTAGCCCTTAAATGTATTTTGTTGTATATTTGGAGTGTTTATAAGTACAGAAAAGATTAAATTTTTCTCTTCATGTGCTTCGTTTATATCTTTATATTCTGTTTTGGCCATATATTTTTCAACCTGTTCAGATTTTTCTGTTATCTATGACGTTTTTTGAACTACAACGTCACCGTATTTGCAGCGGAACTGCCAAATAAGGACATTGACTACAGGTCCAAAACTTCTAGCAATCCGCCATTATTATTTCTCGCTCCGATTTTGTAGTCCGAGCTCAATGATGCAGAAGTTACGAGAGGGCAAGTCAAAATGTTCGGTTTTTGGATGTAGTGACCTGAAGCACTTCAAGGATTCCCACTTCAACAACCTCCGCCAGTAACATTATACAGAAGGGTTTGCCGATTGACTTCGTCTGAATGAGAGGTAAATTCCTTCTATCTTTGGAGACGACGAACAGAGCATTTCGATAAGCTGAAAATATCGTTAATAAATACTTTCTTAAAACACATGGTGGTCATGGTTTAGCAGTACCTTTGTCTTTCTTTATTTTTGTTTTGAAGTAACGTTACACGTCTGCAGTATTATTGTTCTTGAGTTTCATCAATTGTCATTTAGCTGCTTTTCTGATGCTTTTCTAAACGTATCATATTATCAATACAGATTGTGATACAATACAAGCATTGGAGTTATGTTTTATATAGACCACAACGGTATGATTTATATGTAAAAATTAATGATTTAAAAGAATGATATATACCCTTTAAGAGATAAAATATTTGCTTTGTTGTGCATAATCTCACCATGCATTTAGTCATGTTACAAAATAATTTATTGAAGCATCCAGACACTTCACCACGTGAGCAAGCAGCTAGGCTCCTGATTGGTTAACGCGGCGCGAATTGACGCCAAAGTTCAGATTTTTCATCTCGGGCGGCAGACGCGAATTCGCGTCAAACGCGTGAATGCACAAATAGCACTAAATCATTCACGCGTAACGCGCCAGACGCTCAATTTGCGCCATTCACGCGAATGAGGCGTATTTGCGACTTCCGCTCCGCGCTCTACGCCTCATTCGCGCCGCAGGAATTTTTACGTGCATAACGTCTTTGCATTGACTTAACATTGAAATCATTCACGCCGGACTCGCTATTCGCGTCTGGTGTGAATGCATCATTAAGAGTCCAAATAATGGAAACACTAATCACTATGGTGAGTTAAAACTCTAACACGGCTCGACAACAGAACCAGAAGACAATACAATGCTGAATAAAGTCATATGCTGCGTCCCAATTCACTTACTTATACTACACCCTAAAAGTATGTACTCTTTTTGTGAAGAAAAAGTACATTGTTTTGAGTGTGTAGCAAAAGAGTAGGCAAGTTTATTAACACTTTTAACTCGTGTTTGTAGTTCTAACCGAATCCTCGTCCACCTCGCAATGGTTTGTGGGCAATATCAGCCGTTAGAGTGTGCATCGATCTACACTTCGGATTCTGACCAGATATAAAAGACCATCCGGGTATCTTTGAAACATTAATTTCAACATACTACGATTTGGAACGTAGTATGTTGAATTCTATGTAGTATGTTTACTAATTCTATTTTCGAATACTATTTAGGACGGATAGTATGCGAATTGGGACGGCGCAATAGTTTTTGTTATTTTTGGACCAAAATGTATTTGCTTCAAAATGCTTCAAAAATTCTAACTAACCCACTGATGTCACATGGACTACTTTGATGATGTCTCTATTTTCTTTTCTGGACAAGGACAGTATACCGTACATACATTTTCAATGGAGGGACAAAAAACTCTCTGACTAAATATAAAATATCTTAAACTGTGTTCATAAGATGAACGGAGGTCTTACGGGCATGGGACGACATGAGGGCGAGTCATTAATGACATAGGCTGTGCAGGCCCGGTTCTACGGGGGTGCTTGAGGGTGCCAAGCACCCTCAAACAAAGTTGAAAGCAACCTCAGATGAAATTTGTAATAGCACAGGTGTAAACTAAATTTTGATGACAATAGCAACACAGATGGATTTCACACTCGTATATAATGCACAAAATAAATCCATTAACACGATTTAAAAAAAAAAAAATTCATTATGCTTTTATAATGCATTTGATTTTGATTGGTTATGTCCTTTCGCGATCGTGATACGCATAGGTGAAGCTGTCTCTTTAATTGCCCACTTTGCTTGCGTGTGTGCGTCCCGCTCAGGAAATTTCCCGCTCTGACTTTCTGAGACGGGCATAAGTTAGCCTAAAATATTTATTGTCCAATTTGAACAATGGACATCCGAAATTGGCTCAAGAAAGCCCAAAGCTATACACCACAACAAGTCCAAGGCACAAGAACACCGCCTGCCGATGGCAGCAGCGAACCCCGCCCTTCATCTTCACTCTCACCGCATGACACCGCCGATGAATCCCAGCAAGTGCCGCCGTGGCGGATCGCGCTGATGCCGCCGGGTGATTTAGGTGACGAAGAGCCCTTACAGGTGATGTGCTCGTTATACCCCAGTCGATCTTTTAGTGGCCGTGGAAATTGTCGTTCATTTAGCAGCTCTTGGTTCAAAAATAGAGATTGGCTCGAATATTCTGTTGAACGCGATGCTGCATTCTGTTTTGCGTGTCGTAAATTTGGCTCAGCTGGGACAGATGATGCCTTCACCACCACTGGTTACAAAAATTGGCGCCATGCCCTCGTTCAAAACAAGGGACTAAAGAGACACGAATCCAGTAAAGAACACATTTCAGCAGTGATGCTGTGGAAGGAGAGGCTTACTAGAGTCCAGAGAGGTTCTGAGATTTCTTCTCTTGTTAATTCACATCAGCTTGAAAGAAACCGTGCTTATCTATCTGCTATTTTGGATATAGTCGAGTTCATAGCTGTGAACCAGCTGCCTTTTCGTGGATCTGTTGATGCAGTGGATGCAAGGGGTGAAGAAGGCTGTGGAATTTTTTTAGCTTTGATGGACTACACTCTGAAAAAGGATAAGGAGCTTGCAAAGATTTTCAGCACAATACCATCCAATGCCACATACACCTCAAATAATATCCAGAATGAAATAATTGAAAACATGAGCAAAATTGTAACAGAAGAGATAGTCAAAGAAATCGGAGATGAGTGGTACACATTAAAAGTGGATGGCACCAAAGATCCAACTGGATTTGAAAACATTTCAATTGTGCTGCGTTATGTGGACAAGATTAACTGTGTGAAAGAGAGGCTTGTTTCGATGACAACAGCTCAGCACTTTGACGCCATGTCTCTAACCAAGTTGATCTTATCACAACTAAAAGACAAAGGATTGAGCACTGACAAAATTCTAAGCCAGTGTTATGATGGGGCAAGTGTCATGTCAGGAACACATGGTGGGGTACAGAAACTCAAGATGAAGATGAATTACAAGATGAATTACAGAGAGAAGTGCCATATGTGCATTGTTTTAACCATCAACTCCACCTGGTTATCGTGCATGCCATGTCTTCTGAAAGAGCACTGGCAAACTTCTTCGATCTATGCAGCTCTCTTTATAAGTACTTCAGAAAACCTACAGTGGCCAGAGTGTACAATGGACAAAAGTTGAAGCGTTTGCTAGAACAGCGTTGGACTGGACACCTGGCAACAGTCACAGTCATCATTAAGTCCTTTAACAGCATTCTTTCCCTGCTACAGGAGATTGAAGACGAACAAACCAGCAGCACAGAAATTAGGGTTGAGGCCACAGGACTACTGAAGGCCATCACACAGCCTAGTTTCCACTTTATATCCTGTATGAAACATAAAGTGTTGAGTTTGCTGGACCCCCCCAACACTCTTCTTCAAGCACACACCACCAACCTGTTCACTGGTGTCAGTGTGGTACAGAGTGCCCTCAAGTGTGTGGAAGAGCTGAGATGTGACAATCAGTTTGACATGCTTTGGGAGGAATTTCACAAAAAGAGAGAAGAAGCAGAACTCACTGCAGTTCCTGGACAGAAACAACGAAGAGAAGAGAGCACACAATGGAAAGACTATGTGGTAGATACAACCAGGGTGCGATTTGCCGGGGGGGATGCGTGGGATTTCCCCCTTTCTGGTCAGTGTGTCCCTGCCTCTGCTTATTTATTTTTATCCCCGGTGGGGATAAATTTATCCCCCCCCCCCTCAAAGTGATCAGTGCTACTAAACTAGTGGTGAAACGAATCAGAAAACTTATCACGGGTCCGTGGTTTGATTAAAGTCAATTTTATTTTTAAATGCGCTACTTTGGCTGACTCTCATATAGCTGTCGCTCTGCACGAGTCTGCAGACTTGCTCAATGTCCCGCCCACGGCGCTATCTGATTGGTTACACCTCACGCCTATCAACACTTGCGAGCCGGTTGTTGCATGTCTGCACTCCGCAATGGGCTGTGGAGCTGCTTGTAGAAAGGAAGGCAGCATTCAGAATAAACATCACAATCTGATTATCTGTTTCTATGATGACAAGCAGAGCTAGTGTCCCAGTCACTGAGAATGTCCGAAGTTATACACACAGTGTTTCACTCACTCTTGAACGTCTGGCGCGAGTGATTTCAATGTTAAATCGATGTAAAGACGTGTTTGCGCGCGTCTAGAGGTTCTGCAGCGCGAATTAGGCACCTGTCTTTTCTATCATTTTGCTGTATCTCAGCATTGCGATGTAACATTAACATTATTACTTTCACTTAACAGCAGCAGTAAAACTGTTTCTATGATGGTTTAACTTTGCAATCAATCCGTGGTTCAGGAGAGGCTGATATAAATTTGCCTACCCTATTAATCTATTGATTTAATTATTGCATGTTTTTCGTTACATGATCACAGTTCAAATGTGTGGGAAGCTATTAGAGTAAAAATATTGCGTTAGGATACTTCATGTGTTAATACGATTTTTTTTCCTGCAAATGCAGTGATGAGGTTCATGTTCTCATGATTTATTTTGTATGAATATTTTTTTTTTTCAAAACATCCCCCCCTCTGTTTTTTTCACAAATCGCACCCTGGATACAACATTTGGTCAAACCAGAATGGAAGGAGAAAAGACAGAATGTAAAAGACTGTATTTTAGTATCCTGGATGCAGTTGTTGGTGAAATGTCCACCAGATTTTGTGAGCGAAATAGCAAGTTTATACAGGCCCTGAGTGCTCTACATCCAAGGAGTGCCTTTTTTATGGATTGAGACAAAGTAAAACCACTGTTGGACTTGACAGGGATGGAGTTTAAGGAAGCAGAGTTTTCTGTGGCACAGCAGTTTTTGCGAGATGAAATTGCCAAATCAGATGAAAACTGTACAACTGCTAGCATTTTGCAAAGATACAATGATGCTTTATCAGCTATGCATACCGTGCTGCAAACACTGAAGCTTGGATTAACATTTGGAGCATCAACAGCTACATGTGAGAGTTCATTTTCAACACTTAAGATGTGTTCAGCGACCACCGTAGGAGTATGCTTCACAAAAGAAAAGCAAATCTTATTCAACTTGCAGTTGAGAGGGACCTCACATCTAAGTTCACTGGAGAATGGAAGGATAAACTACTGAGAAGATTCAACACTGTATCTAGGAGGCTGCAGCTGTTCTGAATGAGGGTAAGAACCCTTTTTGTATATGACATATATGACTAATGTTTATTGTTCTAACCTCTATGATTCTAAATGAATAATGTTATGTACATTTTAAATAATTAATTTTTAAATAATTGTAATACATTTAATATGCAACATGGGTAACACTTTATTTGAAGGGGTGTGCATAAGACTGAACTGACACTGTCATAAACATGACATAACACCTGTCATGAACATGAAGGAGTCTTTATGAATGTTTATGACTGTTGTCATTGAGTGTCATTCGGTAAATTATGACACTTTTAATGCAAAGTTGACATTGTTTAAAATGTCTTTGTTATGACTTGACATTAAACCAAGACAGAAATGTCTTTGTTATAACAACTTAACATTAACCAAGAAATCATAACTAGTCTAAGGTGTTCCACTTTACTTGAGGTAAGGGGAAATATTAATGACACTGTTGTTAAAGCATTTGACAGTGTAATAACCCTTAATGACATCTTTATAACTAGTACAATGTGTTCTAATTTACTCGAGGACAAGTAAAATATTCATGTCACATTTATAATGGTGTCATGACAACCAAAGTTAAAACCAACCATAACATATGACAGGGTAATGTAATGTTAACACAAAGCTAAATAACTTCTTTAAGTTTGATAATTAGACCTGTTATGACATATTTGTGACAGGTTTACAGGTTATGATTTCTTGGTTAATGTCAAGTTGTAATAACAAAGACATTTTAAACAATGTCAACTTTGCATTAAACCTGTCATAATTTACCGAATGACACTTAATGACAACAGTCATAAACATTCATAAAGACTCCTTCATGTTCATGACAGGTGTTATGTCATGTTTATGACAGTGTCATTTCAGTCTTATGCACACCCCTTCAAACTTTTAATCTTTGTTTCTTCAGTTTAGGTGCTGTGTACCCAAATCATTGGTCCTGACTCCTGCTGACAGCCATAGGTTCTTCCACATAACTGATTCTTCTCGATTTTCCCATGAACTCTACACATTTTATGTCTCCTCGGTTTAAGTTTCCTTTCTTGACTTTCCTAAATTTTGTTTATTTAGGAACAAAGCATTTGACTCTCTTAATGAGTGAGTCATTGAATCTAAATTTAAATAATCTGTTTCATAACTTTCATTCAAAAGGACTGATTCATTGTTGTCAAAAAGTAAATGTCTAAAATGTAAGTACTTATATGAACTTCTTTATTAAACTGCAGAATAAAATCAGTTTCAATACTTCACACATTTGCATTACTGCTGATATTTGGGGGAAAAGCACTCTGTGTGTAACATTTCTTAACTATATCATATGATATATTATGTAAAAGGACAAAAACTAACAAGGCATCCCCCTATTAAAGCTATTAATAATTTTAGCCATATAGCTGCATTTAACCCGTGCAGTAAAACAATCTAAATGCATGTGCCATGGTTTGAACGGGTAACATTATGCGTGGCATGTTTTTGTTTGTTTTCTGCAAAGTGAGGGAGATAGGCTACTCGATCATGTCAGATCGCATATCGTTTAACATAACAGCAATTACAATATTGTCGTAGAGAATAGGTATCACTCAGCCCTTTAAGGTACTATTTTCAGAATGATGAAGACTGGGAGCCATGTTTAAGCACCCTCTCTATTTTCAGAAGCACCCTCAGTGATTTGGTTCTAAAACCAGGCCTGAGGCTGTGGCGTTTCTCAATATGCTTGAGAAACTTCTTGTAAAATTCCTTGAAAATGTATTGTCTGTACTTGTGTTCTTGTGGACTTGTGAACTGTCTTGTGTACTCTCCCAATTCAAAGTTCACATCTAACCAAGTTCAGTTTAAATCCCCAGATGTGTTCTTGATCTGCCCCGTTTACCGAGGATGCATCGAGAAGTGACTTGTGCGGACTTGAGACAGCCAGGTATCCCAGAATGCATCTCGCACCAACCAGCAAGCGTCAATAGCAGAGGAGAATACCCGCGTAATTAAAAAAAAAACTATTTTATTGTGTCATGAAATGTAATTTTAAGAGTGTTTCAGGCGAGAGTGAAAGTGAAGTTTCATAACTTTATATAGAGTATTTAGGCTATTTAACTTAACTTTGTTGCCTATTAGAGAGCTTACTTATGTTTGAATTGTTTGCCTTATTTATTTCACATTGTATCTTCTATACCTTTTAGGCTAGTTATTATTGATCATTAAAACTTACATTTAACAAAAAGAGACAGGGTTGTGTAATTTTATTTTATATACTTATATATTTTAACATTTTCTTCACTCTATGCACAATAAAATAAAATGACACAACCCTGTTTGTTAAATGTCAATAAAAATCAATAATGTTTCATATTTTTAAAATGATCATGTTCATTTTGTTATAAATATATGCAGTGAAGATATTAGGCTAATATTTAAGATATAGCTAATAATATGGCTAATATGTTTAAGTTTTTTTAATGAAATGAGGCAGAGTGGTGTTTTATAACATATTTAGTTTTATTGTTGACAAAAAGGGCCAGAGTTGTAGCATATTTCATTTTATTGTTGCCTAAAATATACATAAAGAGATAACTGGAGTAGACGCGATCAAGAACCCTCTGTTCCATTTGCAGAAGAACCGGACTTGTGTTCTCTCGTCCTCGGGAGTTCATTCTCCTGAGTCGAACTTGGCAAGTCCGAACTTCCAAGGACGCAAGTCCGAAGTATGCGTACTTGGTATTGAGGAACGGACATAATTTTCATTTTTTGGGTAAACTAAACCTGTAATGTAACAAGTTAACAACATAGGGCCCTATTTTAATGATCTGAAACGCAAGTGTCAAAGCGCAAAGCGCAAGTAACTTTGTGGGCGGGTCCCGGCACTGCTGCTATTTTCCCGGTGGGATAAATGCCTCTTGCGCCTGCCGCAAACCTAAAAGAGGTTGGTCTGAAGTAGCTTCATTATTCATAGGTGTGGTTTGGGCGTAACGTGAAATAAACCAATCAGAGCGCCATCCAACATACCCTTTAAGAACAGGTGTGCATGTTGCATGACGGATTGTTATTATAACGGTGGGTTTACCATGTGCGCACCAGGAGCGTTCACAGCCGATGAGACCGACGCTCTTGTCAGGGCAGGGAAAGACAGAGAAGTGACGTTGTATGGGGATGGGAGAAACCCTCGCACATCAGCGTCGGTTAAACATTATATACGTATGTTTCTTGCCACTATTGGGCAAACAGGTCTGATCCTTCAGTACTACAATTAGCCTTAAAAAATGGGTAATAAGGTTTTTTTCATCTTCATGTAAAGCACAATGATTTCCCTCATGTTTTAATATTTTTCCTTGTTATAATGTATGATTTGCAAAATTAAAAATTACTGCATCTGTGTTGATGAGAGAATCAGTGTATGCGCGTTGTGTATACCCACTACATTATGGCCAAGCATGCGCGCTTAAAATAGCATTATGAACAACGCGCAATGCGCCACTGACTTTAGACCAGGTTTTTTCTGGTCAGTGGCTCAATTGTTTTCTTGAAGTGTAAAATAGCACCTGGGAATGTTTACGCCAAAACACGCCTCCTTTTTGCGCCGATCCGCCCAGGGAGTGCAAGTTAATTTCCTAGTTTACTGACGTGCGTCTGTGGAGGGAAAATCCAGCTTTGCGTGCGTGCAAAATAGGAATGAGACATGCGTTTGTGTATAAAGTCATTTGCGCCGGGTGCAAGATAGAGCCCATAGAGGGTAAATGACAAATCAAGTTTGAATTTGTGCTGGCTACCGCTTTGTGCTGGCTTTGTGCTAGCTGTATACAGGCCACCAGGGCACCATACAGACTTTATCAAAGAATTTGCTGACTTTCTATCAGAGTTAGAACTGACCGCAGATAAAGTCCTATTTGTTGGTTATTTTAATATACATGTATATAGCGAAAAAGATCCATTGGGATTGGCATTTAAAGATATTCTTTACTCTTTTGGAGTTATACAACACATGTCAGGACCTACTCACTGTTGTAATCATACTCTAGATCTAATATTGTCACATGGAATCAATCTTGATGCCGTTGAAATTATGCAGCAGAGTGATGACATCTCAGATCATTATCTAGTCTCATGTAAACTTAAAGGAAAACTCCGGCGAATAATGAACCTTTGGTTTAATAAAACATCGGCACCTAGTCAATCGTTCTCTGAGTTTTGTTTTCATGATAATCGAATGTAAAGAGTTTTTATCTCTAAAAACTGTTTAGCGTATAATGCTAGTAATGGGGGCATTGAGTAAGTAAAAAGAAATCGCTAGTTTATAACACTAACAACACGGCTCAAAATAGCTCCACACTAACGCATACATAACATAATGAGGCTCCATACATGCAAAACGAAGCATTGAGAACTTTGTAAGTGTACAGACCGTTTAATAAGAAGATACTTTATGAAGACAGTTCACTTCGCGTATACAGACAGGAGCCATCTTAGGAAATAGTCTTGATAAGTCGATCCCCGAACGCTGTTCATACAGTTCAGAAGTTTGGTGAACTTCATAGAGTTCAGATCACTCAGCACAACGTTTGTGGTTTGACTTATCGAGATTATTTTTTAAGATGGCTCCTGTCTGTATACGCGAAGTGAACTGTCTCCATAAAGTATCTTCTTATTAAACGGTCTGTACACTTACAAAGTTCTCAATGCTTCGTTTTGTATGTATGGAGCCTCATTATCTTACTGTGTGAGTGTGGGGCTATTTTGAGCCTTGTTAGTGGTATAAACTAGCGATTTCTTTTTACTTAGTCAATGCCCCCATTACTAGCATTATACGCTAAACAGTTTTTAGAGATAAAACTCTTTACATTCGATTATCATGAAAACAAATCTCAGAGAACGGTTCACTATGTACCGATGTTTTATTAGACCAAAGGTTTATTATTGTTCGCCGGAGTTCTCCTTTAATTTAGCCAAGGTTGCAAAGCCGACTTTGTGTTACAAATATGTCAGACCTATCACTTCTGCGACTAAAGATTGCTTTGTTAATAATCTTGATTCAGTTTATTAATAATTGTAGATCATTTCATCATTCCAGATACTGTATAGAAATTGACCATAGAGTGCAAAATATCTGGTGAAAATGGATGATTAAGCTAATAATGCTAATTATGCTAATCATACAAATTGCTCAACATATGCAAATTAGCATCTGGCAGTTTCTGTATACTGGAGACGCATACTTAACATTTCTGCAATAAAACTTTGGTGTACTCAACATTTCCAGGTTCACCTACTTGGCCAGACTTTTTCATGATATTGGGTATTTACGTTTTTTTTTTGCCATTTATTTTGTAATTATTGCCTTTATCTCATGATTTCACTAATTTAGAACTGTCACGAATACAGCCTCTGTGGCGCCCTCCACTCACCACCAGAGGTCAGCATCTCCGGAGTACTAATTCCCTTGGACTGCAAATCCCATAATCCCCGTACCTGTGGCTGATTTGTCTCACAGGTGTTTCCCATTCACTCTCTCTATTTAAACTGTTCTCTCAGCCTCATCATTGCGAAGTCTTGTCTTGCCATGCATACATTTCTGAGCGTTTATTCCGTGTGTGATTTCCCGTGTATGACCTGGACTGTTTATTGGACCTTGAATCTTTGCTGCCTGCCTGTTCTGATTGCATCTGCCTTGTTGTTCGATTACCCTGTGTGTTTGCCGCCAGCCCTGATCCTCAGCCTGAACTCTGACTTTGATTCTGCCTTATCAACACTGTTATTGAAGCCTGTGATTGACCCTTGCCTGTTTGACGTGAATTCTGTTCTAATAAAGCTGCATATGGATTCTCAAGACAATGCCTCCCCGTTACAGAAGACTTCGCCAGATGTTGATCCAGCAGCATTCTACCATTTTACCACGGAGGTTACTGCGCAAGCATCGGTCCTGGCCACCCACCAGCAACAGCTCAGTCGATTGACTTCGATTACTGAAGAGCTGGTAAAAGCTTTACAAGCACTTCAGCCTTCCGCACCCGGCATACCGGCGCCACCCCCGACTCTACCACCGGTACCGGCACAGGCACAGGCTATTCCTAACACTGCCAGTCCTCGGCTCGCCTTCCCGGAGAAATTTGATGGATCTCCAGATAAATGTAAGGGATTCTTACTTCAATGTTCTATGTTTGTCAATCAACAACCCATGCTATATCCTTCAGATGAGAACCGCATCGCATTTGTGTGTTCACTTCTCACGGGGAGAGCGTTGGAGTGGGCTACCGCCGTATGGAATGAGGATAGACCAACCTTTCCTTCGTTCAGGGATTTTATTCAACGCTTCAAAGAGGTGTTTGAGCACTCCGTTGGAGGAAAGGAGGCGGGTGAGCAATTATTATCTCTCCGGCAAGGAAGGGGTTCGGCAGCGGATTATGCGTTATCTTTTCGTACTCTCGCAGCTCAGACGGGATGGCCCGACGATCCTCTCAAGCTCCACTACCGTAAAGGCTTATCTATGGAGTTGCAGTCGGAACTTGCCTGTCGTGACGAGGGACTGTCACTGGAGAAGTACATCGATTTGTCCATCAAGATCGACAATCTCCTTCGATCTCGTCGCACTAACCGTCTGCACACTTCCCCCATGACATTTGCAACAGTCAACTCAGATGTAGAATCCATGCAAATTGGTGTTACACGTATCAGTGAGGAAGAGAGAGAGAGACGCATTCGACAGAGCCTATGTTTGTACTGTGGATTACCGGGACATTTAAGAGCAACTTGTCCTACCAGACCATCCCGCAATTCCACTGTGGTGAGTTCAATTCCCAAACCCACTACTAGTTTTGAGATTGCTATTAATCTGGAGATAAATGGGAGGGTCATTGAGACGTTGGCATTAATTGACTCAGGGGCTGCAGGAAACTTCATCGACATGTCTTTTGCGAGAAATAATAATATTCCCCTTGTTCCTTACGATTCTCATTTGGCAGTCGCAGCGCTAGATGGCCGACCTCTGGGCTCCGGTCGCATCAAATTCACCACTGAAGATCTACAGTTGAGCACTGGAGTTCTCCACACTGAATCCATCCGTCTGTTTGTTTTTCAATCACCACAAAATCCCATCATCCTCGGACTTCCATGGTTAGAGCTTCACAACCCTTCTATTTCCTGGACTAAGAAACAAATCACTCAATGGTCAGATTTCTGTCTTCATAATTGTCTTCACAACTTGCCTGTCAAAAAGGGGACCGAGACTTCCTTAACCGAGGTACTTCCCAGTGTCTATCAGGATCTAGCCGAGGCATTCAGCAAAATGAAAGCATCACACTTACCACCACACCGAGCCAGTGACTGTGCCATAGATCTCCTCCCAGGATCACAACCTCCCAAGGGCAGAGTCTTTCCGCTGTCACAACCTGAAGCAGAGGCTATGAGATCCTACATTCAGGAGGAACTCAGCAAAGGTTTCATTCGTCCTTCCACGTCACCCGCATCAGCTGGCTTCTTCTTCGTCAAAAAGAAAGATGGAGGTCTTCGTCCCTGTATTGACTACCGATCTCTCAATGCCATCACCACCAAGTTTCGTTACCCTCTACCTCTCGTTCCGGCAGCTCTTGAACAACTCAGACAAGCAAGATATTTCACCAAGCTGGATCTTCGTTGTGCCTATAATCTCATCCGTATTCGTGAGGGGGACGAATGGAAGACTGCTTTCTCCACCACGACAGGGCACTACGAATATCTCGTTATGCCATTCGGATTGTCCAATAGCCCTTCCGTGTTTCAAGCTTTCATTAACGACGTGTTCAGAGACATGTTGAACCAATGGGTAATTGTTTACATCGATGACATCCTCATTTACTCTGAGACTTATGAGGAGCACGTTAAACACGTCAGAGCGGTTCTCAAACGTCTCATTCAACATCAATTGTACGCCAAGGCAGAGAAGTGCGAATTCCACCAAGAGACCATCTCCTTCCTCGGATATGTGATTAGCTCGGGAGGGGTCGCCATGGACGACAAGAAGGTACAGGCAGTAGCTCAGTGGTCCCAACCTACTACTCTCAAGGAACTGCAACGCTTCTTGGGTTTTGCCAATTTCTATCGGCGGTTCATCCGTAACTTCAGCAGTATCGCTGCCCCCATGACATCCATGATCAAGAAGGGAACCCAACGACTAACCTGGTCCTCAGCAGCTTTAGCAGCATTCAGTGAACTAAAAGAGAGATTCACAACCGCTCCAATTCTACACCACCCAGATCCTGAACGTGAATTCATAGTTGAAGTAGACGCTTCTAGCACGGGCATTGGGGCAGTGCTTTCACAACGCCAGGGGGAACCTCCCAAGCTGTTTCCCTGTGCGTTCTTCTCCCGTAAATTAAATCCTACCGAGCAGAATTATGATGTTGGCAATCGCGAACTTCTCGCAATGAAGGCGGCATTCGAGGAGTGGCGCCACTGGCTGGAGGGGGCTAAACATCCGTTCACTGTACTCACTGATCATCGTAACCTCGAATATCTGAAATCAGCCAAACGACTCAACCATCGACAAGCCAGATGGTCACTCTTTTTCACCAGATTTGATTTCAGAGTTACGTATCGTCCAGGCTCGCAAAATACCAAGGCAGATGCACTCTCTCGACTTTATGAGTCAGATCTCCTATCGCCAGATCAAGAACCCATCATTCCATCCACCATCATTCTCGCACCTGTGCAGTGGGATATATTAACTGAGATCGCGGAAGCCCAAGTCACCGAACCTCCACCGGCTGAAACCCCACCTAATCTTATGTACGTTCCACTGGCCCTAAGACAGAGAGTATTACAAATGGTACACACTAACCCAAGTTCCGGTCATCCAGGTATAACAGCTACTTTACAACTCCTCAACAACAAGTTCTGGTGGTCTTCTATACGAGCGGACACCATCACGTTCATTCAAAATTGCACCATCTGCAATACCTCTAAATCTCCACATCAATTACCTGCTGGGCTTCTTCATCCATTACCCATCCCACAAAGACCATGGTCACACATCGCCATCGACTTCGTGACGGATCTTCCTCTCTCTCAGGGTCACACTACCATTCTCACGGTAATTGATCGTTTCTCAAAAGCCTGCAGACTGATACCTCTTCCCAAGCTTCCCACTGCCCTGGAAACCGCTGAGGTCCTCTGCAACAATGTGTTTCGATTCTACGGTCTACCGGAGGATATAGTCTCTGATCGGGGTCCACAGTTCACCTCCCGAGTCTGGTCCGCTTTCTGTCAGCTACTGAACATTAATGTCAGTCTAACCTCTGGATATCATCCTGAAGCCAATGGTCAAGTAGAGAGATTAAACCAGGAACTCACCCGCTTCCTTCGCTCATATTGCCAGAAGAATCAGTTCGACTGGAGTCGCTATCTGTTATGGGCTGAGTACGCTCAAAATTCACTTTGTAAGCCGTCTACAGGGCTCACCCCCTTTCAGTGCATCCTAGGTTTCCAACCCCCATTGTTTCCATGGTCTGGAGAACCCTCAGACTTACCCGCAATCAATTCATGGTTACAACGCAGTGAGGAGACGTGGAATAGTGCTCATGTCCATCTACAAAGGGCAGTGCATCGCACCAGAGGACAGGCCAATCGACATCGGCGTACCAATCCCAACTACCAACCAGGGCAATGGGTTTGGTTGTCCACCCGAAACATACGGCTCCGGTTACCTTGCAAGAAGCTCAGTCCCAGGTACGTGGGTCCTTTCAGAATCATCAGACAAATCACTCCAGTTTCATTTAGATTAGCCTTACCTGACCATTACCGTATCTCACCCACCTTTCATGTCTCCTTGCTCAAGCCCGCTGGTGGTCCGAGTGGAGAGGAGGGCCTAGACGAGGCTGGTGACCAGAGAGCTCCTCCCATCATCATCGACGGTCAGGAGGCTTACCGGGTCCATGAAATCCTGGACTCTCGTCGTCGGGGCAGACTCCTTCAGTACCTCGTGGACTGGGAAGGATACGGTCCAGAGGAGAGATCCTGGATCAACGCTAATGACGTTCTAGACCCTTCACTCACTAGTGATTTCCACAGAGATCACCCGGACAAACCTGCCCCAAGATCTCGAGGAAGACCCCGGCGTCGTTTGCCTCCTCGCGTCAGGAGCCGCTCACAGGGGAGGGGCTCTGTCACGAATACAGCCTCTGTGGCGCCCTCCACTCACCACCAGAGGTCAGCATCTCCGGAGTACTAATTCCCTTGGACTGCAAATCCCATAATCCCCGTACCTGTGGCTGATTTGTCTCACAGGTGTTTCCCATTCACTCTCTCTATTTAAACTGTTCTCTCAGCCTCATCATTGCGAAGTCTTGTCTTGCCATGCATACATTTCTGAGCGTTTATTCCGTGTGTGATTTCCCGTGTATGACCTGGACTGTTTATTGGACCTTGAATCTTTGCTGCCTGCCTGTTCTGATTGCATCTGCCTTGTTGTTCGATTACCCTGTGTGTTTGCCGCCAGCCCTGATCCTCAGCCTGAACTCTGACTTTGATTCTGCCTTATCAACACTGTTATTGAAGCCTGTGATTGACCCTTGCCTGTTTGACGTGAATTCTGTTCTAATAAAGCTGCATATGGATTCTCAAGACAATGCCTCCCCGTTACAAGAACCAACTTTATTTGTGATGAATGAACCACTTGATGAATTATCAACAGGATGAACCAGATTATTTCCGAGGAACTGTACTTTTGCCATTTTTTTCCGCTTACAGGGGTTGGCAAGTGTTATCATGTCAAAACATTATGCATAGAATGTAAAAAAAAAAAGAGAATTTGCCCACCCAAATACCAATACCAATACGTAAAAAATTTGTCTTACCCAGACCCTCCAACATGCATGGTAGCACAGAAAAGAAAACTTCTATCATCAAGAGATTTCATGAGGTCTTTACGTTTTCAGGAACAGACTGAACTCACCACACTGGAATCAGTGACTGTGTAAAGTTACCTGTGTAACCTCAATGGGATACGGTCCAGGCCTGTTCTCCTCAAGATCAATGGTGGACATAATCCATCTTCTCTTTGAACGAATAAGAACAGCTTCCTTTGAGATAGAAAGAGATATATTGAGTGATGATCAGTTTCTTTTCTGATTATGCACAGTAAAGCTTAATAAGTCTAATCTACTCAAATTAATTGAGGAAACGCATTCCCCGAATTTTAATTTAGTAATAGTGCCTAACAAAACTTGTTTCAATCTTCCCATTGAATTAACTTAAATATTTAAGAACAGATAACATAAAAAGCAAGTAGACTTAACAAAAATTGTATGCTACATAGTAATAACAATAATAACAAAATAATAATAATAATAAGGAAATTAAAAATACATTTAAAAACATGTCAGTAAAATTCCATTATTTTGATGGTTGAAAATATGTGTTTGTTTTTTACAGTGCAATTACTTTAAACTATAAAGCATTAAGCTCAACAGATCCTGAGTGACCTTGTATAACTCATTGGACCCAATATGGGAAGACATTATGGATTAAGTCTGATGATTTTGTCTGATTTTCTAAATCTCCAGTTTGAATGTGTCTTTCAAAAATACATATTTCTATCTCTATGTTTCTGTATATGTCTCTGTATTTGTCTCTGTATTTATGTTACAGGATGTAATACATATGTATTCTATGAACAAAGTCTTGTTTTATGATCTGGTGACAGGTGGGAATTTGTTGTTTTAAGGGACATGTTCTATCAAGACAGTGAGCTGCTGAGACAGATTACCTACCCGCTTTTCACGATTGCTGGTATCATTTTTGCTGGAAGCGGTCACTTCAACAAGCTGATGAATAGACAAAAAACAGGATAATGCTAAGTGAAAAACATACAATCAATAGTGATAGACCATCCCTCTCAACACCTGAGGTTTTATTGGTGTGTAAATATTTGTACATAATACACTATTAACATCCTACGGAAGCCCTAAACCGCAATCTAAAAAAAAAGTTAAAAAAAAAAAAATCTAGCATTTCGAGATTAAAGTTGAAATTTTTCGACTTTAATCTTGAAACATTTCGACTTTAATCAACAACAAAAAAATCAAAAAAAAAAAAAAAAAATCTAGCATTTCGAGATTAAAGTCAAAACGTTTCGAGAATAAAGTCGAAATTACAAACGCACCTGGCTTCATTGACGTGTAAACACACTACAGCCCTGCGGCCTGCGCCAGCAGCCAGTGTATCAGTTGAACTGGGAGGTCGAAAACTTGCAACATCCATCAAGTATGCTTATAGCCTCCTATACTATAACTATTTTAGAAAACCTTTACACATTTGTGTAAGTTTGATGGCGTTGCACAAGGTGTAGCCTACACGATGGCGTTGCGGGTAAAATGTATTGCACTATGCTGCAATCGTGTGGGAACTTAGCTACCTTACGGTAACGTTAAACATCACTAAACAAGAGATATAATTGAAACATGAAGCAGATAGGCCTACTGGAGTTTTCAAACTGCAGATAAAAAAAAATTCCTTGCGATCAAGCAAAAACTTGCGCCTCAACAGAAAGTATCCCAAACCCTGCTTGCCACCCCGTGATTATTTTTATTTATTAAAACCAAATCTAGATTTAAACTAAAAGAGTGACCTAACTGATTTGGATTATTCTTATTCAAAATGAGATGATCACGTGTGCGTTATGTAGCTCTCATGTAGTGGAACTTCAATAGTTGAAGCCTCAGGTCGTTCTCAAACACAACACCAAAAACGCTCTTGTTGAAGTAATGATTTATGATGTTCCAGTAAATCGCTTAAATGAAAGCAAAAGAAAAAAAAAATCACCCACCTAAGTTGAATAAAGAGCAGAAACCTTTTGAAACATGAGGAAAATGAACACATTATGTGATAATATATGGTTTGTGTGTGTTTTTCAGACCATCTTGGGGCATTTCCATATTTCTATCAAAAATGCAGAGCAATAATTGAATAAAATTCATGATGACTTAATGCACAAAAATTTGCAGTAGCCTACATACACCAATCATAACATTTTCATTTGGACAATAAGTAATATATAATTGAATACAAATAATTTGTTATTGTTCAGCAGATAATTTGATTTACTAGCTAATTAAAAGCAAGAGATAAGAAAAAATAAATAAAAACCTGTCAAGACAAGTCAAGTATTATACTTGGCATTTCTGTCTGTTTCACATGCAACAGGTCAAAAAATGTTGAATACCTCTATTTTCCCCACTAACCTTTAAAATTATTTTTTATCTATCCTATTTGAATACAACTCTTTTGTACTCTACTTTGCAGACCCACAATGGAGGAAATAGACTTTTGGGGAAAAAAAATTTAAAAAAATAAAAAGCGCAAAAAAGAAGATGCGTTTAATAAAGAGTAGTGACCCTTACACGTTTTGTCTATCAAGATAATCTTTAAAAGTTAATCCAAAATTTACATTTTGAAGCCTATATAAAGATTTTAAAAAACACAATCAGACACAATAAAGTTTAAAAAAAACACTTTGTTCACCACAGACCTTATTTTAGTCAATTTAGCAAAAACCCATTCAAAAATCCCATAGGCTTTAGAGCGAGGGAACCGGTAGGGCTAAAATGCTAACTCATTTCGGCGGTTCGGCCGACAGAGTGACGTCGTAACTTCGGCACTCTATTTGAGATGTAGTTCAGTTATGGCAGCAGAAAAAGATGCCACGAAGCCATTCGGTCCGATATACCGAATATATGGTGACAGGATTGCCCTGATACATTTTTGCAGGCAGCAGTCACCATCTGTGAAGCGGAAGCAAGAGAAATTAAGAGATAAAATGAAGCTTAGAAGGGAGGAAAATAAAGATAAGGAGGTGCCACAAACCTCAAACAAAAAAGCAAGCAGCAAAGCCAAACCATGCATGCGAAATATTGTGTCATGAATATGAAGGAGAGAACCCAGATGCAGATGAAATGCAGACACTGAACGTTTATTATTACTTAAACAGAAAACAAAAACCCACGATGGGGCAAAACAAGACAGGATAACATACACTAGACTAAGACGGTTAACTCACAGCTAAGACAAGATAAATGCTTCTTACAAAACGAGACGCTCAACTGGTGACTTACAGCTTGACTCTCACAAAGATTGACAAGGTAAAGGCGGGCATACACTGTGCGATTTTCGTCCGACTTTGAGACGAATTCTGACTTGTGCGACTCTTTTTCGTGTCGGACCGATTTTCAGCTTTGTCGTGTGTCGTTTGTCGTGCAGTGTTCGTGCAGTGTACAGGGAGAAACGAGAGGCGATTAACCTCTCACGATCGACAATCGGATGGTCGGATGAATTTCTGGCATGTCAGATATTTTGGTTGCTCCTCGTGACTATATCGCACAGTTGAAGCAAATTACGAACCGATTGCGCTAAACTCAGTGTTTCCCTCACTGCACCTGCGCGAAAACAGAAGTTTAACCATTTCATCTGCAGCAAAAATAAAATTAAAATAAAAACGAAAAGAGGGAGATCTTTAAGTTCTGTAGTTCAAATTAGCAACAAATTTCTGTTGATTACCTCCAGTTCGTGTTGCAAAATGGATAATATTACCCACATCTTCCAAGCCACCTGCGATGTAACGCCTCTTTTCATTGATGACAAATTATGGCAATGTTCGGACAGACTGTTAATAGTTATTTTATATGCCTATAATTCATTGTAATCGACCTAAATATTTTAGACAATTTTTAATGAGGAGTAAGATTATGTAATATTTTATTATCCTCGCAGCATGTTGGTTATGTGCTGTGAAAATATTGCGTGGCAAATTAATTATAATAGCGTATCAATTTAATAATAAAATTAGCCTATAGGCCTCCCCTAATAATGATAATACAATAATATACTAATAATAATTAAATGCATAAATTGAAAATTCTAAATTATCTTGATATTGATAGCAGATGCTTCTTTTAACAATATCTCTGGATACATACACGTAAATGAGGCTCAATCCAGGGGGTTATCGCAGATATTACACGTATAGTGTGAGCAGTGAAGTCGCAGCTCGACGATCGGACCGTACAGTGTGAGCACATAAATCCTGAACTTTGCCTTTGCATCACATGCGATTTACTTGTTGAGTGTGAGTAAGTACCTTGCTGACATCGCGCTGACATCGCGCTGACATCGCGCAGTGTATGCCCGCCTTAAGATAGACAATGTACCGACACAGGACAGCAAACACAAGAGGATTAAATAGGGAGAAACTAATGAGGGAAACAGGTGACACTAACAGGGCAATCATGACTAAACAAGGATAACAAGGGGGCGGGGTTACGAGACGAGACAATACAAGCACATGGCCCAAACAACAGACCATGCACTTGTACAGAAAACATGGTTCTGCCATGATCCTGCCACAAGACTAGGAAAAATCAGCGACATGATGGCAGAATCATGACATATTGAAATTGGATGACTTCACAAAGAAAAAAAACGGGATGAAACAGGTTAGAGCAATTAAGGTGGGGGGACTAGAAAACTAAAGATAAATGTTCAGGCAGAATATAATGAGATTCTAAAAGAAGGAAAGTTATTATTCTTTCACAATGGAGTTTCCACCAATGGTCAAGAGTCTGATTTTGAATTCGAAGTTTGGGACTTCAAGCAAAATCTTCTCCCCAAGGATCTCTCCATCGGAACAATTTACAATACTGTCAAACTCCCAATGTTGCGTTTCTATATAGCGACTCATCCAAAAATTAACCTGACTGAAGAGTCTAGTGAATCTAGTGATGAACCTGACCATGCTAGTGATATCTCAGATTCAGATTCGACAAAAGGTGATGACATGGATACTCACAACTATGAGCAACTAGAGAATGAGCCTCAAGACATCTTTCCTGATGTGTTCTTGGTTTCTGATGAAGAGACAAGCATACATTCCTCACAAGACCATCTTGCAAGCATTGATTACATTTGGTCTACAACACCATATTGATGGAGATTCTCTTAGTGACACAGTGATCCATGAGCCTTTTGACTCACCACAGAGTGCTCCTAATGCTTTGCCGAACAGAAATGTAACCATACACTATTCAAATAGCTTCAGTGACCTGATGGAGGCATTTTCTGACCACAAGATTGTCAACAAGTCCGTGACAGTGAGACGTATACTTCCTAACAACTCAGAGGAAGCAGGCAGTGGTCCAGGTGTCCTTCGCGATGTGTACAGTAGCTTCTGGTCTGATTTCTATGAACACTGCATTGTCGGGACATCTTTAAAAGTGCCTTTCCTCAGGCATGACTTCAGCTCTGACAAATGGAAGGCTATGGGGCGTATCCTTCTTAAAGGGTTTAAAGATTGCAAATACCTTCCTATAAAGCTTGCTTGAGGAAATGATGTTTGGGGCTGTATATACAGACCTAAAGGGAGCATTCCTTAATTTTGTGAGCTGCCAGGAAGGAGATGTTCTCAATCAAGCACTCAATGACTTTTCCTCTGTTGACATGGATGATCTTCTGGACTGTTGAAGTTACCAGCACAAATGTCAGAAAATCAAGCAGAGGTTGCCAACCACCTGAAAAGGTACATCAGGGAAATTGACGAAGAAAAACTCTGCAAATTTCTGAGAATCTGTACTGGTTCCAATTTAGTGGTTTCTGAGGCAATTCATGTACAGTTTACAGTCCAGACAGACTTTACCAGAAGGCCGATTGGACATACCTGTGGCATGGTCCTAGAACTCTCTGACTCATATTTCGAGATTCAAGTCGAAAAATTTCGACTTGAATCTCGAAATGCTAGATTTTTTGTTTTGTTTTAGGTTGCGGTTCAGGGCTTCTTTAGACTTAACTTTCTATGTCCAAAAAAAATAATAAAAATTAAGTGTTTGTCTGATTCAAATGAGATAACTTTTTTCTGTTTTCTTTTAATACTGTGTCACGTTGTCTAACTTGTTTTAAGACTGAGAATCAGGACCAACACGAGAAACAACAATACATAAACAACCTCATGCCAAATGCCTTACTCACATAGGTGGCATTGTAAAAAATGCTCACACCCATTATTTAACATTTGTTCAATTTATTCATACATGGTTCAAATGTGGCTGTTGTCATCAAAAAGCATTAGCAATTTCTTGTACATAATGTGATGTACATATGCACTGAGGTCACTTGCAGCTTATTCCGTTTTTAAATTCACTTTGACTGAACTGGATTTAATTCATTTAAATTTGAGCTTTATCAAAACCCTAACAAATCAACTGAACTGATGGCCAATTACACGCTGAAAAGTTTAAGAAGTGGCATCCACATAAAAATGCATGTCATTCTCGAAATTGCAATTGACGTATATTGATAATATCCATAGCATGTGACAAAAATATGTCATGTCAAAATACACGCAATGGAACTGCAGACTCATTACTAGGAAAAAATATTTGTATCAATATATTTTCGAAATTTCATTCAAACGAATTGTAAAAGTAATGACTTGTAAATAATTTTAAATGTTTCATGTATACATTGCTATTCTGGGGGGGGTTATGGAGTGACAATGAACTGCGTGCGACTGCTCCTCCCAGTCTGCGTATCAGTTTTGTATGGAGGAGATTCAAGCTGTGCTGCTTTTGTGTGCGATTGGTTTACTAACGAGGTAATTAAGAAAATGGCAGAAAAGAGACGAGCACCCAAAGCGTATTGAGAAAGCTCATAATGCTAGATATAAAAGTAGACGTTTGTTATTTAGTTTAGATAATCGAGACTTCTTCCGATACTTACAACTAAGAGAATACTATAATAAAGAAATTAAGGACAGAAATGAACCTAATGCTGTTTTAGAGATTATGTGTGGAGCATACCAACAGAAAACACACAAAATTACCTCAAAGCTGTACACTAGCTTAATGTCCTGTCAGAAAAACACAACCCTGTATGTCAAAGAAAAGTGGGAAAGAGAAGCAGCTGTCAGGATCTCAAATGAGGAATGGTACAAAATCTGTGAGTTGTCACAGACATCCACAAATTCACAAAAATGGAGAGAATTCAATTGGAAAAATTTCATACGATTCTTTATCACGCCATCTATTAAAAGTAAACAATTGGCTACCCAGCAAGTGTGTTGGAGGCAATGTGGTTCTGTGGATGCTAATCACACACATGTTTTCTGGGACTGTCTTGAAATAAAACCTTTCTGTACTCTGTATTCTGTGCCATTAACTTTTATAACAATGTATCTGGGCCTTTTGACCAATGTAAAGAAAGATGATCGATATTTGGTTAAGATATTATTGTCGGCAGGGAGGAAAGCGATAACAAAAAGCTGGCTCAAACCTGAGCCACCCAGCCATACTCAGTGGATGGACATTGTGCAGGATATATTTACCATGGAAAGACTGACTTTTATCCTTAGACTGAAAGAAGCAGAATTTAAAGAAAAATGGCACAAATGGATAGCATATAAAATAGCATTAGAAACTGTGTAATCTGAAGGTTTTTTTTTATTTGTCTTTTTTCCTATCATAACATCTGGTTGCTGTCTTTTGTTTTATTGTTCATTTTTTTTTTATTTATTTTTTTTTTTTTTGCCTTTTGTAACCATACTCGAAACTCTGATAACCATGCTTTGTGTTGACTTTAAAAAAATAAAAATAAGAGTGAAAAAAAAAAAAAAAAGTAGACGTTTGTTATCAGCGGACAATGACGGTGAGATGGATGGGATGAACGCGCACCATCGGGCAGAAAGAACAAGTGGTAAGAACCAGCGTGTTCAGCACACAAGTCCCACCCCAAAAGTTCCCGAACTTTGAAAAATAACTACCTCGCCAGCAGTGACTTTCTGGGGGGCAAATTTTTACCCAGAACTTCATTTAGACCCTTGTTCCTGCAGTGTAAACACACCGAGAACCACCCCAAAGTTCCGAGATATATCCAGCTGCAGACCCGCAGCACCACCAGTTTCAGAACCCCAGCGCCAGAACCGGAAGTTAGGGAGGGGCGGAATGATTATTATTGCATTATAGTTATTTTTGCAAGAATGTAAGGACAAAATGGGCCTGAGAGTGAGTTCCTCATTTGATACATTGTAAGTTAAATATATACAAGGCCTAGGGTTGAATTGGTCATGTTGTATACATTTTTATTGTTTAGTTTAAAACAATGCCGAATTTTCTCTCTCTTTTTTAGATTTTGACATTGTTATTTTACACGAAAAAAAATGCGTGCTGCACATGTTCTTGTGAAATAAAGTATATTTTATAAAAAAAATACCCATACGTTTTTTTTTTAAATGTTATTTTTATTAAACAATCATAATCATATTACAAATACATATCTTCAATATCAAAACTATTTAAGATTTTTGTAAACACAATAAATAAATAGAACATAAAATATCACAGAGGTGTAATCAGTTATCGAATTGTGTATAAATTTGAAAACCTCCAATGCTTGTCTTTTTTACATCTTTCAAAGCTTTTTTATACAAAGTTAACTTCATAAAAAACAAAAATCAAAGGTCTTACCTTCCTAAATCTACACGTACACTCACCGGCCACTTTATTAGGTTCCCCATGCTAGTAACGGGTTGGACCCCCTTTTGCCTTCAGAACTGCCTCAATTCTTCGTGGCATAGATTCAACAAGGTGCTGGAAGCATTCCTCAGGGAGTTTGCTCCATATTGACATGATGGCATCACACAGTTGCCGCAGATTTGTCGGCTGCACATCCATGATGCGAATCTCCCGTTCCACCACATCCCAAAGATGCTCTATTGGGCTGAGATCTGGTGACTGTGGAGGCCATTTGAGTACAGCGAACTCATTGTCATGTTCAAGAAACCAGTCTGAGATGATTCCAGCTTTATGACATGGCGCATTATCCTGCTGAAAGTAGCCATCAGAAGTTGGGTACATTGTGGTCACAAAGGGATGGACATGGTCAGCAACAATACTCAGGTAGGCTGTGGCGTTGCAACGATGCTCAATTGGTACCAAGGGGCCCAAAGAGTGCCAAGAAAATATTCCCCACACCATGACACCACCACCACCAGCCTGAACCGTTGATACAAGGCAGGATGGATCCATGCTTTCATGTTGTAGACGCCAAATTCTGACCCTACCATCCGAATGTCGCAGCAGAAATCGAGACTCATCAGACCAGGCAACGTTTTTCCAATCTTCTATTGTCCAATTTCGATGAGCTTGTGCAAATTGTAGCCTCAGTTTCCTGTTCTTAGCTGAAAGGAGTGGCACCCGGTGTGGTCTTCTGCTGCTGTAGCCCATCTGCCTCAAAGTTCGACGTACTGTGCGTTCAGAGATGCTCTTCTGCCCACATTGGTTGTAACGGGTGGTTATTTGAGTCACTGTTGCCCTTCTATCAGCTCGAACCAGTCTGGCCATTCTCCTCTGACCTCTGGCATCAACAAGGCATTTCCGCCCACAGAACTGCCGCTCACTGGATGTTTTTTCTTTTTCGGACCATTCTCTGTAAACCCTAGAGATGGTTGTGCGTGAAAATCCCAGTAGATTAGCAGTTTCTGAAATACTCAGACCAGCCCTTTTGGCACCAACAATCATGCCACGTTCAAAGTCACTCAAATCACCTTTCTTCCCCATACTGATGCTCGGTTTGAACTGCAGGAGATTGTCTTGACCATGTCTACATGCCTAAATGCACTGAGTTGCCGCCATGTGATTGGCTGCTTAGAAATTAAGTGTTAACGAGCAGTTGGACAGGTGTACCTAATAAAGTGGCCGGTGAGTGTATGTATGAACTGCTTAGCTAAAATAATTAAACTGTTATACATTAAAATGCCCATTGTCACGGGAGACGGAAGAAGAAGGATGACGGCGAACAGAGTAGAAGAATACTTTCTTTAAAGCTGCAGTAGGGAGTTTTGAGAAAACGTTGACTTAAGGCCCGTACACACCGGGACGAATTTAAGCGCGCGTTATTCGTCAGCGTTTTTCAACGCGTTTTTTGTGTTCACACCCAAGCGTTTTTCACTGACGATGAGCCGAGTGAACATGCAAATTCATTCCTTGACATTAGATGGCGCTTAATCTAAAACAGAAATAATAATAGAATACTATAGGGTGATCATATTCATGTCTCAATGTTTATTATGACAGAAAAACACGAATGAAATAATGATAGAAATAGCCTAATGTCTTCTGTATTAGAAAAATAAATATATAAATAATAATAAATTACTAAAAGAAATGCCTCCAAATGTAACAAAAAATAGCTCTCACAAACTTACAAAAACGAACTAACAAAATCTAT
This sequence comes from Pimephales promelas, assembly GCF_016745375.1. The sequence goes on from NW_024121444.1 coordinate 3,025,190, forward strand.
TTATATCTTTAGTTTTCATCCTCTTTATCTTGTTTTTCTTCCTCATCCACCTTGTTTGCCCATCTATATTTTGCTGTAGAACTGATCTTTCCCAGCAGTTTTTGTTTGAAAACCAGGACATTTTCATCACTTAAAAACAGTCAGGACAGGACGTGGAAACAGGACATGTGTAACGCAAAGTTGAGATGTTGCCCAGAGATAAAAACATAGCACTAGTTGTCGGATGAACAGATGCACGAGAGACGAGAGTTGTCGTATTTCCCCGCGTTTAATAAAACCACTCAAATGTCACACTCGTCCTCCTCATGATACATGGGGATCGAGCGAGAAAAAAAAGAACACAAACAAACATCTGGTCACAATAGAAAAATCAAATAAAAGAAAGAATACAAAGAGTCGGCAGAGCGGTTCTCCTCTCCTCACTTGTCAAAATCTAACTGACACTACGCACACTATATGCGCAGTTCTCATCTCAACTCAGATTTCTATAAAGCACAAAGTGACCGTTTTACACATGTCGCGGGAAAACAGGACTGTTGGTCACCCTATACTATACTATTATTACAGAAATACTAATATATTATCATATAGCTCTTTATGCTCTGAGACCAGCAGCTCAACATTCATCTTGCCCATAGGTATCTTATCTCTTCTTCGCCGTATGTGTGCTCGGCAAGACCTTTTTGTGTTTGAGCGCCCCCAAGTTGTGTTTTACTGTAACTTCAGAAGTACCAGACACGTGAGCAAACCCGCCAATCTCGTTGGTCGGATAGATTTTGACGCGGCGCGTCAAACCAAAAAAACGAACCCGAGGCGTTTTTTTAAAAATGACGCTTTTACGCGTGGCGTTTTTCGCGTCGGTGTGAACACTCACATTGGCGCCCATTGTTTAGTCACGAGGCGTTAAACGTCGACGAATAACGCGCGCGAAATTCGTCCCGGTGTGAACAGGCCTTTAGTCTGAAAATTTGAACAAGCACAACTACAGGTCCCACCCCCTTGCTCTCTGCTCTGCTGCGCTACAGCCCTCCCTCCACAGCTCGTCCCCCACAGCAGAGCCGGTCGTGAACGCGCAGGCTAGTAAACAGGGCCACCGATGACGGTGGATAAACAGTTATGGCACATTCACTGATAGGGACTAAACGTCAACAATATGCTTTACATTGACTATGGCCTGCCCATACTTTGACTACAAACTTGGTCCTCAAATCCTTATGTATTTTGCAATACATGTAACTTTATGTTGCACTCTTTCTATAAGTTATAAATAGCTAGTAAGATAACGTTAATATAACGGTAACTAACGTTACAGTATGTAAGTAATTATTCTAGCGATATATAATGCTATGATAAGGTGTGCTAGTACATTATTTCAGCAACATGACAAGCCAGTGAATTAGCAGGTTTCAATTGTTGCTTAGCAGCAGACATTTTATCAACATGTTTGCGGCTACAATGGGCTGACAAATTAGACAAGATTGTTTATCGTCATCGGTCTTTTCCCCTTTACCTCTCTGTTTTATGAGCAGGTGTACCGTGAGAATTGGCAGTTTAGGGTACTTCGTCATAAGCACAACTGCAGCTCGTCGGCAATCTTGAGTTTGAACGACGGTACGCGCTCGCACTGTGCAAGAGAGGGGTGTGATCAGCGCGTACACGAGCGTGATTGGCACTGCTAAGACATTCCTCCTTGCTCTGATTGGTTGTTTCTGTTGCGAGCGTTGTATTTCTGCAAATGGCAATAGGACCACTGGGAGGAGCCAGAGGAGCTTGATTTTTTCACAGATTATCTGTCTCATATTCTACTGTCAGGACATAATGACAGTTTTAACAAATATGTAAAAATTATTTTTTACAAAAGTTACCTACCCCAGCTTTAATGTAGCAAAACTCAGGAACAGGTAACAGGTGCGACAGCGTGTACAACACAAACAATACCGGACAAAGAAGTGAAGAGAGGCAGGAACTTAAATACACAGTGAGGGTGATTACAAAATGACAGGCAGCTGTGCGGGAGGTGATGAGTGTCCATGGCAACAGATGAGGGCGGAGAACTCAGAAAGAGGGGCACACGTGGCAAATCAAAACACACAGACAGTCCAAGGATGGTGACACCCATAAGTTTCAAGTATTATTTTTTCACCATTATGATCATGAAGTAACTCATAATACAATGAAACTGATAACTGAAACTACAATTATATAACCCAAAATTGTTTTTGTTTTAAAGATGTTTTAAAATGCTTATTGTACTGTAATGTAGCATAATAACATACATACGTAGAGAGTAGGACGTTTCATGTTCAATAAAAGCTGTTTCATGAGTAAAATACCCTCCAAATTACGTTAGGTGGCGTTATTAGGTTGAACGTAAGCTCCAACCCTTATTTCCGGTTCTGGTTCTGGCATTGGGGTTCTGAAACTGGTGTGCTGCGGGTCTGCAGCTGGATACTATAGGAAGTTCCTAGTTCCTGTGGTAAGTTCCTGCGGTGGAAATGTGGCTATAGGTGACACAATGAGAATGGTGTTTGTTCATGCAAGACAACAGCACCACTCTGTTTCCCTCTGCTTTCCTGCTTAAATACTATTGTTAATACGGTAACACTTTATTTTACGCCCCGCAAACAACTGTGTAAGTACACTGAAATTACGGTGGAAGTTTCTGTAATTATAGTGTACTTCCATGTAGGTATAAGGGAACAATATGTTACGTTTTGGGTAATAAACGGGTAACAAGCACCACTTTAATTTACAGCCCGCAGGAGTTACACTTACCCTGTAACTACACAGAACAAGGGGGTAAGAAGCACCACTTTAATTTACAGCCCGCAGGACTTACCCTGTAACTATACAGAACAAGGGGATAACAAGCACCACTTTAATTTACAGCCTGCAGGAGTTACACTTACCCTGTAACTACATGGAACAAGAAGGTAACAAGCACCACTTTAATTTACAGCCCGCAGGAGTTACAATTACCCTGTAACTACGCAGAACAAGGGGGTAACAAATGCTACTTACTATGTAGCAATACGAAACAACACTATTTGCACTGTAATTACAGAGAAAGGTACTGTTATAAAAAAAAAAGTTGTAATTACACAGTATATTTACCCTGACATTTAAGTGTCATTGCAATTCAATGGGATAAATTAGCACATGGGAAGGTCTAAATTAAAATCATAGCAAAAACAAATTATTTTGATATATATATATATATATATATATACCAGACTAGTTTGCAAAATTGTGTGTTAGCATTGAAAAAAAACTGTAATATATTCCAGGCATATGTATATATATATATATATATACATATATATATATATAAATATATTTATATATATATATATATATATATATATATATATTTATATATATATATATATATATATATATAGTGAGTTTAGAATTATAAGGTTCTATCTCCACTTTTGGTCGAAATTGAGTTTTTGACATAATCTGATCCATTAGGTGTTTATTAATGCCTGTGTGGTATTTTTGTAAAAAAAAAAATTGATTAATAGATAAAGCTATAATAGAAGATTATACTACATCACAGTTTTGCCAGCTGGGTAAAAACTTTGATGCTCAATATCTCAGAACTACCCTTAACGGAGATAGAACCTTATAATATATATATATATATATATATATATATATTATAAAAAAATAGATGTACAATTTTTGCCTGGAATAGATGAAGAGTTCAGATGCAAAAGCCTCTAAATGCCATTTGAAATGTTCTTCTTTAATGATGATTTTTGTCAAACTTGTATATTTAAGTTCAGTAATTTCACTTAAATAACAATTAATACGTAATTATCATTGCCATTTAAGTGAAATCAATGAACTTAAATATACAAGCTTGATAAAAATGGTCATTCTAGAAGAAAATTTGGTAACACTTTAGAATATGGTTCCTTCGTTAATGAATAACTACACAAGAACTAATGAGTAACACAATATTAACAATCTAGTAACTATTATTAACTAACAAGAAACTCTGATTAACGAACTAGTAAGTAATAGCGCACAGACGAAAGTGGTAGTTCACTATTAAGTAATCAATAACTACTATTTTTTTAATACTTCCCAGAGAACTACTGAAAAAGTTTATTAACAATCTAGTAACTAATGTTAACTAAAATAAACTCTTATTAACAAATTCGTAAGTAATAGCTCACAGATGAAAGTGTTACTAGATACTTCTGTGGGAATTACTAATTATTTGGATTCATGTGAAGATCATTGGAACTAACTAGTAATTACTCAAGTGTTACTAAAGACATTTTCTAAAAGTATACTAAAGTTCACCAAAAATCTCAAACGGTTGCACAAATCATGACTAGATCATGTAGTAACACTTGAGTAATTACTAGTTAGTTCCAATGATCTTCACTTTATAATACGAATCCAAATAATTAGTAAGTAATAGCTCACAGATGAAAGTGTTACTAGATACTTCTGTGGGAATTACTAATTATTTGGATTCGTATTATAAAGTGAAGATCATTGGAACTAACTAGTAATTACTCAAGTGTTACTACATGATCTAGTCGTGATTTGTGCAAACGTTTGAGATTTTTGGTGAACTTAAGTATACTTTTAGAAAATGTCTTTAGTAACACTTAAGTAATTACTAGTTAGTTACAATGATCTTCACTTTATAATACGAATCCAAATAATTAGTAATTCCCACAGAAGTATCTAGTAACACTTTCATCTGTGAGCTATTTCTTACTAATTCGTTAATAAGAATTTCCTTTAGTTAATAGTAGTTACTAGACTGTTAATAAACTTTTTCAGTAGTTCTCTGGGAAGTATTAAAAAATTGTAGTTATTGATTACTTAATAGTGAACTACCACTTTCGTCTGTGCGACTTTTACTTACTTATTACTTACTAGTTCGTTAATAAGAGTTTCTTGTTAGTTAATAATAGTTACTAGATTGTTAATATTGTGTTACTCATTAGTTCTTGTGTAGTTATTCATTAACGAAGGAACCGTATTCTAAAGTGTTACCGAAAATTTCAAATGGCACTTAGAGGCTTTTGCATCTGAACTCTTCATATTACAGTTTTTTTCCAATTGCTAACACACAATTTTCCAAAATAGTCTGGTTTTATCAAAATATTTAACACAATTCATAAAACCACACACTCAAACTGCAAAATACCTCATATATCCTGCAAAATGAAGCACTGCAACCGAAACTATACATAGCATTATCAAAATCAAACTTTTGCATGAACTGGCACACACTTCATTCATATTACCAGATTTTTGCCTAAACAACTACACACTGTTGGGCATAATGAAAAGCTCTTATATCTTTAGTATGCTTTGCCATAATACTAAAATATGTATCAGATTGTTCACATGCACAGAAATATTTGCAGACACACACACATGCTGTTGAAACTTCATTTTACAGTAATGTATTTTTTCACTACAGTAAACAAGTCAGTGCAACATATGCACAGCAGAAATATTTACATGGGACTGAAAAAAAATTACTTACAAAAAACAGTAAACTGAAAAAGAAACTTCCAGAAAATATATTACAGTAAAAAAAAGTGGCAAGAAAAAATATTTTTTATAGTATTATAGTTTTTATAGTGCTTACATCCTGATTGAAGTGTTAACAATTAACCCTTGAGGTGTTTGGCCAGATGGCACATGTAATTGGCCAATTAGCTCATGTAGTGTCATTTTGAATGGTGGTGTTTTGAAATGGCAAACATGTGACTTTATGTCAGATTGTTGTGTCTTATGCAGAGAACTGTGCTCAGTGCATTTAAAAAGTGGCATTTTGAAATGCAAAATGTGTGTAAAACAGAAAATGTGTTTAGACTTTTGGAAACTTGAGAAGAAGTTTTGCTCTGTGTGTCCGTTTAAAGAATTGTGCTGTGCATGTCATTTTAGTGTGTTAGCAATTGGAAAAAAAAACTGTAACAGAATAGGTACCTGTTATTTTTTAACTTATTAAATAATTTGCTTGTATATCTGCTTGTTACCCCTTTATTACTCCAAACTTAACATATTGTTCCCATATATACACTGAAGTACACTATAATTACAGAAAATTACACCGTAATTTCAGCGTACTTACGAAGTTATTTGCAGATTGTATATCTGTTTGTTACCTCTTTACTACCCAAAACTTAACATATTGTTCCTGTAACGGTCACCAGGTGGAGTGCCCTTGAGAGTCACCAGAGGGCACTCCACACCAGATGTTCATGTTTCCCTCACAACTACATTTCCCAGAACTCACTGCCCGGACTCATCACTGATCACATTCACCTGTACCTCATTCACTGATTGCATTCACCTGTGTCTCATCCTGTTAGTGTGTCTATATATACCTTGTGTTCACATTCAGTGTTTGCGAAGTCTTGTTTAAGTGTTACACTGCATTTCTGAGCGTTTTCCGTGTTTGTTTTCTGGTTTTGGACGTTGGATTGTTCTTGGATTTTGATTACTGCTGCCTGCCCTGACCTCTGCCTGTTTCCCGGATTCCCACTGTGTATTCTCCATTGTCCTGTCTGCTGATTCTCGACCCTGCCTGTACGACTATTCTTATATTAAAGCTGCATTTGGATCTCATCTACAAGCCTCAGAGCAGTTTGTAACAGAAGACTTCGCCACACCGAGATCCAGCAACAACCGACCAACAAATGAATCCAGCAGCACAAATCCGGGAGTTTGCTGGTCAGATCGCGGCCTTGGCCCTGGATAGCCGTGATCTGTTCCAGTATACCTGGGGGTTTGTTCCTCTCGCTGCCTCCTGCTCTCTCGGTGATGAGGCTATTAAGCTGTGTTACCAGCTAGGGGCTAAGGAGGTCAACCCGAGGGAGCTCCCCAATCTCTCGGATCTGAACTGGAGAGAGGCGGTCTCCGTTTGTGAAGAGAGTTTCATTCCAAAGCCTCATCACGTCTCAGCAGAGCTTCCAGAGCCTAGTCACGTCTCAGCAGAGCTTCCACAGCCCCCGCTCACAGTCAGCCCTGCCGAGCCCCCGCTCACCGTCAGCCCTGCCGAGCCCCCGCTCACCGTCAGCCCTGCCGAGCCCGCGCTCACCGTCAGCCCTGCCGAGCCCCCGCTCACCTTCCAGCCAGAGACCGTACAGCCAGAGACCGTCAAACCAGAGTCTCGTCCCGCCGAGACAGCCCAGCCAGAGTCTCGTCCCGCCGAGACAGCCCAGCCAGAGTCTCGTCCCGCCGAGACAGCCCAGCCAGAGTCTCGTCCCGCCGAGACAGCCCAGCCAGAGTCTCGTCCCGCCGAGACAGCCCAGCCAGGGTCTCGTCCCGCCGAGACAGCCCAGCCAGGGTCTCGTCCCGCCGAGACAGCCCAGCCAGGGTCTCGTCCCGCCGAGACAGCCCAGCCAGGGTCTCGTCCCGCCGAGACAGCCCAGCCAGGGTCTCGTCCCGCCGAGACAGCCCAGCCAAAGTCTCGTCCCGCCGAGACAGCCCAGCCAGAGTCTCGTCCCGCCGAAAAGCCCAGCCAGAGTCTCGTCCCGCCGAGAAAGCCCAGCCAGAGTTCCATGTCAGCCCTGCCGAGTCTGAGCCTGTTCACGTCACTTCTGCCGAGACAGAGACGCTCCACGTCACTTCTGCCGAGCCTGAGACGCTCCACGTCACTTCTCCCGAGCCGGAGACGCTCCACGTCACTTCTGCCGAGCCAGAGACGCTTCACGTCACTTCTGCCAAGCCAGTGTCTAAAGACAAGATGGCCGCCTCCAAGCCAGTGTCTCCGGACAAGATGGCCGACCCAGTGTCTCCGGACAAGATGGCCGACCCAGTGTCTCCGGACAAGATGGCCGACCCAGTGTCTCCGGACAAGATGGCCGATCCAGTGTCTCCGGACAAGATGGCCGATCCAGTGTCTCCGGACAAGATGGCCGATCCAGTGTCTCCGGACAAGATGGCCGAGCCAGTGTCTCCGGACAAGATGGCCGATCCAGTGTCTCCGGACAAGATGGCCGACCCAGTGTCTCCGGACAAGATGGCCGACCCAGTGTCTCCGGACAAGATGGCCGACCCAGTGTCTCCGGACAAGATGGCCGACCCAGTGTCTCCGGACAAGATGGCCGACCCAGTGTCTCCGGACAAGATGGCCGACCCAGTGTCTCCGGACAAGATGGCCGATCCAGTGTCTGCCCCCGATCCAGTGTTTGTTTCTGTGTCTGTATCTGTCCTTGTGATCATTTCTGATGTAGTGTCTGTTCCTGAGCCGGTGTCTGGTCCTGAGAGGGCATCACCGCCGTGGCCCCCGAGGGGTCTTCGCCGCCGTGGCCGCCCGAGGGGTCTTCGCCGCCGTGGCGCCCGAGGGGTCTTCGCCGCCGTGGCCGCCCGAGGGGTCTTCACCGCCGTGGCCGCCCGAGGGGTCTCCACCGCTTTGGCCGCCCTCAAAGCCTGCTCCGCCCTGCCGCCCGCACAGCCTGCTCCGCCCTGGCCGCCCGCACAGCCTGCTCCGCCCTGGCCGCCTGCACATCTTGCTCCGCCCTGGCCGCCTGCACGGCCTGCTCCGCCCTGGCCGCCTGCACAGCCTGCTCCACCCTGGTCTTCCGTCCTAGTCTCCAGGCCCTATTCTGCTCCACAGGCCTGGCCCTCCATCCCTCCCCCGGATCCGCCTCCGCTCCACCTCCCTCCTGAACTGTTTTTGGAGCGTCTGGAAGCCGCTCTTTGGGGGGGGGGCTATGTAACGGTCACCAGGTGGAGTGCCCTTGAGAGTCACCAGAGGGCACTTCACACCAGATGTTCATGTTTCCCTCACAACTACATTTCCCAGAACTCACTGCCCGGACTCATCACTGATCACATTCACCTGTACCTCATTCACTGATTGCATTCACCTGTGTCTCATCCTGTTAGTGTGTCTATATATACCTTGTGTTCACATTCAGTGTTTGCGAAGTCTTGTTTAAGTGTTACACTGCATTTCTGAGCGTTTTCCGTGTTTGTTTTCTGGTTTTGGACGTTGGATTGTTCTTGGATTTTGATTACTGCTGCCTGCCCTGACCTCTGCCTGTTTCCCGGATTCCCACTGTGTATTCTCCATTGTCCTGTCTGCTGATTCTCGACCCTGCCTGTACGACTATTCTTATTAGGGCCCGAGCACTAACAGTGCGAGGACCCTATTGAAACTGTTAGGATTATTTTTTTTTTTCTTTTTTCTGCAAAGTAAGTGCCATTTTCGGGGCCGCAACATGCTCAAAAACTCACCAAATTTGGCACGCATGTCAGGACTGGTGAAAAATTTCGTATTTTGTGGGTTTCGCGGATGGGCGGGGCAAAATGGCACGAAAGCGCCACCTAGAAAATTGGAAAAAATTAGCCCCTCGTCCACGTTCAACCTACATGCACGAAATTTGGTGGGGACGTGTATCATACCAAGACGCACAAAAAAGCCTCAAGAACCCATACCCTAAACTCGACAGGATGTCCGCCATTTTGAATTTGGCGGCCATTTTTGGACGATTTACAGACTCCGTACTTTAACGAACTCCTCCTAGGGATTTAGTCGGATCGACTTAAAATTTCTGCTGTGCCTTCTAAAGGCATTGACGATGTAAAGTTGTGCTATCTGCGCGTTTTCGTCGATGGGCGTGTCCGTGGCGTCGAAGATTCGCCATGAAACAGGAAGTTGTAATAACTTGGCTGTAAATGCCCAGACCTGCACGAAATTTTACACATTTGACTAGAGTCCCGCCCTGAAAAAATCTACATGCCGACATTCACCCTAAGTCATAGCGCCACCTGCTGGCAACAGGAAGTGACCTTTAACGTAGCAGCCCCCGCCATATGTTTGACCGACATGTACGAAATTTCTGTGGTACATCTACCATGACCAGACGTACAAAAAAGCCTCAAGAATCCATACCCTAAACTCGACAGGAAGTCCGCCATTTTGAATTTGGCGACCGATTTGGGACGATTTACACACTCCGTACTTTAACGAACTCCTCCTAGGGAATTAGTCGGATCAACTTCAAATTTCTGCTGTACCTTCTAAAGGCATTGACGATTTAAAGTTGTGCTATCTGCGTGTTTTCGTCGATGGCGTGTCCGTGGCGTCAATGATTCGCCATGAAACAGGAAGTTGTTGTAACTTGGCTGTAAATGCCCAGATCTGCACGAAATTTTACACATTTGACAAGAGTCCCGCCCTGAACAAATCTACATGCCGACATTCACCCACAGTCATAGCGCCACCTAGTGGCAACAGGAAGTGACCTTAAACGAAGAAGCCCCCGCCGCTTGTTTGACCGACATGTACGAAACTTCTGTGGTACATCTACTATGACCAGACGCACAAAACAGCCTCTTGAGCGATGCCCTAAACTTGACAGGAAGTCCGCCATTTTGAATTTGGAGGCCATTTTTGGACGATTTACACACTCCGTACTTTAACGAACTCCTCCTAGGGATTTAGTCGGACCGACTTCACATTTCTGCTGTGCTTCTAAAGGCATTGACGATGTAAAGTTGTGCTATCTGCGCATTTTCGTCGATGGGCGTGTCCGAAGCGTTGATGATTCGCCATGAAACAGGACGTTGTAGTAACTTGGCTGTAAATGCCCAGATCTGCACGAAATTTTACATATTTGACAAGAGTCCCACCCTGAACAAATCTACATGCCGACATTCACCCACAGTCATAGCGCCACCTGCTGGCAACAGGAAGTGGCCTTTAACAAAGCAGCCCCCGCGCATGTTTGACCGACATTTAAGAAATTTCTGTGGTACATCTACCATGGATAGACGCACAGAAAAGTCTCCTGGAGCGATGCCTTAAACTCAACAGGAAGTCGCCATTTCTAATTTTACCGCCATTTTTTGATGATTTACTCATTACGTACTTTAACGAACTCCTCCTAGGGCTTTAGTCGGATCGACTTCACATTTCTGCTGTGCCTTCTAAAGGCATTGACGATGTAAAGTTGTGCTATCTGCGGGTTTTCGTCGATGGGCGTGTCCGTGGCGTCGATGATTCGCCTTGAAACAGGAAGTTGTAGTAACTTGGCTGTAAAAGCCCAGATATGCATGAAATTTTACACCTTTGACAAGAGTCCCGCCCTGAACAAATCTACATGCCGACATTCACCCACAGTCATAGTGCCACCTACTGGCAACAGGAAGTGGCCTTTAACAAAGCAGCCCCCGCCGCATGTTTGACCGACATGTAAGAAATTTCTGTGGTACATCTACCATGGACAGACGCACAGAAAAGTCTCTTGGAGCGATGCCTTAAACTCAACAGGAAGTCGGCCATTTCTAATTTTACTGCCATTTTTGGATGATTTACTCATTACGTACTTTTACTAACTCCTCCTAGGGCTTTAGTCGGATCGACTTCACATTTCTGCTGTGCCTTCTAAAGGCATTGACGATGTAAAATTGTGCTATCTGCGGGTTTTCGTCGATGGGCGTGTCCGTGGCGTCGATGATTCGCCTTGAAACAGGAAGTTGTAGTAACTTGACTGTAAAAGCCCAGATATGCATGAAATTTTACACCTTTGACAAGAGTCCCACCCTGAACAAATCTACATTCCGACAATCACCCACAGTCATAGTGCCACCTGCTGGCAACAGGAAGTGACCTTTAACGAAGCAGCGTAGTAAATACACAGCCGCACTGGCTGAGCTGCAGAAAATGCAACGCGGCCGCCTCAGACCCCGACGTGCTACAGGTGCGAGGGCCCGCCCATCGCTGCTTGCAGCTTTAATTTTTTTTTTTCTTTTTTCTGCAAAGTAAGTGCCATTTTCGGGGCCGCAACATGCTCAAAAACTCACCAAATTTGGCACGCATGTCAGGACTGGTGAAAAATTTCGTATTTTGTGGGTTTCGCGGATGGGCGGGGCAAAATGGCACGCTAGCGCCACCTAGAAAATTGGAAAAAATTAGCCCCTCGTCCACGTTCAACCTACATGCACGAAATTTGGTGGGGACGTGTATCATATCACGACGCACAAAAAAGCCTCAAGAACCCATACCCTAAACTCATCAGGAGGTCCGCCATTTTGAATTTGGCGCCCATTTTTGGACGATTTACAGACTCCGTACTTTAACGAACTCCTCCTAGGGATTTAGTCGGATCGACTTAAAATTTCTGCTGTGCCTTCTAAAGGCATTGACGATGTAAAGTTGTGCTATCTGCGCGTTTTCGTCGATGGGCGTGTCCGTGGCGTCGAAGATTCGCCATGAAACAGGAAGTTGTAGTAACTTGGCTGTAAATGCCCAGATCTGCACGAAATTTTACACATTTGACAAGAGTCACGCCCTGAACAAATCTACATGCCGACATTCACCCACAGTCATAGCGCCACCTGCTGGCAACAGGAAGTGACCTTTAACGAAGCAGCCCCCGCCGCTTGTTTAACTGACATGTACGAAATTTCTGTGGTACATCTACCATGACCAGACGCACAAAAAAGCCTCAAGAACCCATACCCTAAACTCGACAGGAAGTCCGCCATTTTGAATTCGGCGACCGATTTGGGACGATTTACACACTCCGTACTTTAACGAACTCCTCCTAGGGATTTAGTCGGATCAACTTCAAATTTCTGCTGTACCTTCTAAAGGCATTGAAGATGTAAAGTTGTGCTATCTGCGCGTTTTCGTCGATGGGCGTGTCCGTGGCGTCGATGATTCGCCATGAAACAGGAAGTTGTAGTAACTTGGCTGTAAATGCCCAGATCTACACGAAATTTTACACATTTGACAAGAGTCCCGTCCTGAACAAATCTACATGCCGACATTCACCCACATTCATAGCGCCACCTAGTGGCAAGAGGAAGTGACATTTAACGAAGCAGCCCCCGTCGCATGTTTGACCGACATGTACGAAATTTCTGTGGTACATCTACCATGTCCAGACGCACAGAAAAGTCTCTTGGAGCGATGCCTAAACTCAACAGGAAGTCAGCCATTTCTAATTTTACCGCCATTTTTGGATGATTTACTCATTACGTACTTTAACTAACTCCTCCTAGGGCTTTAGTCGGATCGCCTTCAAATTTCTGCTGCGCCTTCTAAAGGCATTGACGATGAAAAGTTGTGCTATCTGCGCGTTTTCGTCGATGGGCGTGTCCGTGGCGTCGATGATTCGGCATGAAACAGGAAGTTGTAGTAACTTGGCTGTAAATGCCCAGATCTGCACGAAATTTAAACACATTTGACAAGAGTCCCGCCCTGATCAAATCTACATGCCGACATTCTCCCAGTCATAGCGCCACCTGCTGGCAACAGGAAGTGGCCTTTAACGAAGCAGTGTGGCAAATGCACAGCCGCACTGGCTGAGCTGCAGAAAATGAAACGCGGCCGCCTCAGACCCCGACGTGCTACAGGTGCGAGGGCCCGCCCATCGCTGCTTGCAGCTTTAATTTTTTTTTTTTTCTTTTTTCTGCAAAGTAAGTGCCATTTTCGGGGCCGCAACATGCTCAAAAAACTCACCAAATTTGCACGCATGTCAGGACTGGTGAAAAATTTCGTATTTTGTGGGTTTCGCAGATGGCGGGGCAAAATGGCACGCTAGCGCCACCTAGAAAATTGGAAAAAATTAGCCCCTCGTCCACGTTCAACCTACATGCACGAAATTTGGTGGGGACGTGTATCATATCAAGACGCACAAAAAAGCCTCAAGAACCCATACCATAAACTCGACAGGAGGTCCGCCATTTTGAATTTGGCGGCCATTTTTGGACGATTTACACACTCCGTACTTTAACGAACTCCTCCTAGGGATTTAGTCGGATCGACTTAAAATTTCTGCTGTGCCTTCTAAAGGCATTGACGATGTAAAGTTGTGCTATCTGCGCGTTTTCGTCGATGGGCGTGTCCGTGGCGTCGAAGATTCGCCATGAAACAGGAAGTTGTACTAACTTGGCTGTAAATGCCCAGATCTGCACGAAATTTTACACATTTGACAAGAGTCACGCCCTGAACAAATCTACATGCCGACATTCACCCACAGTCATAGCGCCACCTAGTGGCAACAGGAAGTGACATTTAACGAAGCAGCCCCCGTCGCATGTTTGACCTACATGCACGAAATTTGGTGGGGACGTGTATCATATCAAGACGCACAAAAGAGCCTCAAGAACCCATACCCTAAACTCGACAGGAAGTCCGCCATTTTGAATTCGGCGACCGATTTGGGACGATTTACACACTCCGTACTTTAACGAACTCCTCCTAGGGAATTAGTCGGATCAACTTCAAATTTCTGCTGTACCTTCTAAAGGCATTGACGATGTAAAGTTGTGCTATCTGCGCGTTTTCGTCGATGGGCGTGTCCGTGGCGTCGAAGATTCGCCATGAAACAGGAAGTTGTAATAACTTGGCTGTAAATGCCCAGACCTGCACGAAATTTTACACATTTGACTAGAGTCCCGCCCTGAAAAAATCTACATGCCGACATTCACCCTAAGTCATAGCGCCACCTGCTGGCAACAGGAAGTGACCTTTAACGTAGCAGCCCCCGCCATATGTTTGACCGACATGTACGAAATTTCTGTGGTACATCTACCATGACCAGACGTAGATGCAATACATTTTAAATAAGCATGATTTAATTGTATATTATTTCTTTGTAGTGTAGGCTATATGCACTTCTGAATTCTTGACATTAATATATAAATATAAAATTGTGACATGATTGCCTGATTGAATTTTAAAAGAGAGCTAATAGTCATTTGTTTTTATTAACATATTTAGATTTTATAAAATTACTGTGCAGATTTTTTCAAGAATTACTTTTTGCTGCTGATTTATACACTCATTAAGTTTATTAAAAATTCATAATACATTTATGTAATATTTAAAGGTGTTAACTGTAATCTTACACTGCAAAATAATAACTTAAAAATTATTAAATTCATCACAATTATGTAAGTATCTGGAAATTTGCCGTGGGGCAAGGACCCTTATATATATATATATATACAGTATATATATATATATATATATATATATATATCATGTAATATATATCATATAATATATATCATTATATATAATATAATATATATTAGTAGGGCCCTACTAATATCATTAGTAACATTAAATATTACACAATAAACCAAAGTATATCAGTAGGAGTTTCCTTAAGTCTTTCTGATAGTTTTCTACAGGCTGGTTTACTACAACAGTAGAATACAATTCTGAAAATATGGTTTATAGTTTTGGTGTGCCACCCCAAGATTTTAACTGGCCCCATCTGGCCACCCCTATGAAAAATTTCTGGAGGCGCCACTGTCCAAAAGGTAGTGTTTCCTGCTTGGTAACACTTTATTTTAGGACCCGCAAACAACTGTGTAAGTACACTGAAATTACGGTGTACATTTCTGTAATTATAGTGTACTTCCGTGTAAGTATAAGGGAACTGTTACAAACTGCTCTGAGGCTTGTAGATGAGATCCAAATGCAGCTTTAATATTAAAGCTGCAAGCAGCGATGGGCGGGCCCTCGCACCTGTAGCACGTCGGGGTCTGAGGCGGCCGCGTTTCATTTTCTGCAGCTCAGCCAGTGCGGCTGTGCATTTGCCACACTGCTTCGTTAAAGGCCACTTCCTGTTGCCAGCAGGTGGCGCTATGACTGGGAGAATGTCGGCATGTAGATTTGATCAGGGCGGGACTCTTGTCAAATGTGTTAAATTTCGTGCAGATCTGGGCATTTACAGCCAAGTTACTACAACTTCCTGTTTCATGCCGAATCATCGACGCCACGGACACGCCCATCGACGAAAACGCGCAGATAGCACAACTTTTCATCGTCAATGCCTTTAGAAGGCGCAGCAGAAATTTGAAGGCGATCCGACTAAAGCCCTAGGAGGAGTTAGTTAAAGTACGTAATGAGTAAATCATCCAAAAATGGCGGTAAAATTAGAAATGGCTGACTTCCTGTTGAGTTTAGGGCATCGCTCCAAGAGACTTTTCTGTGCGTCTGGACATGGTAGATGTACCACAGAAATTTCGTACATGTCGGTCAAACATGCGACGGGGGCTGCTTCGTTAAATGTCACTTCCTCTTGCCACTAGGTGGCGCTATGAATGTGGGTGAATGTCGGCATGTAGATTTGTTCAGGACGGGACTCTTGTCAAATGTGTAAAATTTCGTGTAGATCTGGGCATTTACAGCCAAGTTACTACAACTTCCTGTTTCATGGCGAATCATCGACGCCACGGACACGCCCATCGACGAAAACGCGCAGATAGCACAACTTTACATCTTCAATGCCTTTAGAAGGTACAGCAGAAATTTGAAGTTGATCCGACTAAATCCCTAGGAGGAGTTCGTTAAAGTACGGAGTGTGTAAATCGTCCCAAATCGGTCGCCGAATTCAAAATGGCGGACTTCCTGTCGAGTTTAGGGTATGGGTTCTTGAGGCTTTTTTGTGCGTCTGGTCATGGTAGATGTACCACAGAAATTTCGTACATGTCAGTTAAACAAGCGGCGGGGGCTGCTTCGTTAAAGGTCACTTCCTGTTGCCAGCAGGTGGCGCTATGACTGTGGTGAATGTCGGCATGTAGATTTGTTCAGGGCGTGACTCTTGTCAAATGTGTAAAATTTCGTGCAGATCTGGGCATTTACAGCCAAGTTACTACAACTTCCTGTTTCATGGCGAATCTTCGACGCCACGGACACGCCCATCGACGAAAACGCGCAGATAGCACAACTTTACATCGTCAATGCCTTTAGAAGGCACAGCAGAAATTTTAAGTCGATCCGACTAAATCCCTAGGAGGAGTTCGTTAAAGTACGGAGTCTGTAAATCGTCCAAAAATGGCGCCAAATTCAAAATGGCGGACCTCCTGATGAGTTTAGGGTATGGGTTCTTGAGGCTTTTTTGTGCGTCGTGATATGATACACGTCCCCACCAAATTTCGTGCATGTAGGTTGAACGTGGACGAGGGGCTAATTTTTTCCAATTTTCTAGGTGGCGCTAGCGTGCCATTTTGCCCCGCCCATCTGCGAAACCCACAAAATACGAAATTTTTCACCAGTCCTGACATGCGTGCCAAATTTGGTGAGTTTTTGAGCATGTTGCGGCCCCGAAAATGGCACTTACTTTGCAGAAAAAAGAAAAAAAAAAAAAATTAAAGCTGCAAGCAGCGATGGGCGGGCCCTCGCACCTGTAGCACGTCGGGGTCTGAGGCGGCCGCGTTGCATTTTCTGCAGCTCAGCCAGTGCGGCTGTGTATTTACTACGCTGCTTCGTTAAAGGTCACTTCCTGTTGCCAGCAGGTGGCACTATGACTGTGGGTGATTGTCGGAATGTAGATTTGTTCAGGGTGGGACTCTTGTCAAAGGTGTAAAATTCCATGCATATCTGGGCTTTTACAGTCAAGTTACTACAACTTCCTGTTTCAAGGCGAATCATCGACGCCACGGACACGCCCATCGACGAAAACCCGCAGATAGCACAATTTTACATCGTCAATGCCTTTAGAAGGCACAGCAGAAATGTGAAGTCGATCCGACTAAAGCCCTAGGAGGAGTTAGTAAAAGTACGTAATGAGTAAATCATCCAAAAATGGCAGTAAAATTAGAAATGGCCGACTTCCTGTTGAGTTTAAGGCATCGCTCCAAGAGACTTTTCTGTGCGTCTGTCCATGGTAGATGTACCACAGAAATTTCTTACATGTCGGTCAAACATGCGGCGGGGGCTGCTTTGTTAAAGGCCACTTCCTGTTGCCAGTAGGTGGCACTATGACTGTGGGTGAATGTCGGCATGTAGATTTGTTCAGGGCGGGACTCTTGTCAAAGGTGTAAAATTTCATGCATATCTGGGCTTTTACAGCCAAGTTACTACAACTTCCTGTTTCAAGGCGAATCATCGACGCCACGGACACGCCCATCGACGAAAACCCGCAGATAGCACAACTTTACATCGTCAATGCCTTTAGAAGGCACAGCAGAAATGTGAAGTCGATCCGACTAAAGCCCTAGGAGGAGTTCGTTAAAGTACGTAATGAGTAAATCATCAAAAAATGGCGGTAAAATTAGAAATGGCCGACTTCCTGTTGAGTTTAAGGCATCGCTCCAGGAGACTTTTCTGTGCGTCTATCCATGGTAGATGTACCACAGAAATTTCTTAAATGTCGGTCAAACATGCGGCGGGGGCTGCTTTGTTAAAGGCCACTTCCTGTTGCCAGCAGGTGGCGCTATGACTGTGGGTGAATGTCGGCATGTAGATTTGTTCAGGGTGGGACTCTTGTCAAATATGTAAAATTTCGTGCAGATCTGGGCATTTACAGCCAAGTTACTACAACGTCCTGTTTCATGGCGAATCATCAACGCTTCGGACACGCCCATCGACGAAAATGCGCAGATAGCACAACTTTACATCGTCAATGCCTTTAGAAGGCACAGCAGAAATGTGAAGTCGGTCCGACTAAATCCCTAGGAGGAGTTCGTTAAAGTACGGAGTGTGTAAATCGTCCAAAAATGGCCTCCAAATTCAAAATGGCGGACTTCCTGTCAAGTTTAGGGCATCGCTCCAAGAGGCTGTTTTGTGCGTCTGGTCATAGTAGATGTACCACAGAAGTTTCGTACATGTCGGTCAAACAAGCGGCGGGGGCTTCTTCGTTTAAGGTCACTTCCTGTTGCCACTAGGTGGCGCTATGACTGTGGGTGAATGTCGGCATGTAGATTTGTTCAGGGCGGGACTCTTGTCAAATGTGTAAAATTTCGTGCAGATCTGGGCATTTACAGCCAAGTTACAACAACTTCCTGTTTCATGGCGAATCATTGACGCCACGGACACGCCCATCGACGAAAACACGCAGATAGCACAACTTTAAATCGTCAATGCCTTTAGAAGGTACAGCAGAAATTTGAAGTTGATCCGACTAATTCCCTAGGAGGAGTTCGTTAAAGTACGGAGTGTGTAAATCGTCCCAAATCGGTCGCCAAATTCAAAATGGCGGACTTCCTGTCGAGTTTAGGGTATGGATTCTTGAGGCTTTTTTGTACGTCTGGTCATGGTAGATGTACCACAGAAATTTCGTACATGTCGGTCAAACATATGGCGGGGGCTGCTACGTTAAAGGTCACTTCCTGTTGCCAGCAGGTGGCGCTATGACTTAGGGTGAATGTCGGCATGTAGATTTTTTCAGGGCGGGACTCTAGTCAAATGTGTAAAATTTCGTGCAGGTCTGGGCATTTACAGCCAAGTTATTACAACTTCCTGTTTCATGGCGAATCTTCGACGCCACGGACACGCCCATCGACGAAAACGCGCAGATAGCACAACTTTACATCGTCAATGCCTTTAGAAGGCACAGCAGAAATTTTAAGTCGATCCGACTAAATCCCTAGGAGGAGTTCGTTAAAGTACGGAGTCTGTAAATCGTCCAAAAATGGCCGCCAAATTCAAAATGGCGGACATCCTGTCGAGTTTAGGGTATGGGTTCTTGAGGCTTTTTTGTGCGTCTTGGTATGATACACGTCCCCACCAAATTTCGTGCATGTAGGTTGAACGTGGACGAGGGGCTAATTTTTTCCAATTTTCTAGGTGGCGCTATCGTGCCATTTTGCCCCGCCCATCCGCGAAACCCACAAAATACGAAATTTTTCACCAGTCCTGACATGCGTGCCAAATTTGGTGAGTTTTTGAGCATGTTGCGGCCCCGAAAATGGCACTTACTTTGCAGAAAAAAGAAAAAAAAAAATTAAAGCTGCAAGCAGCGATGGGCGGGCCCTCGCACCTGTACCACGTCGGGGTGTGAGGCGGCCGCGTTTCATTTTCTGCAGCTCAGCCAGTGCGGCTGTGCATTTGCCACACTGCTTCGTTAAAGGCCACTTCCTGTTGCCAGCAGGTGGCGCTATGACTGTGGGTGAATGTCGGCATGTAGATTTGATCAGGGCGGGACTCTTGTCAAATGTGTTAAATTTCGTGCAGATCTGGGCATTTACAGCCAAGTTACTACAACTTCCTGTTTCATGGCAAATCATCGACGCCACGGACACGCCCATCAACGAAAACGCGCAGATAGCACAACTTTTCATCGTCAATGCCTTTAGAAGGCACAGCAGAAATTTGAAGGCGATCCGACTAAAGCCCTAGGAGGAGTTAGTTAAAGTACGTAATGAGTAAATCATCCAAAAATGGCGGTAAAATTAGAAATGGCTGACTTCCTGTTGAGTTTAGGGCATCGCTCCAAGAGACTTTTCTGTGTGTCTGGACATGGTAGATGTACCACAGAAATTTCGTACATGTCGGTCAAACATGCGACGGGGGCTGCTTCGTTAAATGTCACTTCCTGTTGCCACTAGGTGGCGCTATGACTGTGGGTGAATGTCGGCATGTAGATTTGTTCAGGACGGGACTCTTGTCAAATGTGTAAAATTTCGTGTAGATCTGGGCATTTACAGCCAAGTTACTACAACTTCCTGTTTCATGGCGAATCATCGACGCCACGGACACGCCCATCGACGAAAACGCGCAGATAGCACAACTTTACATCGTCAATGCCTTTAGAAGGTACAGCAGAAATTTGAAGTTGATCCGACTAAATCCCTAGGAGGAGTTCGTTAAAGTACGGAGTGTGTAAATCGTCCCAAATCGGTCGCCGAATTCAAAATGGCGGACTTCCTGTCGAGTTTAGGGTATGGGTTCTTGAGGCTTTTTTGTGCGTCTTGATATGATACACGTCCCCACCAAATTTCGTGCATGTAGGTCAAACATGCGACGGGGGCTGCTTCGTTAAATGTCACTTCCTGTTGCCACTAGGTGGCGCTATGACTGTGGGTGAATGTCGGCATGTAGATTTGTTCAGGACGGGACTCTTGTCAAATGTGTAAAATTTCGTGTAGATCTGGGCATTTACAGCCAAGTTACTACAACTTCCTGTTTCATGGCGAATCATCGACGCCACGGACACGCCCATCGACGAAAACGCGCAGATAGCACAACTTTACATCGTCAATGCCTTTAGAAGGTACAGCAGAAATTTGAAGTTGATCCGACTAAATCCCTAGGAGGAGTTCGTTAAAGTACGGAGTGTGTAAATCGTCCCAAATCGGTCGCCGAATTCAAAATGGCGGACTTCCTGTCGAGTTTAGGGTATGGGTTCTTGAGGCTCTTTTGTGCGTCTTGATATGATACACGTCCCCACCAAATTTCGTGCATGTAGGTTGAACGTGGACGAGGGGCTAATTTTTTCCAATTTTCTAGGTGGCGCTAGCGTGCCATTTTGCCCCGCCCATCTGCGAAACCCACAAAATACGAAATTTTTCACCAGTCCTGACATGCGTGCCAAATTTGGTGAGTTTTTGAGCATGTTGCGGCCCCGAAAATGGCACTTACTTTGCAGAAAAAAGAAAAAAAAAAAAAAAAAAAAAAAAAAATAACCCTAACAGTTTCAATAGGGTCCTCGCACTGTTAGTGCTCGGGCCCTAATAATCCTAACAGTTTCAATAGGGTCCTCGCACTGTTAGTGCTCGGGCCCTAATAACCCTAACAGTTTCAATAGGGTCCTCGCACTGTTAGTGCTCGGGCCCTAATAATGATCTTCAAAAAAGATTAGATTAAGGATTAGATTAAGTCCAGTAGTCACCATTATCAAATAAACCGATTAAGTATGATATTAATCATTCATTACAGCTTATTATTGTGATTAAAGTTGACTCAAGTTTACTCACTGCAAGTAGAAACAGGAAAAATGTGCCCTTGGTCATGTTGCTGCACTCCAGTTAGCCGGCGCTCTCAAAATGTCAGATCAGCACCTGTGGAAATCACCTTTATCAATATGGCTTAAGTGACAGCCATCTCACACCTTTTGTGTGCATTTGTGCAATTTAGAGCGTCTATGAGGATGTTTGTGTGTTTATGTGTGTGTGTAAACAGTGTCTTTGATAAAATGAGTCATCTGCCAACACAAAAGCCCTTGAGGCAGAAGCCTGGGAGTGGCTATTCAGCAGAAAACAGCCAGTGATGTTCCACCTAATTTTTACCTTCAGCTAAAAGAGGACAAACAGGTTGCTTGGCTTGCCATCTCCCAAGAGAAAATAGCAGTGCTTTTGGAGGTAAGCCACTGTTTAAATGTGTGTGCAGATCATCAACTCATTCATCTCAATATATACACTAACAAAAAGAATGTATGAAAGTACTGTGTACAAATGATGCATCTCAAGACTCTAAAACAGGGATTCCCAAACTGTGGTGCCACCAGGGGGTTCGCGAGAGGAAAAATGTAATGGCGGTCTGTTTTTTTTAAGTGGGATTTTTCCATACAAAAAAAAAACAAAAAAAACATGAACTGTAAACATTTCCTTTGTAATCACTTATATTTTAAATTAAAAAAAAAAAAAATATATATATATATATATAATTTATCAGTTTTTGATAGAACGCAGAAGACAGCTGCTGTCTTCTTCTACACACTGCTCTGCACTGTAGCCGCTATATATACGTTATCAACTTCTAAATTCAAACATGCTTTCGCGTGTTGGCTGGCACTGAGCCAGTGCTGTCATATATTACAACTATTGAGTGTTTTCAACCACATAATGTTTATTTTAAGTTTCAGACATTTAAATACACATAAGTACCAGCAAAACAATGATTTTGATTTTGCTGATATCTATGGAAGCAGCAATAATAATCCTTTTCATTATAATAAGAATAAGACGAGACGTTTTATCATTTCAGATACCATTCTCATCCTTTAGCGTCACATAGAACGCTATATGACAAAACGGCGCTATACTATGCACATGGCACCCTTTATCGTTACACATTGTGTAGGTAGCTTCACATTTTACCCTATTCTTCTCCCAGTTCACCGGCCTCTTACTTCCATGTATTTCGTGAGAAGTGGAGAAACCGACGTGTTGTAAATCCAACAGATCCGATTCTCTGAACTGTGGCACAAACTAACATGGCGCCGCCCCTCGCGCATACAGCTTAACTCGTTGTGAAGGCGTTTAAACAACACTTACAAATATTTGACGGAATACCAGTGTTTCATGCTCTAGCTAATACATTTGTGAATATTTTTTTTTTATAAAAAAGGACAAATCAAAAGCAGATTCTTTCAGTGCTGTGTTGTGGTTGCACTGTCTTGAAAAACTCTTGCTGGGGGGTCAGTTCGAATATTTTAAACTTACGTGTGAAAGAGTTAAAAGTAGAAGCTTGTGTGTAGCTTTGTTGAATTATATTGAAACTTTGTTGATGTTGTTAATTGTCATGCATGTTCTGGTTATTTGAGCATGATAAAACATGAGACTTCATCTTATATGCGTCAGGGTGTGGTGCAGGCAGAGGAATCAGAGAAGTCCAAATTAGCAACGAAGATCACTTTTAATACAAAATACAGGCGAGAAGACAGGAATACGGGTGCAACACAGGCTAACATTAGACATTGACCGACATGGACTAACTCAAACAGAGCGAACTAAATACACTGAGGAATCAAACTTAATGAGGTGGAAAACAGGTGAAACAAGACGCTGCCGATGAGAGGATCATGGGAAGTGTAGTGTAGGAGACGCAGACAGAACGGTGCAGACGAGACTGTGACAGAACTCCCCCCTCCCGGAAGGCGTGGCCTCACGCCAAAGAACAGAGGAGGGAGGGGGGACGATCTGAGGGCTGAGCGGGGCGTGGCCAGGGCGGAGCAGGTCGAGGGCGTGGCCAGGGCGGAGCAGGCTGAGGGCGAGACCTGGGCGGAACAGGCTGAGGGCAAGACCGGGGCGGAGCAGGCTGAGGACGAGACCAGGGCGGAGCAGATGAACCCTCAGGCATCCATGGTGGAGACGACAGAGGGAGGAGCCATGGAGGAGGCGGGACTGACGACTCCAGGGAGCCGACTGATGGAGGCGGAGCAGGTGTCCGAGGAGACCAGGATGAAACCATAGAGCCGACGAGACAGGGCGATGTTGAAAGGCTGGAGGGACATGGTGACACTGATGGCGCCGGCGACTGAGGCCAAGACGGGGATCCTGAAGACCGTGGCGTAGCCAGAGTGACCGAGGACCAAGGTGGAGCCGGAGGGAGAGAAGAGCCCAACAGAGCCCGAAGGATGGAGTGACGAGGCACAGCCAGAGGAGGGTAGTCCCAGGGCGAGGGCGGGTCGATGAAGGACCAAGGTGGAACCGGGGGGGACGAGGAAGCCTGGAGGAGCTGGTGGGCTGAAGGGCCACGGCGGAGTTGAGGGAGGTAAGAGCCATGGTGGAGGTGATGGACCGGAAGGCTGTGGCAGAGTCCAGGTCGAGGAGGTCCGAGGAGGAGACCGGGGATCCCCTGACCCAGATGGAGTTGGTGGCCGGCAGACCCACGACGATTCTACCTCCTCGAAGCACTCCGGGGAAGCAGTGGGGCTGCCAAGCAGTGGTGGAGAAACGGTGAAGACGTGATGGATAAGAGGAGGTGGGAGAGGGAGGCTGGGTGGGATCACGGTCTCTGGCTCTGGCAGGACGGTCTCGGGGTCTGGCCGGACGGTCTCGGGTTCTGGCCGGACGGTCTCTGCGGGGCTGGAGGGAACCAGCGATGAGGCGGGTTCAGGCTCGGCGGGGCTGGACGGAGCCACCGATGAGGGGGGCTCAGGATCGGCCGGGCTGGATGGAACCAGCGATGAGGAGGGCTCAGGCTCGGCGGGGCTGGACGGAACCAGCGATGAGAAGGGCTCAGGCTCGGCGGGGCTGGATGGAACCAGCGATGAGGAGGGCTCAGGCTCGGCGGGGCTGGATGGAACCAGCGATGAGAAGGGCTCAGGCTCGGCGGGGCTGGACGGACCCAGCGATGAGGGGGGCTCAGGCTCGGCGGGGCTGGATGGAACCAGCGATGAGGAGGGCTCAGGCTCGGCGGGGCTGGACGGAACCAGCGATGAGAAGGGCTCAGGCTCGGCGGGGCTGGACGGAACCAGCAATGAAGAGGGCTCAGGCTCGGCGGGGCTGGACGGAACCAGCGATGAGGGTTCAGACTGGAAGGCGATGATGGCTGGTGAGGTGAAGATGGTGGGTATGTGTGGCTGAGTGGTGCTGTTATCTTCAGCCTCACCAACGGTGAAGGCTGACCCACTCAACCACAACACATTGTCCAGGTAACTGGCGAGGGTTCCTGGAAACGCTGCTGCTGGGGCTTGCTGGTACAGATGATTATCCAAACCCAGCCAAAAGACAGTTTTTAAGATATCATCTGACCAGCTTACCCCAGCAGAAAGTTCCAGGAAACTGGCGACATACTCCTCGATTACCTGACCGTCTTGAAAAATGTTGAATAAAGAATGAGCTGGGGTGAGGAGAATCCCCATGCTGAAACTTCTTTGGGGGTCGGTCAATCTGTCAGGGTGTGGTGCAGGCAGAGGAATCAGAGAAGTCCAAATTAGCAACGAAGATCACTTTTAATACAAAATACAGGCGAGAAGACAGGAATACAGGTGCAACACAGCCTAACATTAGACATTGACCGACAAGGACTAACTCAAACAGAGCGAACTAAATACACAGAGGAATCAAACATAATGAGGTGGATAACAGGTGAAACAGATGAAACAATATGCTAACCGGGAGGCTGATGAGGGAGTGAGTTCGGGTGTGCAGACGAGAGGATCATGGGAAGTGTAGTGTAGGAGACGCAGACAGAACGCTGCAGACGAGACTGTGACAATATGGCGATAAAACAAAGCTTTTTGCTTGTTGCGTTTTTGTTTGTTTTTTTGTTGTTGTTGTTTTTAACAGTAGGGATTGGGGGTGCACCAACCCGGTTGGGACATAGAAGGGGGTGCACAACAAAAAAAAGTTTGGGAACTGCTGCTCTAAAAGTATGTACTCTTTTTGTGAAGAAAAGTAAATACTTTTTAAGTGTGTAGCTAAAGAGTACACAAGCTTTGGAACATACTATCACGTCATACAAGTGATACAATTGAATTGTGTCTTTAACGGTTACTCTCTGATTCATCCTGTCACAGTAAACTGGCCTGTCTTCTCACAGTTAAGATCCTCCACATTTAGGCCCCGTCCACACTACTATTAAACGGAGAATTAAAAGGAATTCGATCTCCGTCCACACCAGTGTTTTATCTGCGTATTAGAAATGATCTCCGTCCACATTAAAACGACTGAAAACGCGGATCACGTGACCATTCACCAACACTGGGCATGCGTGTGCCAGTGTAAACAGTGGTTGGCGAATCAGGGAAGGAAATGTCGTGACTGCTAACACCCAGGGCCCTATTTTAACGATCTGAAACGCAAGTGTCAAATCGCATGGCGCAAGTAACTTTGTGGGCGGGTCCCGGCGCTGTTGCTATTTTCCCGGCGGGATAAATGCCTCTTGGCACAAATCTAAAAGGGGTTGGTCTGAAGTAGCTTCATTATTCATAGGTGTGGTTTGGGCGTAACATGAAATAAACCAATCCGAGCGCCATCCAACATACCCTTTAAGAACAGGTGCGCATGTTGCATGACGGATTGTTATTATAACGGCGGGTTTACCAGGCTGGGTTTATGAGACCGACGATCTTGTCAGGACAGTGAAAGACAGAGAGGTGACGTTGTATGGGAGAAACAACTGCATCTGTGTTGATGAGAGAATCAGTGTATGCGCGTTGTGTATACCCACTACATTATGGCCAAGCATACGTGCTTAAAATAGCACCATGAACAACGCGCAACGTGCCACTGACTTTAGACCAGGTTTTTTCTGGTCAGTGGCGCAATTGTTTTCTGGAAGTGTAAAATAGCACCAGGGAATGTTTGCGCCGAAACACGCCTCCTTTTTGCGCCGATTCGCCCAGGGACCGCAAGTTCATTTCCTAGTTTACGGACGTGCGTCTGTGGAGGGGAACATCCCGCTTTGCGCGCGTGCAAAATAGGAATGAGACATGCGTTCGTGTATAAAGTCATTTGTGCCGGGTGCAAGATAGGGCCCCCAATCATAGAGCCGAGCGTCAGCCTCTACGTCAGCGTTTCTAAACTCCTCCGTTTTGTCTCGTCTACACTAAAATGCCCTCCGAAGATTCAAAACACAAAACGGAGCTGCAGCGTTTCTAAACTTCTTCGTTTTAGGTCTTCGTTTTTCCCGTTTTAGTCTGGACGGGAGGTGCAAACGTAGCAAAAGGTTTCCGTTTTTAAACGAAAAAGCAGTAGTGTGGACGGGGCCTTAATTTAATTCAATTTCCTACCGTATCAGAAAGAAATGCAGTAGCACTTCTGAGATCTGCAGTCACGGGTCTTTCATGTGGAGAACTCTCCTTATTATATTAATGCATAATGATACATTTAAAAGTTAATGGTCAAACAGATCTTTATAAAAGTCCACATTGTTATTGCAGATGAAATATAACACGGATAACATGAAATATATTTTTTCTAAAAGGTTAAACTTTGATTAGTCACTCAGACCTGTATCTAAACCTCTCACAGTCGGCCGAGCATAACCGCCATGTTTTGTAGTTTTTTAACACTCTTTATTCGTGTTTGTAGTTCCTCTTACAATATTAGCCTTTATAGTGAGCACGAATCCACACTTCGAAAATCGACCGGAAATAGTAGACCATCTGGGGACTTCTAGCATACTCTTTTCAACATACTATGCTTTGGGACACACTTATTTTAATCTCACATACTGTTAAGGATGGATAGTATGGACATTGAGACGCAGGGATTATCTGGGTTGACTGAACAGAGACTCTGATTTTTGGAACTGACATATACCAAGTAAACAAGGTTCGGGGATATGTGTCCCACACATGGCAATGTGATGGATGTTTATGTAGCGTAGCACGTCACCAAGTCCATACATAGATGCCAAAAATGTGCGTCAACAGCTTCTTTATCTTCAGAAGCAATATTTGTATTGAGCGCCTGTCTGCTTTCAATCCTGTGAGTGTGAAAGAAATATAAAGTTAGTCTGTCTGTCAGAAAGTGTGATGCCCATGCCTCCGCTTTATTAGCCCGGATGACTCGCATCAATTGTGCATGGATAAGAAGCAAGCAAGGTCAGTCCTTGAGGGGGCAGACTGTAAGCATTATAATCATCTATCTCTCTTCAATCTCCGATTGTCCCATTTCTCAACTTCGGTCATAGTTCACAGTTCATTATTTATGAAATTCATGATGCGCTACGTCACCACATCCATACATTCATTCAATCATATTGGTGTGTGTTGTTGACCTGTTTCGGACACTGGCTCACGCGGAAGCGTTCCCAAAGCATGAAAGTCATTATGCAGCGTCTCGGGTTAACATACGTAACCTGAGACATTCTGGGAGGTAATTTTACCCAAACCATATTGATGAGAAGACTTTGACCTGCTGGTTAGTCCCGTTATACAATCACATACTCTGTTGATGCAAAGTTTTTTGTTGTGGATCAAAGAAATTATTGGGTAAATTTCCATCATAGTTTTTGTGCATGTGCTAATTGAATAAAACAATTATGCTCCTCAACTAAGAACTTAAGGGTTTTATGCACATTTTTAGAATCGATGCGGATGTTTGTGTTTTCACCCTGCACTTGTTTTAAGCAATAACCCAAAAATTGCATAAAAGTTGATTATGTGTGCTTTGAGGAAATTTAAAAGTATTAGACCTGGACCAAGAAAAGACATAGTAAAATTGTAAAACCACATTGGCATTTTTATACACTTTATGAATAAAATATTTTGTAGTTATGCCAAACTCTAAAGAATTTTATCAGTTTGAAATTGTGAGTAAACTATTATCTTGTCTAATCTTGTGTATCTTGTAAAATATCTTGTAATCTTATCTAGAGCGAGCGTGCATGCGAGACAGAGGTTGAGCTCCTAACCGCGCACGCCAGCAGAGAGGTAAGCAAGAGGCAACCCAATCACCCCCAACCCGCCCCAAACACCCGCTGTTGGAGAAGTCTCAAGCCAAGATAAACTGAAAAAGTTGGCATCTCTGCATAATTCATAATCCAAATCTATTACGAATTCCCCATTAAACTGACCAAAGACAACAGTGAAAACTGATTACCTGAGATTAAGTAGATAGGAAGAAAGTCAGACAGTCTGGCATCCCTAACAAATAAAGTAACATTTATTATAATATAATAATAATAATAATAAACTTTATTTTATATAGCACCTTTAAAAAGTATCTCAAAGCACTTCACAAATATAGAAACATAATAAAACATACAATTTAAACAAACAATGATATAAAATATGAGATAAAAACATTATGAAATATAGGATTAATAATAATAATACAACTGTTATCAACAATTAAGTAAAAGCTACCCTAAACAAATCCGTTTTAAGTAATGATTTAAAAACACTAAGAGATTCTGCTTGCCTAATCTCAATAGGCATGGAATTCCAGAGTTTGGGAGCATTAAACGAAAAGGCCCTATATCACCCATGGATTTTAGTCGGGTATGCGGCACAATTAAAAAGCAAGCTTCCAAAGAACGGAGTTCTCGTGCTGGTGTGTAGGGTGTTAAAAGTTCAGTTAAATAGTCAGTCCATGCAAGGCCTTATAAGTAAGCATTAAGATTTTAAAATCAACACGGAATCTGACAGGGAGACAGTGTAAAGATTCCAATACTGGAGTAATATGATCCCTTGTCCTGTTTCCAGACAGAATTCAAGCGGCAGAATTTTTTACCAACTGTAGTTTGTTAAGGGTAGCTTTTGAAACTCCAGCCAACAAAGCATTACAGTAATTGATACGAGAAAAAACAAAAATGTTAATTAGCTTTTCAGCCACTGGAAGGGACAACATGGGACGCAATCTGGCTATATTTTTGAGATGAAAAAATGATGTCCTGACAGTGCTCTGAACATGAGGAACAAATGTCAAATGGTTATCAAATATCACCCCCAGATTTTTTAATTTTGTCTGAAGTGTAGAACCTTCTTCATTAAAAGTGGGGGATCAGCCTTCCGTAGCTGGTGAGGTGAACCAATGAGCATTCCCTCTGTCTTGTCACTGTTTAGGCATAAAAAAAATTCTAGACATCCATTCTTTTATCTCAGAAATACAAGAGGAAAGATG
Source organism: Pimephales promelas (assembly GCF_016745375.1). Next base: position 3,055,166 of record NW_024121444.1, read on the forward strand.
AGACGCAGCCACATTTACATCAGGTTTTGAATGTATATAAACCTGGGTGTCATCTGCATAAGTGAAAACTGAGTCCAAGTGATTTTAAAAGTTGGCCAAGGGGATATAAATATATGTTAAAAAGTATAGGGCAATGTATTATTGCAATTATAGCACTAATATAATTGTCAATCAAAAAAATGTCATGAAGTATTGTATTCTAGAATATTTTGGTAAGATGGAATCTGCCCAACAGCAGAGCTGCCAACTTTTCAGTTTAGCTTGGCGTGAGATTTCTCCAACAGCGTGTGTGTGTGTGTGTGTGTGTGTGTGTGCGTGTGTGTGTGTGTGTGGTGGTGGTGGTGGTGGTGGTGGTGGTGGGGGGTTGGGTTGTTGTCTGTCTCACATGCACGCTCGCTCTAGATAAGATTACAGGATATTTTAACTAATTTGCTGTAAAACTAGTGGATCGCGAGTGCCTCAACAGATAGACCTATAGATAAAATCATCTTTCAGGCTTGACACATCAGCGTGAGAAATCAGGAGTGTGGCGTGAATTAGCTCAATTGCGTGAGTCTCATGCTGAATGCATGAGAGTTGGCAGCCCATTTCCTGCAAGTATGCCTCATACTCTCAGAACTCCACACACAAATCTAAAAACACACACACAATTGGCAAAACCCCTCAATTCTAGTGCAAAATGAAACTAAATTCAAAACAATGTTATATATTCTTAAAATGTTATTTTGTTTTCAAATTACACACACAAACCATTATATGAATAGACATTTATAAGAACCAGTTGAACACTGATGTGCTCAATGTAAAACAATATGATCAATGGAAAACACTTCTTCTCCATTCATCATAATGACTTGGGCCTTTTTTGTTTAGTGTTACACTTACTACAGACATTACATACATATGTTGTAAAATATTTGACAATTTTGTTTTTATACCCAGAACACACAAATACACGGTAACAATATATTTTATGTTTCCCACAAAAACAATGGGAGATAGATCGCACATTTCGCACACCCCAACCAACACAAAGTTGCACATACAGTGGTCTACATACAAAACAACAGAAAAAAAAATGTGTATGCTGTTACAGTAAAAAAAGAAAAAAAAACTAAATAAATATCTGTGCTGCATCCTCTCTTCAGTTTTGGTATTTTATGCTAAGCTCTGATTGCTAATTGTAAAATTGTGTGACATGTGTTTGCCCATGTGACGAGTCAGTGTGAATATTTGAATGGCAATGTGTTCCTCGTGAAAAGATTTTCTGCATGAAATTTGTATCAAAAGCAGAGAATTGTGTGTAGTGTTTTGAAAAAAGTGTGTTTTAGAACTGCAATTTGAGTGTAAACCAGGAATTGTGTTTGTAGTTCAGCAGAACTGGTTCAGGGGGTTGGTGAATGAGTTACATGTTGTGGTCCAGGGCCGTGCAGAGACCTCTGTAGGGGCAGGTGCTCAAAGTATAAAATGGGGCACATGGAAACAAGGCTTAATAGGGCTGTGCTCAAAATATCAATACAGATGATTCTGCATCGATACAGCAGCAAATGCATTGATGGAGTTTTGAAAAAGAACCAGAACAGAAAAGACAAATTTAAAGTTTAAAATTAAAAAAAATAATTGATGTGCTCTATATATAACTCTGGGATTAGAAACTGAAGCATCTTAAGTTGTTCCAACCTGATGGCTTTTTCTTTTCTGTTATACAGAATAATAAAGAACAGCTGTTATATTGAACTGTATAGGACAAAATCAACCTGGCCCATGTTTCGTGCAGTACAGTATAGTTTTATTTAATGGCATATCAGCATCTGTGGCTATTTTCATGGCAAAAACTGATTTACAAAAATACAAGAGTTACATTTTATACAATGAAAATAAAAAACAAAGCAAACAGAAACAGCAATTAATACTTTACAAGATTTTTAACATTAATGTGATGCCTGTTCTGGTTAATTCTTACTTAAGTCCTTAAGTGAGTTTGCTGCCTTTGCTGTTGATGTTGTTACTGCTGCTGCTGATACTGCTGGAGTTGATCTGAGACTGTAGACATTAAAATAAACAGAAATATAGGGTATTAGCTGAATAAACCATTTTTATGTGACCATGACAAGATGTAAAGATTGCTGACAGTGTTTGGAATTGGCTCACTAGTTCACTGACCTGCTAAAGCTACAGATTCTACCCAGGCTGCTAAAGTATATAATACAATAATAATATATGATAGTAACGTTACTAGGGCAGATGTTCAAGATACTAACTGGTAAGCCTATGTGATAACTTACCAGAGTTGTGATAATCATTTTTATGTGAAAATATTTTTTTTTAAATAAATACTGTAATAATAATAATAGTTTAAAGTAAAAATAATAGTTTTTAGTCAAATAACACCCCTCCACGCCCGTGAAACTTTTCTCCCGCAAACAGCAAGCTAACGTTACTTCTACAGCCTACACACAGCAATACAAACAACATCTCTCTGCATGCTCTCTTCACGTCGTTCTAGTAAAATAATAATAATAAGTAAACAAACATCAAAATCACTTCGCTGAGAATAGAACACCACTTACCAGCAGCCGCAAGACTTGAAGATATCCTCTGGGAATGCGCGATTGCGCATAGCCGCGCGAAATTATAAAATGCGCGTGCAGCGTGAGGAATCAGGTGAAAGGTCATCATGTGGGTCATTTTATTTACGGCTAAATTATTATTCATTCATTTTACTACTAGTTAGATGGGGCGCAACGCCCCCCCCCCCCCCCCCAAACGTGCCTGTTGTGGTCATTGTATCTCAAGTACCAGAATTTGTGTGTAAACAATTGAGAAAAACTGAAAGCGTGCATGCTTGGCCATAATGTAGCGGGTGCACAACGCGCATACACTTTGATTCTCTCATCAACACTGATGCAGCAGTTTTTATTTTTGCAAATCATACATTATAACAAGGAAACATATTAATACGTGAGGGAAATTATTGTGGTTTACATGAAGATGAAAAAAAACCTAATTGCCTATTTTTTTAAGGCTAAATGTAGTACTAAAGGATCAGACCTGTTTGCCCAATAGTGGCAACTCAAGAAATATGTATGTTTAACCGATGCTGATTTGGGTGGTTTCTCCCATCCCCATACAACGTCACTTCTCTATCTTTCACTGCCCTGACAAGAACGTCAATCTCCTCGGCTGTGAACGCTCCTGGCTGGCGCCTGGTAAATCCGCCATTATAATAGGGTATGGGTACCCATATGGAAAAGGTTTGCTAAAAACACCTGTGATTCTTATATGTTCCAACAGAATATTGTAAGGGACATATATCCTGCAAAATCCACATAAATTGCATAATATTAATATAATTTTAATCATATATGTCATATACTGCATGTCCTACACAAAAGCCACATAGATTTTCTTGGTGTAAAAACATTCATGTCCAGCATATTATATATCTTAAAGTATTAAGTTGACTTTCAAACTCACCCTGATGTCATCCAAGATAGCCATGTATCACTTAAATTTTTATACACAGAATGGACTTCAATGGCAAACTATTCAAATGTTCAAAGAAGTTTCAAAAGTGTATATATAGAGATTAGACCCTTATTTCTTGACTGGGATTGTGTCGAGACTTCGAAGCTACATAGAGACGGACATTTGAACCTTCTTTGAAAATTTGAATTTTTGGTTACCATGAAATCCTAGAATGTTTTCCTCAAAAACCATAATTTATTTTCAACTGAAGAAAGAGAGACATGGATATCTTTGACATCTGAGGGGTATTGCACAAAAGTAGAATTAAGAAAGCCAGGATAACTGAACAGTCGCGGTTTGACCTAGTCTGATCAGTGCATCCTGGCTTAATCCGTTGCACGTTTGCTGAGCCAGGATGAGAACGCACGGCTATGTCAAGCCAGGTGTATATAGTTTGGATAAATGCACGTTCATGGCATTCTTAAAAAGAGCGCGAAATCGATCACAGAATCACCGATCCAAAAATGGACAAAACGCGTGCGGCATACTTTTCACCTAATGAGCAACAGCTTCTTATGGAAACGTATGAAGAAGTGAAACATATAATATGTAAAAAAGCCAATACAGATGCTGTAATAAAACAAAGAGAGAATGCCTGGCAAACAATAGCAGACCGATTGAATGCTAAGTCCATAAATAACCACACTCTAAAAAATGCTGGGTTGTTTTAAGCCAATTTTGGGTCAAATATGGACAAACCCAAATGTTGGATTTAAAAATGCAATTAATAAATTCAATCCAACAGCTGGGTTTGTCCATATTTGACCCAAAATTGGTTTAAAACAACCGAGCATTTGAGTGTGCAGTGCTCCATTGTAACCCTCATAATTACAATTTGAGGAGTTACTTTAAAAAAATAATTGTATATTTTGCCTTAAATGTGACCAGTGGACATACATTTAACATGAAGAATAATTGCAAACACTTACCTACTATGTGTATATTTTATATATTTAGTTTATTTTATGTCTATTATCTCTTTAATCTTTTTACTCTTATCTATTTCTATGTAGGTTTTGTTTCTAATTGATTTAATGTAATTTATAATCAGATATTTTGCACTATTTTTATCCATCTAATCTATTTTATCATTTGTATCTATTCCTCTTAAAGAACAAACATGTCTGGCCAAAAAAGGACTTGGCAGAAAGTCTAGATTAAATACAAGAAAATTTTGCAGGCTGGTAGTGACTTGTCTGCAGAGAACATGGTGACATGTTTGCTGACATTTAATGGTCTGTGCTGATTTTAGCAATAAAAAAAAGTCATATATCTGGTACGGGGGTGGCCCTCCAACCCAAGACTTCACCACAGCACAGCACCACAGGCCTATAAAGGGAAGCCAGTGATTCCAATGGGTCTGCCCTATCTCGGATGACTCTTTCATGGCTGAATGCTCGTCTGAGTATTAAAACTTCCTCATCAACTACATCATCCAACAAAGGGCAAGCCATTGTGAATAGGAAAAACAAATCTTTAGTCTATATATACTATATATTGACCTTGTTGTTACATGAAAGCACATTTACGACTTAATGAGCCATTTCTTATTATCTCATCAACTGCAATAAAATAGCCTCTAATTTTTTTTTATCATTCAACTATACATTTCTACTCTATATTTGCATACACTCTAAAAAACGATTCGTTGGCTGAACAACCATTACTAATAAAAGTAATTCGATTAAACACATAAAAATAAGTATTCATAACTCTTCAACCTCTACTTAACATATATAGTGTGTATAACACAAAAATATAAGTTACCTGATTAACTTAAATGTATGCATAAATAAAATGGAAAAACATAAGTCATGTCAACTACTATAATAATTGCTTCAAAATTAAGTAAATCTAACATAACATTTTAAGTAACTATATGAGCCACGTGATGCCAATTTCCCGTGATACCAGTTCCAGAAAAAATTGGAGCCATTTTGTGAAAGACACGTGAAGGCGCTGAAAAGAGGTAAGCCTAACTTTTTTAACTCGATTTTTTAATGTATTTTTGGTCAAGAAATTAACCTTTAAACTGAATTTCAGAATTGCTATGAATTTTACATCAACAATTATAGTTGTGTTACTAACGAACACTATGAAATGTTTAGTCTACATGTTAATGAAATGCACGCGATATTTGAATTATTAAGTGAGTGTGCTTCCATGGAATGTATCAAGTGTCAAGTGTTTATAGTCAGAGTATTTATTGTGTTTTTCAAAATATATGACCATGCATCGCGTTGCCACTTATGCATTAAGAGATAAGAACAATTCGGACGGCGCTCTCCCCCGCACGGATAAATTTGTAGGTCTAGTACTTTATTAACGAGTTGTCACGTAGCTTATACTAAGTAGGTCTAAATGTAATTGTCATTTATTATATGCAGGCTATGAGTTTCCGGATAAAAAATGTACTTTGTAGGCTACTTATCTCTCCATACATGGATCGCGGGAAAGGGGGGAGGCCAGGCCTCGGGCGCCGGTTAGCCTACTCTACGGTAACATACAAATATTAAATTCGAAAACACATGCTACAGCTTCATATGTGTACGCGATTTATCATTAAATAATGGCGATCTTGATTCAAACTAAATATTATTCCTAAATGACAGCAACCACCCTGTCTATTAAACCTTCAAAATGATCAAAATAAGTAAGTAGGCTACCCATTTATACAAAAAAAAAAAGTTTAGCTTCAAGTTAAGATTGTATCGTTTTTTGGTTATTTCAGTAGTGACTGTTAAAATATTTTCGAAGAGATTTGTTCAAAACCACTGTACAAAAGTCTTCATTAATTAACTTCTTATTTGTTTAAATTAATAGGCCTAGATATTATTTAATAGACTCAGTTTTATATTTATTGCCATTTAATAATGGACTAATTTGTAACAGATATATATATATATATATATATATATATTAAGATGCAATTTAAAAGTTTTTGGGTCAATTAGACCTTTTTTTTAGAAAGAAATAAAATAAATTAATATTTTTATTCAGCAAGTATTAATTAAATTTATAAAACGTGACAGTATAGACATTAATGTTGCAAAATCTTTCTATTTCAGATAAATGCTGTTCTTTTTAACTTTCTATTAGTCATATCCTGAACAAAAATAATTAATAATAAAATAAAATCATTTTACAGTGATTTCTGAAGGGTCATGTGACACTGAAGACTGGAGTAATAATGCTGAAAATATAGCTTTGGCAACACAGAAATAAATTGCATTTTAAAATATATTCAAATAGAAACGTTTTTTATTGTAAAATATTTCACAATATTACAGTATTTGCTGTATTTTGGTTCAAGTAAATGAAGGCTTGGTGAGTAGAAGAGACTTCTTTTAAAAGTATAAAAAATATCTTGCCATCCAAAAACTAAAATAAAAAAAAATAATCTTTTGATAATTAATCTAATTCCTTATTTTTTTTTTTTTTTAAAGATAAACTTCAACCTTTAAGGGAACCAATTTTCTTTGTGAATGAATAATGTATAGTATATAAATAAATGCTCTTCCTTAATATTCAGTTTGCATAAGTCAGGACACTTCCATGTTAAATTACCATGATATGAACCAGATCATTAGCTCATTTGATGAGAGTCCCATGAACTGAACTAACTGTGTCAGATAAGGGAGACATACAAAATGCGCAGAGCGGTGGATCTCGGGGTCAGGATTGAAAAATCACTGCTTTGAAGTGTTTGATTTAATATTTTGTGTTGTTTGTTATATCTCATTTTGATAATGTGAGGCAATATTGAAAGTGGGAGAAGGTGCAAGTTTTGACTTCCAAAAGTAATAAAAACTGTAACTCTAGCATTATCAGTAATTTTATGCTGCTAATATTGTTGTTTTTTTCCCGCTATTCTTTAATCCCAGCAGCTGTGCAAAAGGTTATGGTGCAAGAACTTGGATCTGAATAATTTGAGGTAAGAATTCACAAATTATATATATATTATATAACAGTTGTCTAATTATTGTTTTTGACAAATTAGCTTTGCCAAAAAAAAGTATCATATATCATTTAGTTCATATGGTTCTCCTCAATTTTAGATATAATAATTTTAATTTCATTCATTTTTTGTCCTTTTCTAGTGCACAATGAAATGGATATGCAAATTTTGTAGTGCAGTCATTTCTACAAAGGCAGACTTACTTAAACATTACAGATTACAACATGACTGTCTTGGACGGCACAAATCATTGCCATGTATTTTTCCGGATTGTCCCTGTTCATTTAAAACATTGAACTCAATTCGTTCACACTTGAAAAGGCACCATGCCCCTTGTGATGTACAAACACCGGCAGATAACTTTTCCTTCTTGTGTCAACATTGTGCCTCTATTACATTTTCTACAGAGGCAGAATTATTTACACATCTCAGACACCATTTAAAGAAACAGGAGACCGTTGATTGTGTTTTTAATCAGTGTGATTTCAGGACAAATGTGTATGGCACATTTGCTGCCCACAAAAGCAGAAAGCATATGCCTCATTGTGTCACCGATTTTAAACCGCAAGTTCTACGTTCAAGTTTAGATTCTGCCTGTTGCCATTCTAGCAGTATAATTCGTGAGGAAGAAAGTGAAGAAGAAAGCGGTCTACCACTGAGGGCAGAAAGTGAACCTTTGCCAGATTGTATGGTAAAAAAAATTGGTTCTGTGCTACTTAAGTTGGAAAGCCTGTTTAATGTATCAGGCAAGTGCATTGACCAGTTGGTGGAAGACTTACTCTTCATTTCAACAGAAGGGTCAACCGAAGTATTTAGATGTGTTATTGAACAAACACTGAAGAAACATGACTGTGTTCTTGAAACATCAGTAGTCACAGATTTGGCAAAGGAACTTTGTGAGTCAAGTCCATTGGGCAAGTCACTTAGATTGGACGGTCCTTTTAGTTCCTCTTATAAAAGGAAAGAGTATTATAAAGAGAACTTCAAAATTGTGGAGCCTGTTGAATATGTTATTGATGCAAAGGAAAAACAGAGTTTCCAGTATGTGCCCATTCTCAAAATGTTGTCTCATTTAATGAATGAGACGGATATTTCTCATAAGGCACTAGAAAGATCTCAGATCTCTGAACAGGATGTACCAACATACAGATCTTTTCATGATGGGCTAAATTTTAAGCAAAACCCTCTTCTATCTGAAGGTGATACAATTTCTCTGATTGTATACATTGACGACTTTGAGATATGCAATCCACTCGGAACATCCCGGAAAAAGCACAAAATCACTGCAGTGTATTGGGTGCTGGGAAATGTACCATCACTACTCCGTTCTGAGTTGTCGTCCATTTATTTGGCTGTCCTTTGCAAAACAGAAGATGTTAAACGCCATGGATATTCAGTTGTGCTAGAACCCCTTTTGAAAGATCTAGGAGTGTTGGAGAGAGAAGGCATTTTTATTTCTAGCCTTGGAAAGAATGTCAGAGGTACAGTGATGTGTGTTGTTGCAGACAATTTAGCGGCCCATTCACTTGCTGGGTTTGTTGAAAACTTCTCCGGACCATATCCCTGCAGGTTTTGCCTTGGCCAGCGTTCAGATTTTCAGCTGAAAGAAGTACGTTCAGGTGCATTTCAGAGAAGGACAAATGAGCAACACACTCTGCATGTTCAAACAGCATTAGAGGATACAAGTGTTGGCCATTCATTTGGTGTCAAAAGACAATGCATCATGACTGAAAAACTGGATTATTTCCATGTTTCATCAGGATATCCACCAGATCTCCTACACGACGTTTTTGAAGGGATCGTTCCAGTAGAACTGGCTTTATGCTTGGATATTTTCATCAAAAAGAAATACTTGACAGTGGATGATATAAATGCTGCAATCCAGCATTTCCCATTTAAATGGACTGACAAAACCAACTGTCCAAAGGCATTGCCTCTGTCTTTTGGAACTCGAAAGAGTATCGGTGGAAATGCCCATGAAAACTGGGCCTTGGTCAGGTTTCTTCCATTTCTCATCGGTCCAAAAATTCCAGTGGATGAACCTGCATGGTTAATTCTTATGGACCTTAAAGAAATTGTGGAACTGATAGTTTCACCAGTGCATACTCAAGAGTCCATTGGCTACCTTGATATCAAAATATCTGAGCACAGACACAGATTTTTGAGTGTTTTTCCACAGCAGAGGTTGCTTCCTAAGCATCATTTCTTGGAACACTATCCGGAATTGATCCAGGCTTTTGGTCCTCTGGTGGCAATGTGGACAATGCGCTTCGAGGCAAAGCACAGTTTTTTCAAACGTGTTGTGCGACACACCCATTCTTTCAGAAACATCTTGCTTTCGCTTGCAGTAAAACACCAGTTGTTGATGGCTTATAATTGTCAACCTTCAGAGAAATTTCAACCATCACTTTCTGTTTCACATGTGTCCAGTGTCAATTTGGATTTGCTACATAGTGATGTACAGGAAGCAGTTCACAAAAAATTCCCGAATCAAACATCAGTAGTGTTGGCAAACACTGTATCATGTTACGGAACAAAATACTGTAAAGGTATGGTTCTGGCTCATGGTTCCACTGCTGGACTTCCTGATTTTGTTCAGATAAACCAACTGATGGTTGTAAACAACTCTTTAGGGTTCATAGTGAAAACACGTAGAGCCTGGTACAATGAGCACTTGAGGTCTTTTGAACTAGATGCACCTGACCATGTTGAAGTACTTCTCCATAAAGACTTGAGTGATGTTGTGCCTCTTGCTGCATACACTGTTAAGGGGAAGTGTATGGTGACTTTGAAGTGCTTCATTTCTACAAAGTTCTAGGTAATCATAATAGGTAGTTGTTAACAGGATATGGTTGTTAAACTATTTATTATCAAAATAATACATTTTCACCCAGAATAGTGGTAATTGGTAATTGGTAATTTGTGGTAATTTACTCATAATAATAACAAATGTACTTATTGTCTGGGTAATCATACAAATTTACATTATTTAATTTTGGAACAACATGAGATTTAGTAGACTAACAATTAATAAACTGACAATTATATTTTATGTGTGAATTGTCCCATTTTTGTCTAATAGTGTTTCTTTTTCAAACAGGACATGTGTGAACCAGCAATATTACGGGTAATTCTTGATCAGAGCTCCATTCGCAAACTTCACCTCCCCTCTGGAATTCCAGATACCTGTGTGAAGTTGGAGTCAGTAGTTAAAGAGACATTTCAGATACAAGGGAACTTTACTCTGCATTACAAAGACACTGATTTTGAGGAGTTCTTTTCTCTGACTTCAACATCTGAGCTTAAAGATAAAGACACCATCAAAGTAGTGCAAGTTGAGCCAGTGATTATAAATTTAACAACAATTGATAGTTTAGAGTGTGCTGGCCCTTCTACCTCTGATGCTCAAGTTAGTTCAGATGACTGTTCAGTTGCCTCTTCAGCTCCTTCATCATTTGGCACATCTGATGACACCGTATTGCTCTCCTCTCCAGACAGTCATGGACAAAGATCAAAGCCATGGCCATCACAGTTTGAAATTCCAGAGTTTGCCTATGAAACTGAGCTGGTTCTGCAGTCTGCTAATGATGCATTCAGAAACGATGGAACCACTCTGAACAATCCAAGTGTGAAGTCCGATATTCTAGAGAAATTGGCTGAGAAGATTTTCCAGTTTTGTGCATATCCGACCAGCCTGCAAATTTGCTCAGTTGCAGAAGCATTGATCCAAAAGCATCCTTGCTTAAAGGAGCCTGGGTCATTCTCCGGATTCTATGGATGGCAAACCAGACTTAAATTCAAGATGGGAAACTATCGGTCAAAATTGAGAAGTATCGGTTGCCCAGAACTAACTGTGAATTCGGCTAAAAATAAAAGACCTGCTGCTGTAAAAAAACCAAAGAAAGCAGAAATAAACTACCTCCCTCCACACCCTGCGGGAGCAACTGAACAGAGTCTAGAACAAGAACGGATGGAGCTTCTTGATGATGTCAAGATAAGGGATAACTGGAGAAATATTAATCAAAAAATGTCCAGAACTTTCTCCTACCGTCGTCACGAGATTGTGGAGAAGGGTCCTTCTATAGCAAGCATACAGGAAAGATGGCCTGCTTTGTTCGACACCTCTCAGGTATCTACATTTTTATTTCCTTGTTTTAATTCTGCTCTAAATTTGTCTGAGTTTTTAGTAATGTATTGTTGTCTTTTTAGGTCAAAGAAGAATTCAGGAGGTTGACATCTGTTGAGCTGGAAACAACATTCATGGCAAACCTGGACAAACACACGGATGCACTTATGACTTTGTTTCGCAACAAGGGAGGAAATGCTGGACAGCAAATTAAAGAAATTTTGAGTACGCTAAACCAGGTATGTGGATAGTTTATGTAGGGTTGTAAAAAGTAACAGTTCTTTAGTACAAAGTCAGAACTTAAATTTTAACACTTATTATTTTTATTTTGAGCACTGTTTAACGGATTCTGACTAGCGTAAATACCTCTGATTGGCCATTGTGTTCACCCACTCTGATAGACCACTGATAGATGCCTGCTTTAAAATGCTCACATGTGTATCTGTTTAAGCACTAGGTGAAGTGTGAACGATTGCTGTTAGCAACTTTTTCTGAAGCGTTGATTATTGTTGCCAATCACAGACATATCTGTTGAGCATGTGAACACAATGGCTAGTCATAGGTAGTCAGAATTCGTTCAACATCACTCAAAATACTAGGGAAATACTGGTACCGGTACTTTTGACAATCCTAGTTTGTTGGCATATATATTTTTTATATATTTATATTCAGTGCCTTCTAAAATGTTTGGGACTAAGCCTTTTTTTATTATTATTTTCCTCTGTACACCACGGTGTAAGATTTATAAACAAATAATTCACTTGTGGTTCAATTGCACATTATCAAGTTTTATTAGAGAATATTTCTTGACATTTTAGTTTTAACATGCAGAAATTACAACAGATCTTACATAGTTGCAGACATTTCAGGACATCAAAACATTTTTTGATGCAGCAAAATTATGCAAATTATCCTTTGCCTTAAATGACTACTTGTACTGTAGGCATCTTCAGCTCCCTCTTATTTTGTTGGTTCACCTAAAAATGAAAATTCTGATTCTCACCCTCATGTCGTTCCACATATACCTTTGTTTATCTTCAGAGCACAAATGAAGATCTTTTTTAATGAAATCAGAAATCTTTTTGTCCCTCCAATGGCAGCTACACAATTTCAACTTTGACGCTTCAAAAAGTTCATAAATAGATTGTTAAACTAATCCACATAATTTGAGTGTTTTAGTCCAAATTTTCTGAAGAGACTTGATCGCTTTATTTGATGAACAGATTTAATTTAGGCTTTTACTCGCATATGAACACTGGATTAAACCACTCAAATTATATGTATTAGTTTACAATCTCGTTATGAACTTTATGAAGTGTCAAAGTTGCAATTGTGCAGCTGCCAATGGAGATACAAAAAGCTTTCGGATTTCATCAAAAAAGATCTTCATTTGGGTTCCAAAGATGAATTAAAGTCTTACAAGTTCTGAACGACATGAGGATGAGTAATTAATGACAGAATTTTCAGATCATTGTTGTAGTGTATAGCAGCAGAATTTGAGCACTCTCTTTCAAAATTAATTTAGCTTTCAACTTAATTTGCCATCAGCAGTTATACAGTCAATGAAGATGAGTTTGTTACATAATGCTCAATGGGGTCTCTGTATACTTGTTGTTTTGTGTGTATGCACCATGAAAAGCCACATTTTGTATACTTTTCAGACCAGTCCTGTGGAAAAATGCAGAGAAGTTGTAATTCGATGCTTAATTGTCTACCTCTCGGAAAATCCTGAGAATCTCATCAAGCATTATCAGGTGAGCATCTAAAACGATGAATAACCAAGTTGAGCTCCAAACCTAAACAAACAACTTGTATAATGGCAATTCATTAAATTTAACCAAATATAGTTAAGAGGCTCTAAGAGATTTATTTTATTTTATAATATATAGGCACATTTCTTTTTCATTCTGTGTTTCAGTGCAGTGTATTTTGAATGCAATGTATTTTTTCAATCTGAACAATAACAAGTGATGTTGCAAGTAAATGCAGATTTGTTTTTTTGTGTTTTAAAGGATACTCATGGGAACGAAGAGGAACTGGAACAGCTCACATTGAGGATCGTAACGAAAGGTGGCTCAGCAGATGATCCTTTACAGACTGGCGTAATGCTGGAAGCATAGAGGTGATGACGGGTTGTCAGGTGTTGCGAAGGCTTGTGTTTATCTTGTAGGCCTGATTTATGCAATCAATCTGAGTTACCCCAAAGAGCTCAGATACTCATTTGAATTTTTTCAGAAGATTCTGCTTGAACTAGACAGTGGCAAACTTTCTCCAAAGGTTTACTCTCTGAAGAACAAGCTTCTTTGTTGAAATAATAGCTATTGATGGTGTTGTTCTGACCATTACGACTACAAATATGTTCACAAGACCTGTTTAGCCAAACGCGTTTTAGTACAGTGTTTGCAAAGGTTTGATTGTAGTCTTGTTTCATTCTCAGGTTGTTTTTTGCATGTTCCAAAAGTGAAATGTTGGAAAAAATTGAATATCTAGAGAAGTGTTGCAAAGAGTGAAAAATCAAGACAGTTTTGTGAAACTTTTGTGTAGATTGCAATCTCTCTTACAAAAAAAGTATGTAAAGAATAAGATATTTTTTGTATGTTCAAAAAGTAAATGTTGGACAAATTTAAATCTTTTGAGAAGTTGCAAAGGTGAAAAAGTGACCTGTTAAAAGTGATTTTCCATTTGTCGATTTACCACATTTTGTTACATTTCATGTGTGGTTTCAGGCTTTGCAGACTTTGGCAAAAAATAAAGAGTTCAGTGCTTTATTGTGTGTGATTTGCATGTTTAATTTATTTTAAGACATTGAATGTGGAGCAGTGCAGTAAGCAGATCAATAGCTGAAGATCTAATATAAGTTCAAATGGTTGGTTCAACTCATTTAATTGTCTTATTTTCATAAATAAATGAGCTTAAATGTTAAGTTTACACAACTAAGATTTTTTTTGATCTCACATGGCCTGCACTGTGTTGGATTTACTTAAAATGTATATGCACCATTTTTGCATCATACTTTTTAAGTAATCCCAACTTGGAATAATTTTACTTAAAATTAACAAGAAAACCTTTGTTATATTTACTTAAATATTTGAGTTCACGTAACATTCTTTACTTAAAAATATATACATCACGTTACATATATTTTTAAGTAAAGAATGTTACGTGAACTCAAATATTTAAGTAAATATAACAAAGGTTTTCTTGTTAATTTTAAGTAAAATTATTCCAAGTTGGGATTACTTAAAAAGTATGATGCAAAAATGGTGCATATATATTTTAAGTAAATCCAACACATCATTTTTTAGAGTGTAGATATACATAGTCTTTCTATTTCTCATATTGTATAGTATAGTTCTTTTGCATTGTGTTGGCATTTATTGTGGACAGCAAAGTTATAATTGCTCAGGAAAATCTGCTTTCCTCACTGCAGGTGTATGCCAATAAACGCTTTGAATCTCAAATAATATATTCATCAAACCTCTGACAGTGAAATGAACAGCAGTTTTTAATAATAACTAAAATATCAGTACGCATTCTTAGATGAATGACAGTATATCTAGTATTTTAATGCAGGAGCATAAAGTAACTAAAACATTAATATCTAGTAGGATTTAGGGAGGAACTAGTCGATAAATCACTAGGATTAATCTTAGCCTGGTTGTTAGCCTGCTCTGGAGCAGGCTAGCTGCAAAGTGTAAATCTCCAGAGTAACTTAATGTAGATTAATTTAGCCTCCATTCGTGCAACCGAGTCAGGGCTAAATTCAGCCAGAATAACTGGAAAATCCCAGCTTAATCCCTTATCTTGCTTTTGTGCAATACCCCCCAGGGTGAGTAAATGATCAGAATTGGTGTTTTTTTTGTGTGTGTGTTTTTTTTAAGTGAACTAATAAAACAGTGCAGTTTACCAATCAGTGTAAGTCTGCAGTTCACAAGCTCTTGCTCTTATCTTATGGAGCCCTGGAGACCTATGCCTATAGTCAATCATGTACTGTATAATCAACATTTGATGAAACTTAATAGAAAACTATTTAAAACTACACACACAAGCACACATTTAAATTACAAAAAATATTTATTAGAGTGTATTCTACAACATACAGTTGAATATTTTACATATCAATAGTTTTATTTTAAATTCTGTATCGCCAGATTTCATTTTCATTTGTGACATTTTCTCTAAACTTTATCACAGTAGGCCTACTAAGTTAGTACATCTACTATTCTTGACCTGAAAAGGATACTTAATAATGTATTAGAAAGATGATTGATGTGAAATAAGAAATAATTGAGATTTTTTTTGTTTCACGGATTCAAATGTCTGTATTTCCCTTTAACGTTTTTTCAATAAAAAAAATAAATAAAAAAAAATAAAATATAACACTATTCTTAACCTAGAACAAACATAAAACTTTCCTTAAGTTATTCTTATGCATATCACCACCAGAGTTTGTCACATTCTAGCCAAGTTTCAACATTTTATTCACTGTTCTAGAAACATATTTTTGACTGAACTTTGTTAAATTTCTGCACCCTGATTTAAACTGTGTATTACATCCGGGACTTTTACTCACTGAGCGCGACGAAACGTGCAGAGACTTTTACACAGACGTCATTTTCTTTGATTCGCAATGCAAGGCATTCAGTGAGGGAAAACGCATGGATTAAGTGTTTTATCGCATTTATATATGCAT
>NW_024121444.1:3071970-3093842 GCF_016745375.1 Pimephales promelas
TGATATTTTTAGGTCAAACCGTTCTTGTCTGTCAGTCATATAATGGTCTATGGTCACCCCCTCAAAGAGCATGCACAGAGAAGTCCAAATTAAACATGATTTAATGACTCGTGAATGTAAGTACACATTGATGGCCTAAGACACGAAACGAGCGGTTTGTGTGAGAAAACGAACAGTATTTATATCGTTTTTACCTCTTGTAACCACAGTCACGTCCAAGTGATTTGAGGGCGCAGGCGCTTTGTGGCTGTGGTTACAAGAGGTAAAAACGATATAAACACTGTTCGTTTTCTCACACAAACCGCTCGTTTCGTGTCTTAGGCCATCAATGTGTTCTTACATTTACGAGTCATTAAATCATGTTTAATCTGGACTTCTCTGCGCATGCTCTTTGAGGTGGTGACCATAGACCTCCATTATATGACTGACAGACAAGAACGGTTTGACCAAAAAATATCAAAATTGAAACTACTGCGGAAACAAAGACACCTACATCTTGGATACCCTTGAGGTAAGCTAAAACATACCAAAAATTAATTTCAAAGTGAACTATCCCTTTAAAGGGGATAGTTCACCCAAAAATTACATTTTGCCTTCCTATAGACCTTATGTAGCCCCGCCCCTTTTCAGCGTTGCGCTCGTTGTCTTCCAGTCTGTATTTTCACAGCGATCTTGCATAGGTAAGAATAACTGCTCGTCAAAATAATCCCCGGTCGAGATTTGTTAAGACATCTGCTTTACAATGCTTATGATAAACCTTACAATACTCATGATAACTTTTGTTAACTCTACAATAAGTGAATCCACTTCACCAGCTAATTACTCCTCGTCAGCGATGCCATAGAAATATACAGAGCGACCGCAAAAACGGAAGTTCAAAGACAATATTTTAAAGATGACGGCGCCCACGTTTCTCTGCATAAGGTCTATACTTAGTCACCCTTAAGTTGTTCCAAACCGGTATGAATTTCTTTCTTCTATTGAACACAAAAGAAATTATTTTGAAGAATGTTGGTAATCAGACAGTTGACGGCACCCATCGACTTCGATACTAGGAAAAAAATACAATGGATGTCAATGGTTGCCGTCAACTCTGGTTGGGATGTTAATTGATGCTTTAATATTCATCAAGTCTGCATGTGTAAACCTAACAACTTGCATTCACATCATAACAAGCCTATGTTAAATTGATTTTGTTTTAGGTTTGGAATATTGCATCAAATAAGCTTTCCTTTCTAAACTCCTATAAGATGAAGATGTCGGTCATATTGGGAGTCGGTCATATGCTCCTTGGAGTGACCCTGAGTTTGGCAAACTTTGTGTGAGTATTTGATTACCTCCTATAAACTAAGGCAAAATTACATTTTTAAATCAATTAGATTGTCAAAATTTAAATGTTTCATAAGAACATAGATTTTATGTGTCACTTTGTTTATTTTGTCTAATGAGGAAAAACGAAAAGATAGTTACTTGTCTATAAATCTAAGTAGGTATTATTAAAAAGGTAGTCGTACAGTATTTGATAGTTTTTAAAGGTACTGTCTTCAAGTTCCAGATTAATATGAGTTCATAGTCCGAAATCTTTCTTTTCCTCATTTCCTTTTAACAGACATTTGGGGAAATTCCAGGACATTTCACTTCAGTTTGTTCCACAGCTGATCTTCATGCTCTCTCTCTTCGGATACCTGATCTTCCTCATCCTCTACAAATGGTCCATCACCCTGCGCTCTGAAATGGCTCCCAGCATCCTGCTGCTCTTCATCAACATGATGATGTTTGATTACCAGCCGGAACACAAGTTTCTTTACAGAGGACAGGTTTGGATTCATTGTTCCTCTAAAAGCAGTTCTTTACTCCGGGCTTCACATAGCCAAAGCACTCATGACCGATTATGATTGATGCTGTAATCCTCGACAGAAAGCTGTTCAGATCTTCTTGGTTGTGATGGCTGTGCTCATGGTTCCTGTGCTGCTCTTGGCCAAACCCCTCCTCATCTACAGGACCCGAATGAAAGCCAGACACCAGGTGGGTGAGCAGAACAGAGCAACCCTGTCCCAAGATCAGTTAATGCTTTTTTCAACCAGGGTTATTATAGTAAAAACTAAGACTAAAACCTTTAAAGCTTTAGTTGTCAAGGCTTAAAGGGATACTCCACTTTTTTTTGGAAATAGGCTCATTTTACCACTCCCCCAGAGTTAAACAGTTGAGTTTCACCGTTTTCAAATGCATTCAGCCGATTTTCTGATATTTAGAAGAATATCAGTAACCAGACAGTTTCTGGACTCATTGACTTCCATAGTAGGAAAAAAAATATACTATGGAAGTCAATGAGACCAGAAACTGTCTGGTTACTGACATTCTTCTACATATCAGAAAAAAGCGGAGTATCCCTTTAATGTTGAAAAATAACGTCTCGGTTACGTATGTAACCCTCGTTCCCTGAGTAGGGAACGGAGACGTTACGTCAGAAGTGACGGAGATTGGGGGATTTCGCATAGAAAGCCAATCCTTTCCTCTTCGTCATTGGTGTTCTTCTCGCGGAGAAGACCCCCGGAGATGTTCGATCAGTGTCGTGCTTTCCTTCCTGCAAGAAGGGTTGGAGCGCAGGCTGTCGCCCTCCACCCTTAAGGTTTACGTCGCGGCCATTGCCGCTTCTCATGAAGCAGTGGAAGGTAAGTCCTTCTCCGCGAGGGTGGAGGGCGACAGCCTGCGCTCCAACCCTTTTTGCAGGAAGGAAAGCACGACACTGATCGAACATCTCCGGGGGTCTTCTCCGCGAGAAGAACACCAATGACGAAGAGGAAAGGATTGGCTTTCTATGCGAAATCCCCCAATCTCCGTCACTTCTGACGTAACGTCTCCGTTCCCTACTCAGGGAACGAGGGTTACATACGTAACCGAGACGTTATTTTTCAACATTAAAGGGATACTCCGCTTTTTTCTGATATGTAGAAGAATGTCAGTAACCAGACAGTTTCTGGTCTCATTGACTTCCATAGTATATTTTTTTTCCTACTATGGAAGTCAATGAGTCCAGAAACTGTCTGGTTACTGATATTCTTCTAAATATCAGAAAATCGGCTGAATGCATTTGAAAACGGTGAAACTCAACTGTTTAACTCTGGGGGAGTGGTAAAATGAGCCTATTTCCAAAAAAAAGTGGAGTATCCCTTTAAGCCTTGACAACTAAAGCTTTAAAGGTTTTAGTCTTAGTTTTTACTATAATAACCCTGGTTGAAAAAAGCATTAACTGATCAGGTCGTGCGTGAGGGACCGTCTCGATTGCACCCTTCGCCAGCAGGGTCGCAACCTCCGCTCGCAAAACCCGGGGCATAGCCACCGATCATCGTGGAGCGAATTCCCCTGAAGCAGGGAGGAGACCGTGCGAACTGCATCGCATAGCCGAATCTGATCGTTCTGATGACCCAGCAGGATCCCCCGGGAAGCTCTAGCCAGGCTTCCAGGAAGTGAACCAACGGGGTCATTCGAACACAGACGTCCCCCCGGAGGGGCAGCGGGGCGGGTCGACTGGCACGCGTGCAGGGGCTACCCCGCTCGGATGCGTCGAAGCCCGCTCCCCGACAGAAGAGACCAGGGAAGGCGGAGCGTTCCACGGGGGTCTGTTCTGCCGGGGGTCCGGCGATAGAGGGGGAAGGGATTGGCGTAGCCCGTGGACGACACTCGCACCCTTCCGCGCCCTCAGAGACAGAGAGGAATGTGTGGGCTGACGCACTGGAACGTCGAGCGCACTCATTCCCGTCTGTGGGCTCAGTGATGATGTCAAGTCTTTTTTAACCAACTCAGGGCGCTGCCCACCCGTGGGCGAGCAGCGAGAGCTGAAAACGAAAGATTTCCCCCCGGCCCTCCACCGGGGGCAGGAGGGGGCCTGCTCCCGCCTCCTGGGGAAAAACTCAACTCCATCACTGAGCAGCCCGTATCAGGATCATCGCTTACCTGGCGTTTAGCGGGGTGTGCGGCCTGAGGGGGCTGTGACGCCTGCCGGCGGCCTCCTCCACGCCGTGGCCCAGATGAAGGCTGCTGCTGGGGCGGGGCGGGAGGCAGGGGAGCCGCGGGGGGGCGTCCTCGGCGGCGAGCAGCGGGAGGCATCTGTGCCGACGACTGGGTGGAGGCAGCAGCTGGTCGTCGGGGCAGAACATGTTTGATTGCCTCCGTCTGCTCCTGGGCAGTGGAGACTGCTGGGCAAGAGTTCTCGACTGCACCGCCAAAAAAGGCCAACCTGGGAGAGAAGGGCGTCGAGCAGACGAATCCGCTCAGCGCTCCAAGTGTCTGCCAGGTTGACGCTCCTGGACCACACTAGTGGCCATCACCTGACCAACGGCGCGAGCGGCCACTTCCGTTGCCCTCTTGAAGAGCAAGGCCAGTGGCGGACCGCAAATCTTCGAATGCCGTTGGATCAGTCCCGCCCTCGAGCATATCTCTGAGCATCTGCGCTTGCACAGTGCTCATCGCATGCAAAGCGGAGGCCGCCCGTCCCGCCGCTCTATAGGAACGCGCCGCCATGGCAGACGAGAACCTACAGGCTTTGGATGGGTGCCTAGGAGGACCACGGAGGAGGCGCCCTGTGAACACGGCTGTACCGCAACAGAGCGCTCCAGCGGGGGCATCCCAGTGCACCCACGGGCGGCCCCCCCATCGAGGGGGGAAAGGCGGGGGAGAGATCGCGCTCTCGAGTGGACAGAGGAGTCCCCCAAGAGCGCGATAACTCCGCATGCAGCTCGGGGAAAAAAGGCAATGGAGTTGGCCGTGGCCTCGCGGCGGCAGCTTTGTCCAAAAACCAATTATCCCTCCGTGAGAGATCGGGGGAGAATGGAGGATGCCACTCTAACCCAATACTCCCAGCGGCTCGAGACAGCATGCCGTCAGCTCGGGATCCGACACGGGCAGCGCTGGCTCTCCCGAAGGGGGCAGTGCAGCCGCATCCTCATCTCCCGAGGACTGTAGCCCGCCTAGTGATGCTGCGATCGACATCACATCATCATCTGGAGCGCTGCTCGAAGCAGCCGGTACCACTGAAGAGGCAGCCGACTGAATCGAACTAACGCTCGCTGGCTCACGCACTGAGGCGGGAGGTGTGGCCCGAGAAATCGTCGGGGCTTTATGCCACACCGTCACCGTTAATTCGTCGGGTCCCCGGTCGACGGGCCCCCTTTCGTGAAGGAAGCCGATCGAGTAAGGGGGACCGGGGCTCTCACTCTAGTGAGATTTTCTTTTTTTTTTTTTTTTTAACCTCAGTGTGGAGATGGTCATGTCCCCATAGCAGGAACATGAGTCATCCACGAACGCTGCTGCTGCATGCTGAATGCCCAGGCATACAGAGCAGCGATCGCGACCATCAGATGACGACAGAAATCGACCGCATCCAGAAGAACACGGGCGAGCCGTCTTTAAAAAGACGTGCCGCGTGTAGCTCTTTTACAGAGAGGAGGAAATTCACTCTTTCAGCGCTGAGGCGACCAGGGAGAAGCGCAAAGTCTGGCAGACCACTGCACAGATCGCAGGCAATGCAGAAACTCGCTGGGTACCGCCGTCACACCAACACTGAAGAGGACGCTCGTCTCGAAGAGTCTTGAATCAGCTTTTAGGAGTGAAGAGGTTCTCTTGGCTCCGAAGCGAAAACATACTGCGGTTGCGTTCACTTCCTCCTTTTATACTCACGGAGTAGGGCGGAGTACGCTATGCAAATTTCCGCAGCCCCAAGGCATTGCATGCCATTGGCTCGTGTTTAAATACTCGAAGAGGATTGGCTTTCTATGCGAAATCCCCCAATCTCCGTCACTTCTGACGTAACTCGAAGTGACTACGAAAGGGAACTCAAACTAAAGCTGAAAGGAAAAAAAAGGAAAGATTACAAAAAGGCAAAAAAATCGACAGTAAAATTACTAAAACTATAATCAAAATTAAATATTAAAATATTAATATGATCTATAATTGTCACGAATACAGCCTCTGTGGTGCCCTCCACTCACCACCAGAGGTCAGCATCTCCGGAGTACTAATTCCCTTGGACTGCAAATCCCATAATCCCCGTACCTGTGGCTGATTTGTCTCACAGGTGTTTCCCATTCACTCTCTCTATTTAAACTGTTCTCTCAGCCTCATCATTGCGAAGTCTTGTCTTGCCATGCATACATTTCTGAGCGTTTATTCCGTGTGTGATTTCCCGTGTATGACCTGGACTGTTTATTGGACCTTGAATCTTTGCTGCCTGCCTGTTCTGATTGCATCTGCCTTGTTGTTCGATTACCCTGTGTGTTTGCCGCCAGCCCTGATCCTCAGCCTGAACTCTGACTTTGATTCTGCCTTATCTACACTGTTATTGAAGCCTGTGATTGACCCTTGCCTGTTTGACAAGAATTCTGTTCTAATAAAGCTGCATATGGATTCTCAAGACAATGCCTCCCCGTTACAGAAGACTTCGCCAGATGTCGATCCAGCAGCATTCTACCATTTTACCACGGAGGTTACTGCGCAAGCATCGGTCCTGGCCACCCACCAGCAACAGCTCAGTCGATTGACTTCGATTACTGAAGAGCTGGTAAAAGCTTTACAAGCACTTCAGCCTTCCGCACCCGGCATACCGGCGCCACCCCCGACTCTACCACCGGTACCGGCACAGGCACAGGCTATTCCTAACACTGCCAGTCCTCGGCTCGCCTTCCCGGAGAAATTTGATGGATCTCCAGATAAATGTAAGGGATTCTTACTTCAATGTTCTATGTTTGTCAATCAACAACCCATGCTATATCCTTCAGATGAGAACCGCATCGCATTTGTGTGTTCACTTCTCACGGGGAGAGCGTTGGAGTGGGCTACCGCCGTATGGAATGAGGATAGACCAACCTTTCCTTCGTTCAGGGATTTTATTCAACGCTTCAAAGAGGTGTTTGAGCACTCCGTTGGAGGAAAGGAGGCGGGTGAGCAATTATTATCTCTCCGGCAAGGAAGGGGTTCGGCAGCGGATTATGCGTTATCTTTTCGTACTCTCGCAGCTCAGACGGGATGGCCCGACGATCCTCTCAAGCTCCACTACCGTAAAGGCTTATCTATGGAGTTGCAGTCGGAACTTGCCTGTCGTGACGAGGGACTGTCACTGGAGAAGTACATCGATTTGTCCATCAAGATCGACAATCTCCTTCGATCTCGTCGCACTAACCGTCTGCACACTTCCCCCATGACATTTGCAACAGTCAACTCAGATGTAGAATCCATGCAAATTGGTGTTACACGTATCAGTGAGGAAGAGAGAGAGAGACGCATTCGACAGAGCCTATGTTTGTACTGTGGATTACCGGGACATTTAAGAGCAACTTGTCCTACCAGACCATCCCGCAATTCCACTGTGGTGAGTTCAATTCCCAAACCCACTACTAGTTTTGAGATTGCTGTTAATCTGGAGATAAATGGGAGGGTCATTGAGACGTTGGCATTAATTGACTCAGGGGCTGCAGGAAACTTCATCGACATGTCTTTTGCGAGAAATAATAATATTCCCCTTGTTCCTTACGATTCTCATTTGGCAGTCGCAGCGCTAGATGGCCGACCTCTGGGCTCCGGTCGCATCAAATTCACCACTGAAGATCTGCAGTTGAGCACTGGAGTTCTCCACACTGAATCCATCCGTCTGTTTGTTTTTCAATCACCACAAAATCCCATCATCCTCGGACTTCCATGGTTAGAGCTTCACAACCCTTCTATTTCCTGTACTAAGAAACAAATCACTCAATGGTCAGATTTCTGTCTTCATAATTGTCTTCACAACTTGCCTGTCAAAAAGGGGACCGAGACTTCCTTAACCGAGGTACTTCCCAGTGTCTATCAGGATCTAGCCGAGGCATTCAGCAAAATGAAAGCATCACACTTACCACCACACCGAGCCAGTGACTGTGCCATAGATCTCCTCCCAGGATCACAACCTCCCAAGGGCAGAGTCTTTCCGCTGTCACAACCTGAAGCAGAGGCTATGAGATCCTACATTCAGGAGGAACTCAGCAAAGGTTTCATTCGTCCTTCCACGTCACCCGCATCAGCTGGCTTCTTCTTCGTCAAAAAGAAAGATGGAGGTCTTCGTCCCTGTATTGACTACCGATCTCTCAATGCCATCACCACCAAGTTTCGTTACCCTCTACCTCTCGTTCCGGCAGCTCTTGAACAACTCAGTCAAGCAAGATATTTCACCAAGCTGGATCTTCGTTGTGCCTATAATCTCATCCATATTCGTGAGGGGGACGAATGGAAGACTGCTTTCTCCACCACGACAGGGCACTACGAATATCTCGTTATGCCATTCGGATTGTCCAATAGCCCTTCCGTGTTTCAAGCTTTCATTAACGACGTGTTCAGAGACATGTTGAACCAATGGGTAATTGTTTACATCGATGACATCCTCATTTACTCTGAGACTTATGAGGAGCACGTTAAACACGTCAGAGCGGTTCTCAAACGTCTCATTCAACATCAATTGTACGCCAAGGCAGAGAAGTGCGAATTCCACCAAGAGACCATCTCCTTCCTCGGATATGTGATTAGCTCGGGAGGGGTCGCCATGGACGACAAGAAGGTACAGGCAGTAGCTCAGTGGTCCCAACCTACTACTCTCAAGGAACTGCAACGCTTCTTGGGTTTTGCCAATTTCTATCGGCGGTTCATCCGTAACTTCAGCAGTATCGCTGCCCCCATGACATCCATGATCAAGAAGGGAACCCAACGACTAACCTGGTCCTCAGCAGCTTTAGCAGCATTCAGTGAACTAAAAGAGAGATTCACAACCGCTCCAATTCTACACCACCCAGATCCTGAACGTGAATTCATAGTTGAAGTAGACGCTTCTAGCACGGGCATTGGGGCAGTGCTTTCACAACGCCAGGGGGAACCTCCCAAGCTGTTTCCCTGTGCGTTCTTCTCCCGTAAATTAAATCCTACCGAGCAGAATTATGATGTTGGCAATCGCGAACTTCTCGCAATGAAGGCGGCATTCGAGGAGTGGCGCCACTGGCTGGAGGGGGCTAAACATCCGTTCACTGTACTCACTGATCATCGTAACCTCGAATATCTGAAATCAGCCAAACGACTCAACCATCGACAAGCCAGATGGTCACTCTTTTTCACCAGATTTGATTTCAGAGTTACGTATCGTCCAGGCTCGCAAAATACCAAGGCAGATGCACTCTCTCGACTTTATGAGTCAGATCTCCTATCGCCAGATCAAGAACCCATCATTCCATCCACCATCATTCTCGCACCTGTGCAGTGGGATATATTAACTGAGATCGCGGAAGCCCAAGTCACCGAACCTCCACCGGCTGAAACCCCACCTAATCTTATGTACGTTCCACTGGCCCTAAGACAGAGAGTAATACAAATGGTACACACTAACCCAAGTTCCGGTCATCCAGGTATAACAGCTACTTTACAACTCCTCAACAACAAGTTCTGGTGGTCTTCTATACGAGCGGACACCATCACGTTCATTCAAAATTGCACCATCTGCAATACCTCTAAATCTCCACATCAATTACCTGCTGGGCTTCTTCATCCATTACCCATCCCACAAAGACCATGGTCACACATCGCCATCGACTTCGTGACGGATCTTCCTCTCTCTCAGGGTCACACTACCATTCTCACGGTAATTGATCGTTTCTCAAAAGCCTGCAGACTGATACCTCTTCCCAAGCTTCCCACTGCCCTGGAAACCGCTGAGGTCCTCTGCAACAATGTGTTTCGATTCTACGGTCTACCGGAGGATATAGTCTCTGATCGGGGTCCACAGTTCACCTCCCGAGTCTGGTCCGCTTTCTGTCAGCTACTGAACATTAATGTCAGTCTAACCTCTGGATATCATCCTGAAGCCAATGGTCAAGTAGAGAGATTAAACCAGGAACTCACCCGCTTCCTTCGCTCATATTGCCAGAAGAATCAGTTCGACTGGAGTCGCTATCTGTTATGGGCTGAGTACGCTCAAAATTCACTTTGTAAGCCGTCTACAGGGCTCACCCCCTTTCAGTGCATCCTAGGTTTCCAACCCCCATTGTTTCCATGGTCTGGAGAACCCTCGGACTTACCCGCAATCAATTCATGGTTACAACGCAGTGAGGAGACGTGGAATAGTGCTCATGTCCATCTACAAAGGGCAGTGCATCGCACCAGAGGACAGGCCAATCGACATCGGCGTACCAATCCCAACTACCAACCAGGGCAATGGGTTTGGTTGTCCACCCGAAACATACGGCTCCGGTTACCTTGCAAGAAGCTCAGTCCCAGGTACGTGGGTCCTTTCAGAATCATCAGACAAATCACTCCAGTTTCTTTTAGATTAGCCTTACCTGACCATTACCGTATCTCACCCACCTTTCATGTCTCCCTGCTCAAGCCCGCTGGTGGTCCGAGTGGAGAGGAGGGCCTAGATGAGGCTGGTGACCAGAGAGCTCCTCCCATCATCATCGACGGTCAGGAGGCTTACCGGGTCCATGAAATCCTGGACTCTCGTCGTCGGGGCAGACTCCTTCAGTACCTCGTGGACTGGGAAGGATACGGTCCAGAGGAGAGATCCTGGATCAACGCTAATGACGTTCTAGACCCTTCACTCACTAGTGATTTCCACAGAGATCACCCGGACAAACCTGCCCCAAGATCTCGAGGAAGACCCCGGCGTCGTTTGCCTCCTCGCGTCAGGAGCCGCTCACAGGGGAGGGGCTCTGTCACAAATACAGCCTCTGTGGTGCCCTCCACTCACCACCAGAGGTCAGCATCTCCGGAGTACTAATTCCCTTGGACTGCAAATCCCATAATCCCCGTACCTGTGGCTGATTTGTCTCACAGGTGTTTCCCATTCACTCTCTCTATTTAAACTGTTCTCTCAGCCTCATCATTGCGAAGTCTTGTCTTGCCATGCATACATTTCTGAGCGTTTATTCCGTGTGTGATTTCCCGTGTATGACCTGGACTGTTTATTGGACCTTGAATCTTTGCTGCCTGCCTGTTCTGATTGCATCTGCCTTGTTGTTCGATTACCCTGTGTGTTTGCCGCCAGCCCTGATCCTCAGCCTGAACTCTGACTTTGATTCTGCCTTATCTACACTGTTATTGAAGCCTGTGATTGACCCTTGCCTGTTTGACAAGAATTCTGTTCTAATAAAGCTGCATATGGATTCTCAAGACAATGCCTCCCCGTTACAATAATAATATATCGATACTAAAATAACACTGTTTTCAACTTGGAAAACTTTATTGTATTATTAATTAAACTGACTTTGAAAAAAGGTTGTTAAATCTTATATAACTTTTAAAAAAGTTGGAAATTGCTTATTGATCGTGTCATTTTTTTTTACAGTGTTTAGATAGTGTTTTTATTTTATTTTTAAATGATGTACCTCAATCCTACAATATTTTCATTTATTTGTAGATACTTTTTTATTTTCAATTTGGCACATTTCTAATTTTCTGATTTTGCGTCTATAATAATATATTTATTTAAGTGACTGTGACTAACGAGGTCTCTATGCAGGTGTTTGGAAACAATGATCAGCATGGAACAGATACCGGTTTCTCTTCACAGCATCAGAAATATGAGATGGTGGTAAGCTTATGTTAAATGGAAAGTCACAATGACAATTCTAATCAATTCAGTTATAAACACTTCAAATACAAAATGCTCAAATGTCTTAACATGAAGAATGCTGTGCAAGCAATGAGGGCAACTGGTTTCACCTGTGTTTTTCTTCAGGTGAGCATAGGTGACGTGTTTGTGAACCAGGCCATCCACACGATCGAGTACTGCCTGGGCTGCATCTCCAACACGGCCTCGTACCTTCGGCTCTGGGCGCTCAGTCTGGCTCACGCAGGTTTGTCCCAGCGCAATGCAGGCACACTATTAGAAATAACTCTATCATCAGTTCGAGAATAATGCCGTTCTTTGTGTTTCCATTAGTTCTCAGTGACTGATTGTATCACTAGTGAAATGATTTATGAAGGTGTGCAGTTTATGAGGACACCTACTGTACAAAGCTCACCAACACCAGAGCATGTTTTAAACTTTTACCTTCCCGATATGGTATTAAATAGCATTATAACTCTACATCTCAATTTAAAAGAATTCCAAGAGGATTTAATTCTGAAAATATACCGAAGACTGGAGTAATGGCTGCTGAAAATTCACCTTTGCCATGACAGGAATATTAAATTATATTTTAAAATAGATTAAATGGTTATTAACAGTAAGTGATATTATGTCAGAATTGTACTATTTTTACTGTATTTGTTTTAATCAAATAAATTTGCGTTGGTGAGCGTAAGAGTCTTTTTTTCAAAGACATTCAAATATTTTCTTTAGTTTTTGCTGACAAAAAATTGAAAATGGTCATTTACATTTACTCTCGACATTGGAAAAAGCAATACAACACGGATTGAGAATCGGCAAAGTTAACCCTAAAACCGTATTCTGGACAAATGTGGGCAAAATAGTATTGATTTATTTAAAAAAAATGCTTCTCTTGATCTGAGCGGTACAAGACTTGGCTACTTTTCCTAAGTTTGCCTCCTGAACACACACAATTTTTGTTTGACTCAATTCTACAATGTTAAGTGGGTGAAAAAAAAAACTCCTTAATCTTGTATTTGGGTCAAAAATGGGCATAGCAATGAATGGGAAAACATGTAATTTAGAGCATTCTAAAATAAGCTAAAATAAGACACCAGGTGACAACAAAGTCACTTCATCTTTAGGTTTTAGCTCAAAGAACTTATTGGAATGATATTTTAATGTAGTTAAAAAAATTTTAAAATAAAAATAAGCATAATTTACATGGAAAATATGGTACTTTTTGAAGTAAATAAAAAAAAATACTCCTAAAATAAAAAAAACACCATAAATGGATAGACAAAACGTTATTGAAGACAGTGATATAACATTTATAATAAATAAAAATTAGGATCACATCCTGAGTCCTCTGTGCCCACATTTGTCCACAATTACAGGATAAAGTGAACACGGTTTGAGGGCTACAGGAGTTTTTAAAAAATAATCCTATAATTTACTCACCTTCAAGTCATCCCGGTGTATATAACTTTCAGCCAAACACAATCAGTTATATTAATATTAACAATAAAATATCCCAGCTTTATAATGGGAGTGAATGGTACCTGAGATTTTAAAGCCCAAAAAAGTGCATCATCCATCATAAAAGTAATCCATACAACTGCAAGGGGTTAATAAATGTCTTCTGGGATTTTGTAAGAACATATTTAACCCCTTAGCTGTCACCCCCCTTTTTGAGAATGGGGGTTAAAATGCACTATTCAAACTTAAATGGTTGTAATTTAAGAATGCTTTGGAATATATACCCAAGTTTGGTCTTGTTTTAAAGAAAACACTCAGCAGAATATTGAAAATACATTTCAAAAAATGAAAGTATGAAAAAGTTATGGAAGTTTAAATTTACAGTAAATTAAATATACTTTACTATATATGTTTTATTTTATATAAAATATATATTTTATAAAATATTTTTTACTCTAAAATTTCTATAAAATCAAAGCCATACATCTTATCAAGATATGTTCCAAATTTGAAGTTGATATCACAAAAAATGAAGTTCCCATGAGATTTTGTTTAGGCGTAGTACCAAAAATAGCCACCGGGTGCAATTGAATTCCATTGAATTTAGTTGTATACATTCTGCCTTAACAAATTAATACATTTCTGTCCAAATATCAATTCTGTCACAAAATTTGGAACCTTGAGACTCTGACCATTCTGACAATATCAGTTTTGTCAAGATTAGAAAAGGTTTTGATCATAAATTATGAAATATAATGATGCCCAAAAGGGGAGGAGCCTGATAAAATAAGTACCGTTTCTATGGTAACGCAACTTTCAATTATAAAACAGTTTTCACACGAAGAATTCTGAGTTTATAAACGTTCAAATGATACCTAATTTATGATAACTACTAAAATATGTGATATTATAAAAAAAGGCGATAAAAAATAATATTATATTTTAGAGGATAATAAATATAAATATTATCATTTTTAGAGGATAATATTGTACTATAATTTTTTTATTTTTTATTGAAAAATACTAGATTATATGTTTATTATGAACTTTTAGCATAAAAACAGAAGTTTCAATGATTAAAAGTGGGTTCATCAACTTTTTGTGACAAAGGTCAAAACTCCTGTTATGATGCAGATTTTTTAAGGTGCACTCTTGTCATAAATTCATCAATTACTCTTCCTACATAATTTTTAACACAAAACAGGGGTAGAATATCTATTTAGAAGTCTTAGACCTTTCCAACAATATATAATTTGTCATAATTAGATTAGGATTTAATAGAAATATAGTGAAGTAAAGTTAGGCGTCCCGGTACCGGGACGGTGACAGTTAAGGGGTTAAAACTTTCGAAACTATAATCACTAGCTTCCAGCTGTATTACTTTTATGATGGATGTGCTTTTTTGAGCTTCAAACTGTTGGTTGCAATTCACTGCCATTATAAAGCTTCGGCTGAGAGAAAGTCATATTAGTACACTTAGGATGGCTTGAGGGTGAGTAAATTATGGGATCATTCTGATTTTTGAGTGAATTATTCCTGTAAATGAGGTTCTCAGTGTGTGTGTGTGTGTGGTCTGCAGAGCTGTCGGAGGTGCTTTGGCGGATGGTCCTCCAGGTGGGGCTGAAGCTCTCCTCTGGTGTAGGTCCACTCGTGCTGGTTCTGCAGTTTGCTGCTTTTGCTGTTCTCACCGTGACTATTCTTCTGATCATGGAGGGCCTGTCTGCTTTCCTGCATGCTTTACGACTGCATTGGTAAGAACAACACATTATTCATAAGCAACAAGACTTCACTGATTCTTTTAACAAAGAAAACCTAGTCTCACCCTCTGTTGCATGTTAATCATCAAGCTATTTGACTTGTTCATGACCCTTGACTTGGGGCATGTTTGTCTGTCTATTTTTAATCTATTATAGTTTACATAAAGTATATCTGGCCCAAAGTTCTAATGTCTCTGTACTTGAAGTGTGTCTAAATTTCGCTTTAATAGTGTGAGTTTCGGTGTACTGTTACTAACAATAATCGAATATCTGTTTATAAAGCATGTTTAAAATGGCACAGTGATATGAATGTAGTTAAAGTGAATTTTTTATGTGTTTGTTTTCAGGGTTGAATTTCAGAACAAGTTTTACGAGGGATCCGGCTACAAGTTCACACCCTTGTCCTTTGACAGCATGTAAAAACACAGCATTAATAGTCACTATTTGTACTATTCTTTTAGTTTTTAGTGCCATTACAGTTTTGCGAATGTAAAAAATGCTTACTTTCAACCAGGGGACTTCAACAGGGGTCTCCCAATTATTAAGTTTTGTGAACAAAATGAAAATATGCTATAGACCATTTCACAAGATGTAAACAACGCTGGTCCAGAAGCACTTCCTGTTTCAGTTTGTAACTGTTTTCTTTATTTCACATGTAAAGAAAATATCTTAAAGATGTTTGTTTAACTTTTTGATTCAGTTTTAAATGTTCTGTTGGTTGTATTTTATCCCAGCTTTTATGTAGTGTTAAAAAACTGAAACAGGAAGTGCTTCTGGACCAGTGTTGTTTACATCTTGTGAAATGGTCTATAGACATACTGTATTAAGCTCAACTTAACTTTGACTAAACATTGATGTAGAAGTAAGCGTTGATCTTTCATCGCACTATGACGTAATATTGCGACAATATAAAGTGTGTAAAGTCGTCGTTCTGGCAGCTTGGTTTCAGTAAAAGCTGTTTTTGGATTAATGAGGAAGTTCTGAAATTTGTCACTTTTAAAGTATTTAAGCATAATTTAAAGATGGAAATGGTTTAAAGATATTTATGTTTTAAACTTTACCAAATAATTACATTAAAGTAGGCCTACGTGTTGCTTATTATTACAGGGTAGTTGTGTAACACTAATAAAAATGTTATATTTGTCAATTTTTCATTATACAGGAACACCTGTTCAATTGCTCATCAATGCAATTCTCTAATCAACCAATCACATGGCAGTTGCTTCAATGCATTTAGGGGTGTGGTCCTGGTCAAGACTAGCCTGACTTCGTCATACTCATAATCTATTGAGAATATGAGTCTGAAACCGCTCCGTTAGGCTTTGATTATGAAGCGTATCTTAACCGAACCAGGAGAAAAAAAACCCTCTGCACTCATAGTCGGTAAACCTACAAGCAATCAGAGCAACGCAGTCAACTCCTTTGCATAGCGCAGTTTTCAACTACAGAATTTACTTATTTTAGAAGTTAAATAACGAGTGTTGCTTCTTTACTTACTTCTCCATGAGTGCCACCAAAGGAGAAACCACAACGACCACAGGCTTTTCATTACGTCCCATCTTCTTAACCACCGCCAGAGCCAGCTGATAAGTTTCCCATTTCCCCGAATCATGTTGGAAGGAAGCCAAAAATATCTTTCCGATCGACAAATGCCTTGATTGCAGTTCTGTGTTTGCCTATTAAAATGAATGCGCTGTCGATTTATTTTACAAAAGACGCGACAGCGGAATCTATACATCTCAATTCTCCAGCTGCAGTCATCTTTGACAAGCGCTCTTTGATAACGTGATGATTACGTCCTTGCAGATCATCTGTCCATCATCGTTTAAAGCCCGCCCTGGCAATTTGATTGGCCCGTTTATTTTTTGACTGATCATAATTACTCCTCAATAGAGAGCCTAAGTCCCTCCCCTTCCGGTCGACCACCATGGGACCTTATTTCGGAAAAATATTGAATGGTAGTCAATGGCGAGAGACGACAAATATTTTGATCTCGTTTGAATTGTGCCCTGAATTACACATATGATGTTTGTCAATTTAAAAGATACATTTTTAAGTAAAGAAAGTCGCAGTTTGATGTAAAACCGTTGAGGTATAAGACTGTGAAAATACGTAATTACAAAGACTACAAACCCCTAAAGGCGCACATTTTCTCTCAATGAATGAAGCTAACTTCACTAATGTCTGTCATTTTTTCTACAGTCTTACGTTATAATCGTAACGTTACACCGTCATGCCTGAGTGTTTTGTACCAGACTGCACACACACGAGCAGCGGATCTCGTTTCGCTTCCCGGGAGATGTAGTTCACAGAGCGATTTTCACATAAAACTAAATGTTACTCTTCTGTTTTATGACAAACTGCAACGTTTTTGACTTTCAGAATTATCTTTTAAATAGACAAACATCATATAGTCTGGTAGGAAGGGGGGGGGGTTCACCTGCACCCGAAAGATATATATTTTTTAACCTAGTTTTTTGTAATCCTTAAGGTGTCTAGAAAAGGAATTTTGATGTTCCCCGCGCAAATTTTTGTCCCATATGTGATTTTTTGTATCATCTTTTGTGTCCGTGCTTGATTTTTGGCTGCGGAAAATGAAAACTTTAAACCTACATAGAATCTGAATAATACATCCTACAGACAGACAATCTACCCCATTTTCTCTTCGTCTTTGCATGAGGAATTGATAGATATGAGGATTGTCTTGATTAGATGATGTATAGTGCATAAAAACTCAAATAAACACCAAAAAATGGTGACATTGGATCACTGGAACTCCTCCCCTATGGACCCTTCTGATATATGTTTTCTAACTTTTGAATTTTTACAGTCTTTAGGATGTCTAAGAAGCAAATGTTGATGATCCCCACCTGAAATATTGTCACATGTATGTATTTTCTGGCTATATTGGTTGCCACCCTGGATATCCAAAAAAGCACATTTATAGGCAGTCTGTTTTTCTCCTTTAGTTTTCGATTTGATAAATCTCCTCCATTTTTCATAACTGGCTATGTTAATTATTGTTGAGCACATGTTGAGCTTGTTCCCAACGTCAATTGTTGCACATTAAAAATATAACATAGATATTTTAATTAAATAATACATTTTAAGATACAACGTGTTCAAAAATATGCATTAATTAAAAATCACATCATGTAATTAGGATTCACTGGTAATGTGAGGTTTATTTAACATACATTTTTAAACTAACTACACAAATACATAGACTACACCATGCACCGACACACAATTAGAAAGGTCTTTCTTGGTGAAGAGCATTTAGCGTTATGGAAGCCCACATTGACTGGCAGATAATGGTCTCTCCAGGTTTCTGTTAAGTTGAAAAAAAAAATGTTATGCTTAATAATTAATTAATTATACTTTCATTATTATTATTATTACTACTGGTGAGGGAATGTGTTTCATCTCGAGTGGGACAATCTGAACAAAATAACAACAAACATTCATGGCTCAAGTGTGGTGAACTGGACCGGTGGGATCATGATACAGGAGGTGAAACCTGAATTTGATGCCCCCAACTCTCTGGAAATTCCACGAATGCTCCCACTCTACGAGTGGAAAA
Source organism: Pimephales promelas (assembly GCF_016745375.1). The sequence goes on from NW_024121444.1 coordinate 3,090,386, forward strand.
AGAAGCGCTCCCTTATGGTAGATATACCTGAGACCCTAAATTCATCATCAAGTCATGATTAGATGATGTATAGTGCATAAACACTCAAATGAACACCAAAAAATGTACAAATAAATTGTGACATTGGATCACTGGAACTCCTGTCCTCAGGACCCTATTAATATATGTTTTCTAACTTTTGTACTTTTACAGTCTTTATGATGTCTAAGAAGCAAATGTTGATGATCCCCACCTGAAATAACTATCTATCCATCATAAAAGTGCATCTGTCCATCATAAAAGTGCATCTGTCCATCATAAAAGTGCATCTGTCCATCACAAAAGTGCATCTGTCCATCATAAAAGTGCATCTAACCATCACAAAAGTGCATCTGTCCATCAGAAAAGTGCATCTGTCCATCATAAAAGTGCATCTGTCCATCACATAAGTGCATCTGTCCATCACAAAAGTGCATCTGTCCATCACAAAAGTGCATCTGTCCATCACAAAAGTGCATCTGTCCATCACAAAAGTCCATCTGTCCATCATAAAAGTCCATCTGTCCATCACAAAAGTGCATCTGTCCATCACAAAAGTGCATCTGTCCATCATAAAAGTGCACCTGTCCATCATAAAAGTGCATCTATCCATCATAAAAGTGCATCTGTCCATCATAAATGTTCATCTGTCCATCAAGTGCATCTGTCCATCATAAAAGTGCATCTATCCATCACATAAGTGCATCTGTCCATCATAAAAGTGCATCTGTCCATCATAAAAGTGCATCTGTCCATCATAAAAGTCCATCTGTCCATCATAAAAGTGCATCTATCCATCATAAAAGTGCATCTGTCCATCATAAAAGTGCATCTGTCCATCATAAAAGTGCACCTGTCCATCATAAAAGTGCATCTGTCCATCATAAAAGTGCATCTATCAATAATAAAAGTGCATCTGTCCATCATAAAAGTGCATCTGTCCATCATAAATGTTCAATTATTTAAAATGCAAAAAAAAAAAAAAATAATAATAATAAATAAATAAATTATTATTTTCAAGGTGAAAAGGATTCTTTTGCCTGGATCCACGCCGAAGAAAACGTCTAAATGTCACGTTTTTAATGAAGCAGCCTAATGAGTAAAATGTCTATTTTCTTGGGCGTCCCCCAGCTCCTCGTTTAAGCAAAAGGTACGCTAAAACAACGTATTACATCGACGTTAAACCACGTTAACCGTGTTAACCATAACCTTTTAAATACTCAACCTAGTTCCGTTGCGGGAAGAAACTCCTGTAACTTCAGTGCCCAACCCGTATCACGACAAGACGTGAAATAATCATGTTGGTCCACTATGGAAAATGTGTAGATGTCACGGTTTAGTTTAACCCCCTCAAACGTGAAACTTACACGTTTGCGTTAACACGCTCCAGTGGAGAGCAGTGGCGTATCCAGGACATTTTTTGGGGGGTGGCCAAGATGGGACACAAAGCTAGAGTGGGGTGGCCATGGCATAGCGAAGTTAAATGCGTATATGTACGCAGCCGACCATGGATCAAATCCCGGTCCTTTGCTGCAAGTCACATCCTCTCTCTCTCCCATGATTTCCTTTCTCATAACTGTCAAATAAAAGTGTCTATCCTGTTAAAAACAGTCGTAACCACCAATCACAGACAGTTCTCAAGTATCTCTGGTTATTTTAACATGTCTATTTTTAATCAGTAATTATGGTCAGGATAGGGTAAATATTTTCTAAGAACTATTTTCTTGTAGTGGATTTAAGTCCTTGTCACTTCACAAGTTAGATTAGATTAGCAAAATTAAACTGCTTTTAACTAATCCTATACAATAACATGTATCAGTCGTCAGCTCATCATCTGTGTCACCTGTATTGTTACCTGAGTTTGCTTTACTAATTGAGGCACCATCTTGTGGTTACATGAAAACACAGAAATCCAACAGGACAAACCAACATGCTTAAAGATAGGACTTTATTCAAAAGTGTATCTGTAAAAGAAAATTAAGTTTGTGAGGAAAAAAACAAAATATTTGTTGTTCTTTACATGTTTAGTTTATGTTATTATTTAGCTTAGATATAATTTGTTAGAGATACTGGAATTTGAATTTCTTAGTTTGTTCTTTGCCAGGAGTGTTTTTATTTAACCACAAGAGGGGACTTAAATAAGTAAAGCAAACACAGGTAACACAGAGAATGGCCTGACTGAATAATTTCATTAGGATGCCTTGTGATGTATGAAAATGTACAAAAAGTGTTTTTTAGCCCAGACAGTATTCATGTCCAAGGCCTTGATGAAAGTATAAATTGAAACGTTGGCTTTGATTCAGCATTACATTAATATGTTTTTAAAATCAAACAGTTAAGACTCAAAATCATAAATAGTCAAGATGCTTCTTCATAATTTAACTTATGACATTTGTGCCATTTTAATGCAATTTACTCTGCCTATTTAAACTTTTAAAAATATATGTGGACTGTGAAGATGAGCTAATTGATACAAACAAAAAGTCCTTTTTAAACTCCCCTTAAACCACAGAGCAAATAAATAAGTCACAGCTTGTTTTTTTGTGTTTTAACTTAAATCTACTGTCACATTATATTTAACACACTGGTTGGCGAAAAATATAACATTAGCTATAATTGAACACACACATCTGCAAAAACCACCATCTGTCTTCCAGAAAATAGCGTTTTATATTTCATGGCGATGTATGAGTGGAAATAAGGTGTGGCCCCTTTAAGAGCTGCACGCGTCCTCTTTACCGTCTGCACTCTCTCAGGATGCTAATCTAGCTAGTACAGTGTAGTTCGACTTTTTTCAGTTTTCCTACACATTCACAGGGAACGATATAACTAAACATTAAATTACCATACCTCTCAATCTACAGATTCCCGCGTTTTTATCGTTGTATTTGTTGCTGTTGTAAGACTGTCCACCTGTTTCACGGAGCAGCAGCCAGCGCGCGCATCTCATTAGTAACCTGACCTGCATGGCCAAACGTCCGCTGAGCAGAAATCAGCTCTCAGAGCCTCAGTATGACTATTACTGTGTTATTAAAAAAGGTAAAACTGGACCTAAATCGGTTGATCAGTTGTCACCATTGATTGACAGCATTTCTCTTGTTTCTTGTGTTGACAAACTTGACCGACTACCTATCAGATCTGGGGTGGCCACAGGGGTGGCCAATGAGCTTTCAGGATAGAATCGCAGGATTTTCCCCTAGAATCGCCAGTGCCTCTATCAGAATCCAGAGTTTTGAGAAGATTGGGGATACTTAATTTTTCACCCCCCCAAAAAAAACTGTCGTTTTTTTTTCTGGTCGAAATTTTGAATTTCGATATCTCAGCTCTGGAAGGGTCTAGAGCCTCCATTGTTGCACTCAGGTCTAAGTCTCATGGCCCTCTATCAGAATCCAGAGTTTTGAGAAGATTAGGCATACTTAATTTTTCGCCCAAAAAAAAA
>NW_024121444.1:3094342-3106451 GCF_016745375.1 Pimephales promelas
CTTTGATTATGAAGCGTATCTTAACCGAACCAGGAAAAAAAAAAACCTCTGCACTCATAGTCGGTAAACCTACAACCAATCAGAGCAACGCAGTCAACTCCTTTGCATAGCGCAGTTTTCAACTACAGAATTTACTTATTTTAGAAGTTAAATAACGAGTGTTGCTTCTTTACTTACTTCTCCATGAGTGCCACCAAAGGAGAAACCACAACGACCACAGGCTTTTCATTACGTCCCATCTTCTTAACCACCGCCAGAGCCAGCTGATAAGTTTCCCATTTCCCCGAATCATGTTGGAAGGAAGCCAAAAATATCTTTCCGATCGACAAATGCCTTGATTGCAGTTCTGTGTTTGCCTATTAAAATGAATGCGCTGTCGATTTATTTTACAAAAGACGCGACAGCGGAATCTATACATCTCAATTCTCCAGCTGCAGTCATCTTTGACAAGCGCTGATAACGTGATGATTACGTCCTTGCAGATCATCTGTCCATCATCGTTTAAAGCCCGCCCTGGCAATTTGATTGGCCCGTTTATTTTTTGAATGATCATAATTACTCCTCAATAGAGAGCCTAAGTCCCTCCCCTTCCGGTCGACCACCATGGGACCTTATTTCGGAAAAATATTGAATGGTAGTCAATGGCGAGAGACAACAAATATTTTGATCTCGTTTGAATTATGCCCTGAATTACACATATGATGGTTGTCAATTTAAAAGATACATTTTTAAGTAAAGAAAGTCGCAGTTTGATGTAAAACCGTTGAGGTATAAGACTGTGAAAATACGTAATTACAAAGACTACAAACCCCTAAAGGCGCACATTTTCTCTCAATGAATGAAGCTAACTTCACTAATGTCTGTCATTTTTTCTACAGTCTTACGTTATAATCGTAACGTTACACCGTCATGCCTGAGTGTTTTGTACCAGACTGCACACACACGAGCAGCGGATCTCGTTTCGCTTCCCGGGAGATGTAGTTCACAGAGCGATTTTCACATAAAACTAAATGTTACTCTTCTGTTTAATGACAAACTGCAACGTTTTTGACTTTCAGAATTATCTTTTAAATAGACAAACATCATATAGTCTGGTAGGAAGGGGGGGGGTTCACCTGCACCCGAAAGATATATTTTTTTAACCTAGTTTTTTGTAATCCTTAAGGTGTCTAGAAAAGGAATTTTGATGTTCCCCGCGCAAATTTTTGTCCCATATGTGATTTTTTTGTATCATCTTTTGTGTCCGTGCTTGATTTTTGGCTGCGGAAAATGAAAACTTTAAACCTACATAGAATCTGAATAATACATCCTACAGACAGACAATCTACCCCATTTTCTCTTCGTCTTTGCATGAGGAATTGATAGATATGAGGATTGTCTTGATTAGATGATGTATAGTGCATAAAAACTCAAATAAACACCAAAAAATGGTGACATTGGATCACTTGAACTCCTCCCCTATGGACCCTTCTGATATATGTTTTCTAACTTTTGAATTTTTACAGTCTTTAGGATGTCTAAGAAGCAAATGTTGATGATCCCCACCTGAAATATTGTCACATGTATGTATTTTCTGGCTATATTGGTTGCCACCCTGGATATCCAAAAAAGCAAAAAAGCACATTTATAGGCAGTCTGTTTTTCTCCTTTAGTTTTCGATTTGATAAATCTCCTCCATTTTTCATAACTGGCTGTGTAAATTATTGTTGAGCACATGTTGAGCTTGTTCCCAACGTCAATTGTTGCACATTAAAAATATAACAGATATTTTAATTAAATAATACATTTTAAGATACGTGTTCAAAAATATGCGTTAATTAAAAATCACATCATGTAATTAGGATTCACTGGTAATGTGAGGTTTATTTAACACACATTTTTAAACTACACAAATACATAGCCTGCACCATGCACCAACACACAATTAGAAAGGTCTTTCTTGGTGAAGAGCATTTAGCGTTATGGAAGCCCACATTAACTGGCAGATAATGGTCTCTCCAGGTTTCTGTTAAGTTGAAAAAAAAATGTTATGCTTAATAATTAATTAATTATACTTTCATTATTATTATTATTACTACTGGTGAGGGAATGTGTTTCATCTCGAGTGGGACAATCTGAACAAAATAACAACAAACATTCATGGCTCAAGTGTGGTGAACTGGACCGGTGGGATCATGATACAGGAGGTGAAACCTGAATTTGATGCCCCCAACTCTCTGGAAATTCCACGAATGCTCCCACTCTACGAGTGGAACAAGACGCGCTCCCTTATGGTAGATATACCTGAGACCCTAAATTCATCATCAAGTCATGATTAGATGATGTATAGTGCATAAACACTCAAATGAACACCAAAAAATGTACAAATTAATTGTGACATTGGATCACTGGAACTCCTGTCCTCAGGACCCTATTAATATATATAAAAAAAAAACCGTAAGGGGTACCACTGTCGTTTTTTTTTTTCTGGCCGAATTTTGAGTTTCGATATCTCAGCTCTGGAAGGGGCTAGAGCCTCCATTTTTGCACTCAGGTCTATGGTTCATGGCCCTCTATCAGAATCCAGAGTTTTGAGAAGATTGGGGATACTTAATTTTTCGCCCAAAAAAAAAAAACGTAAGGGGTAACACTGTCGTTTTTTTTTTTGGTCGAAATTTTGAGTTTCGATATCTCAGCTCTGGAAGGGTCTAGAGCCTCCATTTTTGCACTCAGGTCTAAGGCTCACGGCCCTCTATCAGAATCCAGAGTTTTGAGAAGATTGGGGAACTTAATTTTTCGCCCAAAAAAAAAACGTAAGGGGTACACTGTCGTTTTTTTTTTTCGGGCGAAATTTTGAGTTTCGATATCTCAGCTCTGGAAGGGTCTAGAGCCTCCATTTTTGCACTCAGGTCTAAGTCTCATGGCCCTCTATCAGAATCCAGAGTTTTGAGAAGATTGGGAAACTTAATTTTTCGCCCCAAAAAAAAACGTAAGGGGTAACACTGTCGTTTTTTTTTTTCGGGTCGAATTTTTGAGTTTCGATATCTCAGCTCTGGAAGGGTCTAGAGCCTCCATTTTTGCACTCAGGTCTAAGTCTCATGGCCCTCTATCAGAATCCAGAGTTTTGAGAAGATTGGGGAAACTTAATTTTTCGCCCAAAAAAAAAACGTAAGGGGTAACACTGTCGTTTTTTTTTTCGGGTCGAAATTTTGAGTTTCGATATCTCAGCTCTGGAAGGGTCTAGAGCCTCCATTTTTGCACTCAGGTCTAAGTCTCATGGCCCTCTATCAGAATCCAGAGTTTTGAGAAGATTGAGGAAACTTAATTTTTCGCCCAAAAAAAAAAAACGTAAGGGGTACCACTGTCGTTTTTTTTCGGGCGAAATTTTGAGTTTCGATATCTCAGCTCTGGAAGGGTCTAGAGCCTCCATTTTTGCACTCAGGTCTAAGTCTCATGGCCCTCTATCAGAATTTGGGAAGATTGGAGAAACTTAATTTTTCGCCCCAAAAAAAAAACGTAAGGGGTACCACTGTCGTTTTTTTTTTCGGGCCGAATTTTTGAGTTTCGATATCTCAGCTCTGGAAGGGGCTAGAGCCTCCATTTTTGCACTCAGGTCTAAGTCTCATGGCCCTCTATCAGAATCCAGAGTTTTGGGAAGATTGGAGAAACTTAATTTTCGCCCCAAAAAAAAAAAAACGTAAGGGGTACCACTGTCGTTTTTTTTTCGGGCCGAATTTTTGAGTTTCGATATCTCAGCTCTGGAAGGGGCTAGAGCCTCCATTTTTGCACTCAGGTCTAAGTCTCATGGCCCTCTATCAGAATCCAGAGTTTTGGGAAGATTGGAGAAACTTAATTTTTCGCCCAAAAAAAAAAAAAATAAGGGGTACCACTGTCGTTTTTTTTTCGGGCCGAATTTTTGAGTTTCGATATCTCAGCTCTGGAAGGGGCTAGAGCCTCCATTTTTGCACTCAGGTCTAAGTCTCATGGCCCTCTATCAGAATCCAGAGTTTTGGGAAGATTGGAGAAACTTAATTTTTCGCCCGAAAAAAAAAAACGTAAGGGGTACCACTGTCGTTTTTTTTTTCGGGCCGAATTTTTGAGTTTCGATATCTCAGCTCTGGAAGGGCTAGAGCCTCCATTTTTGCACTCAGGTCTAAGTCTCATGGCCCTCTATCAGAATCCAGAGTTTTGGGAAGATTGGAGAAACTTAATTTTTCGCCCAAAAAAAAAAAACGTAAGGGGTACCACTGTCGTTTTTTTTTCGGGCCGAATTTTTGAGTTTCGATATCTCAGCTCTGGAAGGGGCTAGAGCCTCCATTTTTGCACTCAGGTCTAAGTCTCATGGCCCTCTATCAGAATCCAGAGTTTTGGGAAGATTGGAGAAACTTAATTTTTCGCCCAAAAAAAAAAAAACGTAAGGAAAAAAAAAAACGTAAGGGGTACCACTGTCGTTTTTTTTTTCGGGCCGAATTTTTGAGTTTCGATATCTCAGCTCTGGAAGGGGCTAGAGCCTCCATTTTTGCACTCAGGTCTAAGTCTCATGGCCCTCTATCAGAATCCAGAGTTTTGGGAAGATTGGAGAAACTTAATTTTTCGCCCAAAAAAAAAAACGTAAGGGGTACCACTGTCGTTTTTTTTCGGGCGAATTTTTGAGTTTCGATATCTCAGCTCTGGAAGGGGCTAGAGCCTCCATTTTTGCACTCAGGTCTAAGTCTCATGGCCCTCTATCAGAATCCAGAGTTTTGGGAAGATTGGAGAAACTTAATTTTTCGCCCAAAAAAAAAAACGTAAGGGGTACCACTGTCGTTTTTTTTTTCGGGCCGAATTTTTGAGTTTCGATATCTCAGCTCTGGAAGGGGCTAGAGCCTCCATTTTTGCACTCAGGTCTAAGTCTCATGGCCCTCTATCAGAATCCAGAGTTTTGGGAAGATTGGAGAAACTTAATTTTTCGCCCAAAAAAAAAAAACGTAAGGGGTACCACTGTCGTTTTTTTTTTCGGGCCGAATTTTTGAGTTTCGATATCTCAGCTCTGGAAGGGGCTAGAGCCTCCATTTTTGCACTCAGGTCTAAGTCTCATGGCCCTCTATCAGAATCCAGAGTTTTGGGAAGATTGGAGAAACTTAATTTTTCGCCCAAAAAAAAAACGTAAGGGGTACCACTGTCGTTTTTTTTTCGGGCCGAATTTTTGAGTTTCGATATCTCAGCTCTGGAAGGGGCTAGAGCCTCCATTTTTGCACTCAGGTCTAAGTCTCATGGCCCTCTATCAGAATCCAGAGTTTTGGGAAGATTGGAGAAACTTAATTTTTCGCCCAAAAAAAAAAAACGTAAGGGGTACCACTGTCGTTTTTTTTTCGGGCCGAATTTTGAGTTTCGATATCTCAGCTCTGGAAGGGGCTAGAGCCTCCATTTTTGCACTCAGGTCTAAGTCTCATGGCCCTCTATCAGAATCCAGAGTTTTGGGAAGATTGGAGAAACTTAATTTTTCGCCAAAAAAAAAAACGTAAGGGGTACCACTGTCGTTTTTTTTTCGGGCCGAATTTTTGAGTTTCGATATCTCAGCTCTGGAAGGGCTAGAGCCTCCATTTTTGCACTCAGGTCTAAGTCTCATGGCCCTCTATCAGAATCCAGAGTTTTGGGAAGATTGGAGAAACTTAATTTTTCGCCCAAAAAAAAAAAACGTAAGGGGTACCACTGTCGTTTTTTTTTCGGGCCGAATTTTTGAGTTTCGATATCTCAGCTCTGGAAGGGGCTAGAGCCTCCATTTTTGCACTCAGGTCTAAGTCTCATGGCCCTCTATCAGAATCCAGAGTTTTGGGAAGATTGGAGAAACTTAATTTTTCGCCCAAAAAAAAAAACGTAAGGGGTACCACTGTCGTTTTTTTTTTCGGGCCGAATTTTTGAGTTTCGATATCTCAGCTCTGGAAGGGGCTAGAGCCTCCATTTTTGCACTCAGGTCTAAGTCTCATGGCCCTCTATCAGAATTTGGGAAGATTGGAGAAACTTAATTTTTCGCCCAAAAAAAAAAACGTAAGGGGTACCACTGTCGTTTTTTTTTCGGGCCGAATTTTTGAGTTTCGATATCTCAGCTCTGGAAGGGGCTAGAGCCTCCATTTTTGCACTCAGGTCTAAGTCTCATGGCCCTCTATCAGAATCCAGAGTTTTGGGAAGATTGGAGAAACTTAATTTTTCGCCCAAAAAAAAAAAACGTAAGGGGTACCACTGTCGTTTTTTTTTCGGGCCGAATTTTTGAGTTTCGATATCTCAGCTCTGGAAGGGGCTAGAGCCTCCATTTTTGCACTCAGGTCTAAGTCTCATGGCCCTCTATCAGAATCCAGAGTTTTGGGAAGATTGGAGAAACTTAATTTTTCGCCCAAAAAAAAAAAACGTAAGGGGTACCACTGTCGTTTTTTTTTCGGGCCGAATTTTTGAGTTTCGATATCTCAGCTCTGGAAGGGGCTAGAGCCTCCATTTTTGCACTCAGGTCTAAGTCTCATGGCCCTCTATCAGAATCCAGAGTTTTGGGAAGATTGGAGAAACTTAATTTTTCGCCCAAAAAAAACGTAAGGTACGTTTTTTTTTCGGGCCGAATTTTTGAGTTTCGATATCTCAGCTCTGGAAGGGGCTAGAGCCTCCATTTTTGCACTCAGGTCTAAGTCTCATGGCCCTCTATCAGAATCCAGAGTTTGGGAAGATTGGAGAAACTTAATTTTTCGCCCCAAAAAAAAAAAACGTAAGGGGTACCACTGTCGTTTTTTTTTTCGGGCCGAATTTTTGAGTTTCGATATCTCAGCTCTGGAAGGGGCTAGAGCCTCCATTTTTGCACTCAGGTCTAAGTCTCATGGCCCTCTATCAGAATCCAGAGTTTTGGGAAGATTGGAGAAACTTAATTTTTCGCCCAAAAAAAAAAAAAATAAGGGGTACCACTGTCGTTTTTTTTTCGGGCCGAATTTTTGAGTTTCGATATCTCAGCTCTGGAAGGGGCTAGAGCCTCCATTTTTGCACTCAGGTCTAAGTCTCATGGCCCTCTATCAGAATCCAGAGTTTTGGGAAGATTGGAGAAACTTAATTTTTCGCCCAAAAAAAAAAAACGTAAGGGGTACCACTGTCGTTTTTTTTTTCGGGCCGAATTTTTGAGTTTCGATATCTCAGCTCTGGAAGGGGCTAGAGCCTCCATTTTTGCACTCAGGTCTAAGTCTCATGGCCCTCTATCAGAATCCAGAGTTTGGGAAGATTGGAGAAACTTAATTTTTCGCCCAAAAAAAAAAACGTAAGGGGTACCACTGTCGTTTTTTTTTTCGGGCCGAATTTTTGAGTTTCGATATCTCAGCTCTGGAAGGGGCTAGAGCCTCCATTTTTGCACTCAGGTCTAAGTCTCATGGCCCTCTATCAGAATCCAGAGTTTTGGGAAGATTGGAGAAACTTAATTTTTCGCCCAAAAAAAAAAACGTAAGGGGTACCACTGTCGTTTTTTTTTTCGGGCCGAATTTTGAGTTTCGATATCTCAGCTCTGGAAGGGGCTAGAGCCTCCATTTTTGCACTCAGGTCTAAGTCTCATGGCCCTCTATCAGAATCCAGAGTTTTGGGAAGATTGGAGAAACTTAATTTTTCGCCCAAAAAAAAAACGTAAGGGGTACCACTGTCGTTTTTTTTTTCGGGCCGAATTTTTGAGTTTCGATATCTCAGCTCTGGAAGGGGCTAGAGCCTCCATTTTTGCACTCAGGTCTAAGTCTCATGGCCCTCTATCAGAATCCAGAGTTTTGGGAAGATTGGAGAAACTTAATTTTTCGCCCAAAAAAAAAAACGTAAGGGGTACCACTGTCGTTTTTTTTTTCGGGCCGAATTTTTGAGTTTCGATATCTCAGCTCTGGAAGGGGCTAGAGCCTCCATTTTTGCACTCAGGTCTAAGTCTCATGGCCCTCTATCAGAATCCAGAGTTTTGGGAAGATTGGAGAAACTTAATTTTTCGCCCAAAAAAAAAAAACGTAAGGGGTACCACTGTCGTTTTTTTTTCGGGCCGAATTTTTGAGTTTCGATATCTCAGCTCTGGAAGGGGCTAGAGCCTCCATTTTTGCACTCAGGTCTAAGTCTCATGGCCCTCTATCAGAATCCAGAGTTTTGGGAAGATTGGAGAAACTAATTTTTCGCCCAAAAAAAAAAACGTAAGGGGTACCACTGTCGTTTTTTTTTTTCGGCCGAATTTTTGAGTTTCGATATCTCAGCTCTGGAAGGGGCTAGAGCCTCCATTTTTGCACTCAGGTCTAAGTCTCATGGCCCTCTATCAGAATCCAGAGTTTTGGGAAGATTGGAGAAACTTAATTTTTCGCCCAAAAAAAAACGTAAGGGGTACCACTGTCGTTTTTTTTTCGGGCCGAATTTTTGAGTTTCGATATCTCAGCTCTGGAAGGGGCTAGAGCCTCCATTTTTGCACTCAGGTCTAAGTCTCATGGCCCTCTATCAGAATCCAGAGTTTGGAAGATTGGAGAAACTTAATTTTTCGCCCAAAAAAAAAAAACGTAAGGGGTACCACTGTCGTTTTTTTTTTCGGGCCGAATTTTTGAGTTTCGATATCTCAGCTCTGGAAGGGGCTAGAGCCTCCATTTTTGCACTCAGGTCTAAGTCTCATGGCCCTCTATCAGAATCCAGAGTTTTGGGAAGATTGGAGAAACTTAATTTTTCGCCCAAAAAAAAACGTAAGGGGTACCACTGTCGTTTTTTTTTCGGGCCGAATTTTTGAGTTTCGATATCTCAGCTCTGGAAGGGGCTAGAGCCTCCATTTTTGCACTCAGGTCTAAGTCTCATGGCCCTCTATCAGAATCCAGAGTTTTGGGAAGATTGGAGAAACTTAATTTTTCGCCCAAAAAAAAAAAACGTAAGGGGTACCACTGTCGTTTTTTTTTCGGGCCGAATTTTTGAGTTTCGATATCTCAGCTCTGGAAGGGGCTAGAGCCTCCATTTTTGCACTCAGGTCTAAGTCTCATGGCCCTCTATCAGAATCCAGAGTTTTGGAAGATTGGAGAAACTTAATTTTTCGCCCAAAAAAAAAAACGTAAGGGGTACCACTGTCGTTTTTTTTTTCGGGCCGAATTTTTGAGTTTCGATATCTCAGCTCTGGAAGGGGCTAGAGCCTCCATTTTTGCACTCAGGTCTAAGTCTCATGGCCCTCTATCAGAATCCAGAGTTTTGGAAGATTGGAGAAACTTAATTTTTCGCCCAAAAAAAAAAAACGTAAGGGGTACCACTGTCGTTTTTTTTTCGGGCCGAATTTTTGAGTTTCGATATCTCAGCTCTGGAAGGGGCTAGAGCCTCCATTTTTGCACTCAGGTCTAAGTCTCATGGCCCTCTATCAGAATCCAGAGTTTTGGAAGATTGGAGAAACTTAATTTTTCGCCCAAAAAAAAAAAAACGTAAGGGGTACCACTGTCGTTTTTTTTTCGGGCCGAATTTTTGAGTTTCGATATCTCAGCTCTGGAAGGGGCTAGAGCCTCCATTTTTGCACTCAGGTCTAAGTCTCATGGCCCTCTATCAGAATCCAGAGTTTTGGGAAGATTGGAGAAACTTAATTTTTCGCCCAAAAAAAAAAACGTAAGGGGTACCACTGTCGTTTTTTTTTTCGGGCCGAATTTTTGAGTTTCGATATCTCAGCTCTGGAAGGGGCTAGAGCCTCCATTTTTGCACTCAGGTCTAAGTCTCATGGCCCTCTATCAGAATCCAGAGTTTTGGGAAGATTGGAGAAACTTAATTTTTCGCCCAAAAAAAAAAAACGTAAGGGGTACCACTGTCGTTTTTTTTTTTCGGGCCGAATTTTTGAGTTTCGATATCTCAGCTCTGGAAGGGGCTAGAGCCTCCATTTTTGCACTCAGGTCTAAGTCTCATGGCCCTCTATCAGAATTTGGGAAGATTGGAGAAACTTAATTTTTCGCCCAAAAAAAAAACGTAAGGGGTAACACTGTCGTTTTTTTTTCGGGCCGAATTTTTGAGTTTCGATATCTCAGCTCTGGAAGGGGCTAGAGCCTCCATTTTTGCACTCAGGTCTAAGTCTCATGGCCCTCTATCAGAATCCAGAGTTTGGGAAGATTGGAGAAACTTAATTTTTCGCCCAAAAAAAAAAACGTAAGGGGTACCACTGTCGTTTTTTTTTTCGGGCGAATTTTTGAGTTTCGATATCTCAGCTCTGGAAGGGGCTAGAGCCTCCATTTTTGCACTCAGGTCTAAGTCTCATGGCCCTCTATCAGAATCCAGAGTTTTGGAAGATTGGAGAAACTTAATTTTTCGCCCAAAAAAAAAACGTAAGGGGTACCACTGTCGTTTTTTTTTCGGGCCGAATTTTTGAGTTTCGATATCTCAGCTCTGGAAGGGGCTAGAGCCTCCATTTTTGCACTCAGGTCTAAGTCTCATGGCCCTCTATCAGAATCCAGAGTTTTGGAAGATTGGAGAAACTTAATTTTTCGCCCCAAAAAAAAAACGTAAGGGGTACCACTGTCGTTTTTTTTTCGGGCGAAATTTTGAGTTTCGATATCTCAGCTCTGGAAGGGGCTAGAGCCTCCATTTTTGCACTCAGGTCTAAGTCTCATGGCCCTCTATCAGAATCCAGAGTTTGGAAGATTGGAGAAACTTAATTTTTCGCCCAAAAAAAAAAACGTAAGGGGTACCACTGTCGTTTTTTTTTTCGGGCCGAATTTTTGAGTTTCGATATCTCAGCTCTGGAAGGGGCTAGAGCCTCCATTTTTGCACTCAGGTCTAAGTCTCATGGCCCTCTATCAGAATCCAGAGTTTTGAGAAGATTGGAGAAACTTAATTTTTCGCGCCCAAAAAAAAAACGTAAGGGGTACCACTGTCGTTTTTTTTTCGGGCCGAATTTTTGAGTTTCGATATCTCAGCTCTGGAAGGGGCTAGAGCCTCCATTTTTGCACTCAGGTCTAAGTCTCATGGCCCTCTATCAGAATCCAGAGTTTTGGAAGATTGGAGAAACTTAATTTTTCGCCCCAAAAAAAAAACGTAAGGGGTACCACTGTCGTTTTTTTTTCGGGCCGAATTTTTGAGTTTCGATATCTCAGCTCTGGAAGGGGCTAGAGCCTCCATTTTTGCACTCAGGTCTAAGTCTCATGGCCCTCTATCAGAATCCAGAGTTTTGGAAGATTGGAGAAACTTAATTTTTCGCCCAAAAAAAAAACGTAAGGGGTACCACTGTCGTTTTTTTTTTCGGGCCGAATTTTGAGTTTCGATATCTCAGCTCTGGAAGGGGCTAGAGCCTCCATTTTTGCACTCAGGTCTAAGTCTCATGGCCCTCTATCAGAATCCAGAGTTTTGGAAGATTGGAGAAACTTAATTTTTCGCCCCAAAAAAAAAACGTAAGGGGTACCACTGTCGTTTTTTTTTTTTGGCCGAATTTTTGAGTTTCGATATCTCAGCTCTGGAAGGGGCTAGAGCCTCCATTTTTGCACTCAGGTCTAAGTCTCATGGCCCTCTATCAGAATCCAGAGTTTGAGAAGATTGGAGAAACTTAATTTTTCGCCCAAAAAAAAAACGTAAGGGGTAACACTGTCGTTTTTTTTTCGGGCGAATTTTTGAGTTTCGATATCTCAGCTCTGGAAGGGCTAGAGCCTCCATTTTTGCACTCAGGTCTAAGTCTCATGGCCCTCTATCAGAATCCAGAGTTTTGAGAAGATTGGAGAAACTTAATTTTTCGCCCCAAAAAAAAAAACGTAAGGGGTACCACTGTCGTTTTTTTTTTCGGGTCGAAATTTTGAGTTTCGATATCTCAGCTCTGGAAGGGTCTAGAGCCTCCATTTTGCACTCAGGTCTAAGTCTCATGGCCCTCTATCAGAATCCAGAGTTTTGAGAAGATTGGAGAAACTTAATTTTTCGCCCAAAAAAAAAAACGTAAGGGGTACCACTGTCGTTTTTTTTTCGGGCCGAATTTTTGAGTTTCGATATCTCAGCTCTGGAAGGGGCTAGAGCCTCCATTTTTGCACTCAGGTCTAAGTCTCATGGCCCTCTATCAGAATCCAGAGTTTTGGGAAGATTGGAGAAACTTAATTTTTCGCCCGAAAAAAAAAAACGTAAGGGGTACCACTGTCGTTTTTTTTTTCGGCCGAATTTTTGAAGTTTCGATATCTCAGCTCTGGAAGGG
>NW_024121444.1:3115060-3136238 GCF_016745375.1 Pimephales promelas
GGTTTTGATTTTTTATTTTTTTTTATTTTATTTATCCGTGATTATTTGATAGAATCTACAATGCCATGTATCTGAGTAAGAAGTCCAGGACATCCTGCAGAAAAATATGCCCCCAACATTAAAGATCCAATGGTATATTAAATTGTACACATGGGGTACTTTTTATCCTCATATCCACCAAACTATCTAGTGTGCTTACTGCCAAAAAGCTCTTTTTTTTTTTAGTCTCATCTGACCACAGAACTCTGTGCCGTTTGAAGATCCAGTCGTGTCTCGCTGAATATGCTGGAGTTTGTTTTTGGAAGATTTTTCTTGAAACCCCCTCAAACAACATGTGGGGATGTAGGGGTTGTTTGATAAAATGTTTTATTCAATACTGGTAGGTAGGTTAATGTGTAACTGCATGTGAAAGTTATTACTGGTAGCTAGGTAGGCAAGGCAAGGCAAGTTTATTTATATAGCGCATTTCATACACAATGGCAATTCAAAGTGCTTTACATAGAAGAAATTAAAATAATCAAAAGAAATCAGAATAATTAAAACAGTTTATACAGTTTATAATAATAATAATATAATATAAGTATAATATTTGATAATCGTACACTTTTATAATCTGCACTATTGCTATAAATCTTTATAGGGTGGTGGTAGTATGGAAGATGAAATATATTATTATAATTATAGAATTATGAGCCTCCCCTTCCTTTTCTCTCTATAAGTAACCAGTCAGAAAATACTATGTATATAAATATTAGTAACATTATTTTCTATTCTTCTTCTTATTATTTATTTTTATGAATTTTTTTTTTTTTTCCTGGCTCGGGCATCTGTTCTGGGTGCTGTTGGTGGGCGCAGCTAGCACGCCCTGTTAGTGATTGGACTGAATGGCCCTTCCCCTTCACTACCTCTAGCCAAACCCCTCCCAACAGGTAAACTAATTCTTTTTAATTGATACCTGGGTTGGATGTGGTGTCTCTGGCTGGGGAGCTAACCAGTGTACACCTTGGTCCAAACCATGGGGGAAAAAAAGGGGGCCAACCACCAATAACACTTGGCTATGTCAGGTCACAAACAGACTGGGGGAGCTTGGTTTGGAGGTGCCTGTTGTGGTTCCCCGGTGGAAAAACTCAATGTAGCCCAGAAGGTTAACGATGGGAGTTGGGTGTCACTGATGGTGGTGGAGGGGAATCGTGTTTTTGAATCGAGGGGAGACGTCTGTTTCTGGGGGGTCTGTTGGGTTGCGCTCACTGGCAGTTCTAGATCAGCCCCCTGACCCAGAGTTTAGAGCAGATGTACAATGAAATTAAATGTATTCTTATTGTCATAGTACTATTGTCACTGTTGTAGATTGCTAGAGCCTATATTACTATTGTTGTCATGAATATTATCATTATAAATACTATCTTTGATACTACCACCACTAATACGAATATATATATATATATATTTCTTTGTGTTTGTCAAAGCCTCTATCATATCCTCTACAACTATTCAGATACTACCCAATTGCATCACAGAAAGGATCTCGTGTGCCTACATATACCAATTTGTTGATGACTGTGTGGGGCTGTTTTGTATTTTTCTGTTCTCTGTGTTTCTTTATTGTTTTTTGTTAGTTTTTTTGTTTTCTTTTTCCCCTTTCCTCCTTCTGTATTGTAAATGTGTCTCACTGAATCTTACCTGGTATGTGTTACTGTTTTGTTAATCTGCAATAAAAAAATAAAATTAAAAAAAGAATAATTAAAACAGTTTAGAATAAAAAAATATGAAATAATGAAACAATGATAAAATAAAATACAGTAAATAATTAAAACAATTTAGTATCAAAAATAAAATGAAGTACAGTAACAGTCGGACGAACAGTGGCACAGTGCTCATTCAGTAAATGCACAATTAAACAGATGTGTTTTGAGTCTGGATTTGAATGTGACTACTGTAGGAGCACCCCTGATCTCTTCTGGAAGCTGGTTCCAGCTGTGGCTGGCATAATAGCTAAAAGCAGACTCTCCATGCTTAGAGTAAACCGCATCAAAAAATGATTTGTGTACTATCAACATTTCCTTTAGTTTTTAAAGTGCATACTAGGCTGTTTTTATTTTGCAGCTCTCCTACAACAGTTTTACATTAACCCAATGTCAAAAGCACTATTTTACTCATACTGCACATCACTTCATTTCTCAAAGAGTCCGAAAACATTTGGACCCTCCCAAAATGGATGAAAATTATAGTTTGGGGGGTTAGTACAAGTAATAATTTGTAATTGAGTAGGCTACAAAGATTTGTGTTCACTTCAGTCGTGATAATTCAGTGCGTTCATCTGAGTCTCGTTGGTCTGTCACTGCTCATCAATGTCAGAATATTTGAGATGACCAATCAAAGTATGCTGCTTTATGTTCAAAAAAGCATGCAAGTTGAGTTTCCAGCATGCTGTGTGATGCTTTCTCCAGTGTGTGTGTGTAAAGTAGTCTCAGTGTGGCCGTTTACAATGAGTGATCGCTCTTGGAAAAATTGGTTGCAATCTGAAACATCACCAATAGAGGCCGCTAAAAATACATATAGCACCTTTAAACGTACAGTATGCGATTTTTGGCCACCATGGGTCACTCGTTTAAAATAATAACAAAAGACGTACTTTGATGACGTCGGGAAAGAGCGTGGGCTCACGGGAGTTGTTGTCGCTGTCAATGACAACCAGCTCAGCTCATGACATGACATCATCGTTTCACAAAATATACGGATATACGGCATATCTCTGTAGATTTAGCTTGTCAAGAAGCTTTAAATGCAACGCCAATGTTTACCTGTGTCATGCTTCTCCTCTCCCAAACCCTAGCGTAATCAAAGCGTAATCGTGGTCCATAACAACAATACAGACGAATATAAATATTTATATTACGCTCCTTCAATGAATGACCTATTTTAGAACATTTTTCATTTATAGGGCGCACCGGATTATAAAGCTCATAAGATACTGCAGTCAAACGTTTGACTGGGTTTGCGTTATGCATCCACTATGTGCTAAAGGCTAAAGAGAATGTAGTGAGTGCGCAGCGCCGGAGGTGAGGCGTTTATTTAGTAAGCATAAGCGCGCTGAAGCTGGCACGTACATTCGCAGCCTGACTCATAATGAGTATTCAATGTGCGCGGCTCGCTAACAGCAACAGTTGGCTGTTTTAAATGAGACGACACGGTTACTGTGAACGGGGAGCGCTTTATGCGTGAGCAGCACCGGGGACAGTGTGTCTGTTAAGAGTGAGCGCTCGTGAGCGGGCACGTGATTTACACACACAAAAATACGTGCTACTTTTTTTTCTTCGTCATTTTCTTTGCTTTATTGGCGGTAGTCCAGTGTTCCCCTTTGTGTTTGGCGGTTTCGCCGGGTTCCGCAAGGAAGTTAGAGAAAATAGAGGAGTCAAAGGTTATATGACGCCATACACAGGCGACGAAACGGAAATAAAGAAACGTCCCGTGTCTTCGAATTAAACTAAAAGTTTCTCCGTATTTGGAAGTTGGTGGAAACTGTCGGGATAATGCAAGTACACATCTAATAGAAATATATAACATAGATACAGTTATTTTTGCTATTTTTAATTAAAAATTACATATTGTGGCTTTAAAGGGTTAGTTCACCCAAAAATGAAAATTCTGTCAGTATTTCCTCACCCTCATGTTGTTCCAAACCTCTATGTGTTTATTTGTTCTGCTGAACACAAAGGAAGATATTTGGAAGAATGTTTTAATCAAACATATCTCAATGGGGAATGAGATCTGTTTGATTAAAACATTCTTCCAAATATCTTCCTTTGTGTTAAGGAGAACAAATAAAAACATAGAGGTTTCGAACAACATGAGGGTGAGTAAATACTGAAAGAATTTTCATTTTTGGGTGAACTAACCCTTTAAATGTATTTTTTTAAAGTGCATTTTCTTTTAAGCAACTTAATAAAGCTGCTACAATCCGAGTAAGTCTAAACATAAGGAAAACGGTAACACTTTACAACAAGGTTCATTTATTAAACATTAGTTAATGTATTAGCTAACATGAACTAACCATGAGCAATACATTTCTTACTGTTTTTGTTCATCTTTGTTGTTTGTTGATGTTAGTTCACATTACCTAATGTTAACAAGATTTTAATAAAGTATTAGTAAATGTTGAAATTAACATTAACAAAGGTTAATGAATGCTGCTGGAGTATTGTTCATTCTTAGTTAATGTTAACTAATGTAGTTAACTAATGAACCTTATTGTAAAGTCTTACCAGGAAGACTCAAGAAGAAACCATTTGCAGTGATTCCTCTTCTGTGGAGCTGATCGGTCCTCCTGCCCATTGTCAGACTGCATTTGTGAACTTACAAACCCACACAGCTGATTTAGAGGGCAAAACGGCAAACTGTCAACAAGCCTTTCAGAGAAACACAGCCGCTTATCGGCCTGTCATCAGACTATTGTGTGCATGGCAGGAGCAGATCTGTCTAATCCATACGAATAAATCAAAGTCAGTCTGCTTTAGAGGGCAGGAAAGAAAGGCTTTCTTAAGTTTATATTGGCTTTTCTACCAGGCTTCCTAATTTTAAGAATTGTGGGTAATAAAACTATTTTGTCTTGGACATGTGTTAAAACTATGAGAAAGAGAGAGAGAGAGGAGGTGAACTGGTGGCACGAGTCAGAAAAATAAATGGAGACGAGCATTTTAGTTCTGCCTCATTTCCCGTATTAATGTTCTGCACAGAGACATCAAGAAATACACAGCTGAACAAACGCAACTACATTTGGAATTAATCACACAGCACAAAACGCCGTCGCTCAGAAACACTAATGCCGATGAATAAAGTTATGAATTCATGCAGTGGCATGTTTTATTTAGATGCCAGGAGGCAGAAATGAAGAATAAGACTTAAGTTTCTGCTCACTTCGAAATTTTGAATTTCTCTGATCTTCTTGAAACTCTGGATTCTGATATAGGGCCATGGGACTTACACCTGAGTGCAAAAATAGAAGCTCTAGACCCTTCCAGAGCTGAGATATCGAAACTCAAAAATTCGACCAGAAAAAAAAACGACAGTGGTACCCCTTTCGTTTTTTTTTTCGGGCGAGAAATTAAGTTTCTCCATTCTTCTCAAAACTCTGGATTCTGATAGAGGGCCATGAGACTTAAACCTGAGTGCAAAAATGGAGGCTTTAGACCCTTCCAGAGCAGAGATATCGAAACTCAAAATTTCGACCCAAAAAAAAAAACGACAGTGGTACCCCTTTCGTTTTTTTTTGTTTTTTTTCGGGCGAGAAATTAAGTTGCTCCAATCTTCTCAAAACTCTAGATTCTGATAGAGGGCCATGATACTTAAGCATGAGTGCAAAAATGGATGCTCTAGACCCTTCCAGAGCTGAGATATCGAAACTAAAAAATTCGACTCAAAAAAAAAACGACAGTGGTACCCCTTTCGTTTTTTTGTTTTTTTTTCCAGGTGAAAAATGAAGTTTCTCCAATCTTCTCAGAACTCTGGATTCTGATAGAGGGCCATGAGACTTAAACTGAGTGCGAAAAATTGAGGCTTTAGACCCTTCCAGAGGTGAGATTTTGAAACTCAATTTCGACCCGAAAAAAAAAACCGAGTGTTACCCCTTTTGTTTTTGTTTTTCGGGCGAGAAATGAAGTTTCTCCAATTTTCTCAAAACTCTGGATTCTGATAGAGGGCTATTAGTCTTTGACCTGAGTGCAAAAATGGAGGCTCTAGACCCTTCCAGAGCTGAGATATCGAAACTCAAAATTTCGACCCGAAAAAAAAAAACGACAGTGTTACCCCTTCCGTTTTTTTTTTTGGGTGAAAAATTAAGTATCCCCAATCTTCTCAAAACTCTGGATTCTGATAGAGAGCCATGAGACATAGACCTGAGTGCAAAAATGGAGGCTTTAGACCCTTCCAGAGCTGAGATATCAAAACTCAAAATTTCGACCAGAAAAAAAAACGACAATGTTACCCCTTAAGGGCATCCGTACCTGACCTCTGCAGAAGCATCCAATTGCACCAAGTCTGGCTAGACAGACAGAAGCGCACGGCCAGTGCCCGATGAGGCCACACCCCTCACCCACGGGCATATAACATCTGGGCGCGCTGCTATTCCTCAGTAAGTATATTCGCTTCTCGTGCGGCAAGCGGGGCAAAGCTGGTGGATCTCTCCACTCGATGTTTCAGAGAACCGGGGTTACGACAGTAACCTATTGTTCTCTTTCATCATCTCGTGTTCGAGATCCACCTATGGGAGAGACATGGACAGCTCCCCGATTGCCCAATACACTCACAGTGAGGTACTGAAGCCAGAGAAGGACGGTCACCTCGGGGAGGCGGTGCCTGACACGTCCCTTAATCATGAGCCTGCGATGGTGAAACCACACCTAACTAATGTGGACAAGCAGGACATGAAATACGCATGGGACACATGCGAGATAGTAACCCCAACCCACCAAGACATAATCTATACCCGAAAGGGGAAGAAATGATAGGTGACAGGAATGAACATGGCCAGTCAGCCCATTCACTCTTAATGGTATATCCCAACAGGGTTACAGCAGGGAGGGGCTAAGACGACCCGACCCGACCCCTAGAACCGAATGTGCTACCGAGGTACTGGTGACATCCAGCCGGTAGTAGCGCACGAAGGTATGAGGAGAAGCCCAACTGGCAGCGGAGCAGATGTCCTGCAGTGACACTCCCCTAAACAGAGCCCAGAGCCCTAAACCTCTTGTGGAATGAGCTCTGATGCCCCTAGGGGGCTGCACTCCCTTTGCTTTGTAAGCAATGGTAATAGCATCCACAACCCAATGTGAGAGGCGTTGCTTCGAAATTGGACTCCCTAAGTGAGGGGGAGCCCATGAAACAAAGAGCTGGTCGCTCTTCCGGAAAGCATTCGTCCTGGTCATATATGCCTGTAAGGCACGGACAGGACACAGAGCGTTCAGCCTCTGATCCTCTAGAGAGGTAAAAGGTGGAGGGTGAAAAGCGGACAGCTCCAACACCTCCGAAGTGAACGCAGGGAAGCACTTCGGCATGAAGGCCGGGTTAGGCTTAAGGAAGACCTTATCTCCACTAAGAGAGAACTTAGAGCACGAGGGATGAACCGAGAGTGCATGTAGCTCACTGACACGTTTAGCAGATGCCAAGGCCAAAAGCAAAGCTGTCTTGAGAGACAGCAGCTTAAGGGATATACTATCCAAAGGCTCAAAAGGGGTGTTGAGACAGAGCTTCCAGCACCATGGAGAGGTCCCACTCCGGGACAGTTCTCCTGACGACTGGCAAAGAGCGGCGTGCACCCTTCATAAATCTGCGGATTAGAGGGTGCTGACCGACGGTCGAGCCCTCAAAACCCACATGACAGGCTGAAATAGCAGCCAAGTGGACCTTAATGGTGGAAAAGGACCTGCCTTTATCCATGAGGTCTTGAAGGAAACACAAAATATCAGGAACTGAACACTGATAAGATGTGATACCGCGCCCATCACACCACCCCTCGAACACTTGCCACTTACAGCCATATAAGGGCCGTGTAGAGACGGCCCTGGCATTCTGAATAGTGGTAACCACACGCGGCGAAAGCCCAAGTGCGTTCAGGATCGTCCTCTCACGGGCCAGGCCCAGAGAGCCAACCTGTCCGGGTGGGGGTGGTAAATCTCACCGTTGGCTCACCCTTGCGGTTTTTGAAATCTCACCCTTGCGGTTTTTTTTTGGGGCGAAAAATTAAGTATCCCCAATCTTCTCAAAACTCTGGATTCTGATAGAGGGCCATGAGACTTAGACCTGAGTGCAAAAATGGAGGCTTTAGACCCTTCCAGAGCTGAGATATCGAAACTAAAAATTTCGACCAGAAAAAAAAACGACAGTGTTACCCCTTACGTTTTTTTTTTTGGGCGAAAAATTAAGTATCCCCAATCTTCTCAAAACTCTGGATTCTGATAGAGGGCCATGAGACTTAGACCTGAGTGCAAAAATGGAGGCTCTGGACCCTTCCAGAGCTGAGATATCGAAACTCAAAATTTCGACCCGAAAAAAAAAACGACAGTGTTACCCCTTACGTTTTTTTTTTTTGGCGAAAAATTAAGTATCCCAATCTTCTCAAAACTCTGGATTCTGATAGAGGGCCATGAGACTTAGACCTGAGTGCAAAAATGGAGACTCTAGACCCTTCCAGAGCTGAGATATCGAAACTCAAAATTTCGACCCGAAAAAAAACCGACAGTGTTACCCCTTACGTTTTTTTTGTTTTGGGCGAAAAATTAAGTATTCCCAATCTTCTCAAAACTCTGGAATCTGATAGAGTCATGAGACTTAGACCTGAGTGCAAAAATGGAGGCTCTAGCCCCTTCCAGAGCTGAGATATCGAAACTCAAAAATTCGGCCCGAAAAAAAACGACAGTGGTACCCCTTACGTTTTTTTTTGGGGGCGAAAAATTAAGTTTCTCCAATCTTCCCAAAACTCTGGATTCTGATAGAGGGCCATGAGACTTAGACCTGAGTGCAAAAATGGAGGCTCTAGCCCCTTCCAGAGCTGAGATATCGAAACTCAAAAATTCGGCCCGAAAAAAAAACGACAGTGGTACCCCTTACGTTTTTTTTTGGGGCGAAAAATTAAGTTTCTCCAATCTTCCCAAAACTCTGGATTCTGATAGAGGGCCATGAGACTTAGACCTGAGTGCAAAAATGGAGGCTCTAGCCCCTTCCAGAGCTGAGATATCGAAACTCAAAAATTCGGCCCGAAAAAAAAACGACAGTGGTACCCCTTACGTTTTTTTTTTTGGGCGAAAAATTAAGTTTCTCCAATCTTCCCAAAACTCTGGATTCTGATAGAGGGCCATGAGACTTAGACCTGAGTGCAAAAATGGAGGCTCTAGCCCCTTCCAGAGCTGAGATATCGAAACTCAAAAATTCGGCCCGAAAAAAAAACGACAGTGTTACCCCTTACGTTTTTTTTTTTGGGGCGAAAAATTAAGTTTCCCCAATCTTCTCAAAACTCTGGATTCTGATAGAGGGCCATGAGACTTAGACCTGAGTGCAAAAATGGAGGCTCTAGACCCTTCCAGAGCTGAGATATCGAAACTCAAAATTTCGACCCGAAAAAAAAACGACAGTGTTACCCCTTACGTTTTTTTTTTTGGGCGAAAAATTAAGTTTTCCCAATCTTCTCAAAACTCTGGATTCTGATAGAGGGCCATGAGACTTAGACCTGAGTGCAAAAATGGAGGCTCTAGACCCTTCCAGAGCTGAGATATCGAAACTCAAAATTTCGACCCGAAAAAAAAACGACAGTGTTACCCCTTACGTTTTTTTTGGGGGGCGAAAAATTAAGTTTCTCCAATCTTCCCAAAACTCTGGATTCTGATAGAGGGCCATGAGACTTAGACCTGAGTGCAAAAATGGAGGCTCTAGCCCCTTCCAGAGCTGAGATATCGAAACTCAAAAATTCGGCCCGAAAAAAAAACGACAGTGGTACCCCTTACGTTTTTTTTTGGGGGCGAAAAATTAAGTTTCTCCAATCTTCCCAAAACTCTGGATTCTGATAGAGGGCCATGAGACTTAGACCTGAGTGCAAAAATGGAGGCTCTAGACCCTTCCAGAGCTGAGATATCGAAACTCAAAATTTCGACCCGAAAAAAAAAACGACAGTGTTACCCCTTACGTTTTTTTTTTTTGGGCGAAAAATTAAGTTTCCCAATCTTCTCAAAACTCTGGATTCTGATAGAGGGCCATGAGACTTAGACCTGAGTGCAAAAATGGAGGCTCTAGACCCTTCCAGAGCTGAGATATCGAAACTCAAAATTTCGGCCCGAAAAAAAAACGACAGTGGTACCCCTTACGTTTTTTTTTTTGGGCGAAAAATTAAGTTTCCCCAATCTTCTCAAAACTCTGGATTCTGATAGAGGGCCATGAGACTTAGACCTGAGTGCAAAAATGGAGGCTCTAGACCCTTCCAGAGCTGAGATATCGAAACTCAAAATTTCGACCCGAAAAAAAAACGACAGTGTTACCCCTTACGTTTTTTTTTTTGGCGAAAAATTAAGTTTCCCAATCTTCTCAAAACTCTGGATTCTGATAGAGGGCCGTGAGACTTAGACCTGAGTGCAAAAATGGAGGCTCTAGCCCCTTCCAGAGCTGAGATATCGAAACTCAAAAATTGGACCCGAAAAAAAAAACGACAGTGTTACCCCTTACGTTTTTTTTTTTGGGCGAAAAATTAAGTTTCCCAATCTTCTCAAAACTCTGGATTCTGATAGAGGGCCATGAGACTTAGACCTGAGTGCAAAAATGGAGGCTCTAGACCCTTCCAGAGCTGAGATATCGAAACTCAAAATTTCGACCCGAAAAAAAAAACGACAGTGTTACCCCTTACGTTTTTTTTTTTTGGGCGAAAAATTAAGTTTCCCAATCTTCTCAAAACTCTGGATTCTGATAGAGGGCCATGAGACTTAGACCTGAGTGCAAAAATGGAGGCTCTAGACCCTTCCAGAGCTGAGATATCGAAACTCAAAATTCGACCCGAAAAAAAACGACAGTGGTTACCCCTTACGTTTTTTTTTGGGCGAAAAATTAAGTTTCTCCAATCTTCTCAAAACTCTGGATTCTGATAGAGGGCCATGAGACTTAGACCTGAGTGCAAAAATGGAGGCTCTAGACCCTTCCAGAGCTGAGATATCGAAACTCAAAAATTTCGACCCGAAAAAAAAAACGACAGTGTTACCCCTTACGTTTTTTTTTTTTGGCGAAAAATTAAGTTTCTCCAATCTTCTCAAAACTCTGGATTCTGATAGAGGGCCATGAGACTTAGACCTGAGTGCAAAAATGGAGGCTCTAGACCCTTCCAGAGCTGAGATATCGAAACTCAAAATTCGGCCCGAAAAAAAAACGACAGTGGTACCCCTTACGTTTTTTTTTTGGGCGAAAAATTAAGTTTCTCCAATCTTCTCAAAACTCTGGATTCTGATAGAGGGCCATGAGACTTAGACCTGAGTGCAAAAATGGAGGCTCTAGACCCTTCCAGAGCTGAGATATCGAAACTCAAAATTCGACCCGAAAAAAAAACGACAGTGGTACCCCTTACGTTTTTTTTTTTGGGCGAAAAATTAAGTTTCTCCAATCTTCCCAAAACTCTGGATTCTGATAGAGGGCCATGAGACTTAGACCTGAGTGCAAAAATGGAGGCTCTAGCCCCTTCCAGAGCTGAGATATCGAAACTCAAAAATTCGACCCGAAAAAAAAACGACAGTGGTACCCCTTACGTTTTTTTTTTTTGGCGAAAAATTAAGTTTCTCCAATCTTCCCAAAACTCTGGATTCTGATAGAGGGCCATGAGACTTAGACCTGAGTGCAAAAATGGAGGCTCTAGACCCTTCCAGAGCTGAGATATCGAAACTCAAAATTTCGACCCGAAAAAAAAACGACAGTGGTACCCCTTACGTTTTTTTTTTGGGGCGAAAAATTAAGTTTCCCAATCTTCTCAAAACTCTGGATTCTGATAGAGGGCCATGAGACTTAGACCTGAGTGCAAAAATGGAGGCTCTAGCCCCTTCCAGAGCTGAGATATCGAAACTCAAAAATTCGGCCCGAAAAAAAAACGACAGTGGTACCCCTTACGTTTTTTTTTTGGGCGAAAAATTAAGTTTCTCCAATCTTCCCAAAACTCTGGATTCTGATAGAGGGCCATGAGACTTAGACCTGAGTGCAAAAATGGAGGCTCTAGCCCCTTCCAGAGCTGAGATATCGAAACTCAAAAATTCGGCCCGAAAAAAAAACGACAGTGGTACCCCTTACGTTTTTTTTTTTGGGCGAAAAATTAAGTTTCTCCAATCTTCCCAAACTCTGGATTCTGATAGAGGGCCATGAGACTTAGACCTGAGTGCAAAAATGGAGGCTCTAGCCCCTTCCAGAGCTGAGATATCGAAACTCAAAAATTCGGCCCGAAAAAAAAAACGACAGTGGTACCCCTTACGTTTTTTTTTTTGGGCGAAAAATTAAGTTTCTCCAATCTTCCCAAAACTCTGGATTCTGATAGAGGGCCATGAGACTTAGACCTGAGTGCAAAAATGGAGGCTCTAGCCCCTTCCAGAGCTGAGATATCGAAACTCAAAAATTCGGCCCGAAAAAAAAACGACAGTGGTACCCCTTACGTTTTTTTTTTTTGGGCGAAAAATTAAGTTTCTCCAATCTTCCCAAAACTCTGGATTCTGATAGAGGGCCATGAGACTTAGACCTGAGTGCAAAAATGGAGGCTCTAGCCCCTTCCAGAGCTGAGATATCGAAACTCAAAAATTCGGCCCGAAAAAAAAACGACAGTGGTACCCCTTACGTTTTTTTTTTTTGGGCGAAAAATTAAGTTTCTCCAATCTTCTCAAAACTCTGGATTCTGATAGAGGGCCATGAGACTTAGACCTGAGTGCAAAAATGGAGGCTCTAGCCCTTCCAGAGCTGAGATATCGAAACTCAAAAATTCGGCCCGAAAAAAAAACGACAGTGTTACCCCTTACGTTTTTTTTTTTGGGCGAAAAATTAAGTTTTCCAATCTTCTCAAAACTCTGGATTCTGATAGAGGGCCATGAGACTTAGACCTGAGTGCAAAAATGGAGGCTCTAGCCCCTTCCAGAGCTGAGATATCGAAACTCAAAATTCGGCCCGAAAAAAAAAACGACAGTGGTACCCCTTACGTTTTTTTTTTGGGCGAAAAATTAAGTTTCTCCAATCTTCCCAAAACTCTGGATTCTGATAGAGGGCCATGAGACTTAGACCTGAGTGCAAAAATGGAGGCTCTAGCCCCTTCCAGAGCTGAGATATCGAAACTCAAAAATTCGGCCCGAAAAAAAAAACGACAGTGGTACCCCTTACGTTTTTTTTTTTGGGCGAAAAATTAAGTTTCTCCAATCTTCCCAAAACTCTGGATTCTGATAGAGGGCCATGAGACTTAGACCTGAGTGCAAAAATGGAGGCTCTAGCCCCTTCCAGAGCTGAGATATCGAAACTCAAAAATTCGGCCGAAAAAAAAAACGACAGTGGTACCCTTACGTTTTTTTTTTTTGGCGAAAAATTAAGTTTCTCCAATCTTCCCAAAACTCTGGATTCTGATAGAGGGCCATGAGACTTAGACCTGAGTGCAAAAATGGAGGCTCTAGCCCCTTCCAGAGCTGAGATATCGAAACTCAAAAATTCGGCCCGAAAAAAAAAACGACAGTGGTACCCCTTACGTTTTTTTTTTTTGGGCGAAAAATTAAGTTTCCCAATCTTCTCAAAACTCTGGATTCTGATAGAGGGCCATGAGACTTAGACCTGAGTGCAAAAATGGAGGCTCTAGACCCTTCCAGAGCTGAGATATCGAAACTCAAAATTTCGACCGAAAAAAAAAACGACAGTGTTACCCCTTACGTTTTTTTTTTTGGGGCGAAAAATTAAGTATCCCCAATCTTCTCAAAACTCTGGATTCTGATAGAGGGCCATGAGACTTAGACCTGAGTGCAAAAATGGAGGCTCTAGACCCTTCCAGAGCTGAGATATCGAAACTCAAAATTTCGACCCGAAAAAAAAACGACAGTGTTACCCCTTACGTTTTTTTTTTTGGCCGAAAAATTAAGTATCCCCAATCTTCTCAAAACTCTGGATTCTGATAGAGGGCCATGAGACTTAGACCTGAGTGCAAAAATGGAGGCTCTAGACCCTTCCAGAGCTGAGATATCGAAACTCAAAATTTCGACCCGAAAAAAAAAACGAGTGTTACCCCTTACGTTTTTTTTTTTGGGCGAAAAATTAAGTATCCCCAATCTTCTCAAAACTCTGGATTCTGATAGAGGGCCATGAGACTTAGACCTGAGTGCAACAATGGAGGCTCTAGACCCTTCCAGATCTGAGATATCGAAACTCAAAATTTCGACCCGAAAAAAAAAACGAGTGTTACCCCTTACTTAATTTTTCACCCAAAAAAAAAAAACGTATCCCCAATCTTCTCAAAACTCTGGATTCTGATAGAGGGCAATGAGACTTAGACCTGAGTGCAAAAATGGAGGCTCTAGAACCTTCCAGAGCTGAGATATCGAAACTCAAAATTCTCAGCATCCTTCGTTTTTGAGTTGGAACACAACATTAAGGTAATACAATTTTTTCTTTTACACCTACATGCAATACTGGTTACATTCCATTAATAAAGCATTCTTGTTAACAATATGTTTCTGTGTCTTTCTTTTAAAAACTCAATAAACTTTGTTACAATAATGTTTGTGTCTTTTCTTATAAAACCAATTAAGTATTGTACAATATGTTTCTGTGTATTTATTATAAACAAGTTTGTTTAAAACTGTATAAACAGAAGACTATAAAGTATTTTTACATATGGTTTCATATAAACGCTGTTTTACATAAAATATGTTTCTGTGTATTTTTTATAAACAGTTTACGTATAAAAAAACTGTATAACAGAAGACTATCTATAAAGTCTTACATAGGTTTCATATAAAAGCTGTTTTACGTAAAAGACTGTTCAAAACGAAGTCTTTACAAGCGATCCTTCCAGAGCTGAGATGTCGAAACTCAAAGTTTCTCCAGCATCCTTCGCCTTTAGTTGGAAACAACATTAAGGTAATACATTTTTTCTTTTTACCTACCTACATGCATAATACGGTTACATTCCATTAATAAAGCATTCTTACAAATGTTTCTGTGTCTTTCTTTATAATCAATAAACATTTGTTACAATATGTTTGTGTCTTTCTTATAAACCATAAACATATTTTAACAAATATGTTTCTGTGTATTTATATAAACAGTTTACGTATAAAAACGTTATAACAGAAGACTATCTATAAGTCTTTTAATATGGTTTCATAAAAAAGCTGTTTACGTAAAAGACTGTTTCTATGAAAGTCTTTACAAGACAGATTCTTCAGAGCTGAGATATCGAAACTCAAAATTTCGACCAGAAAAAAAACGACAGTGTTACCCCTTATTTTTTTTTTTTGGGCGAAAAATTAAGTTTCTCCAATCTTCCCAAAACTCTGGATTCTGATAGAGGGCCATGAGACTTAGACCTGAGTGCAAAAATGGAGGCTCTAGCCCTTCCAGAGCTGAGATATCGAAACTCAAAAATTCGGCCCGAAAAAAAAACGACAGTGGTACCCTTACGTTTTTTTTTTTTGGCGAAAAATTAAGTTTCTCCAATCTTCCCAAAACTCTGGATTCTGATAGAGGGCCATGAGACTTAGACCTGAGTGCAAAAATGGAGGCTCTAGCCCCTTCCAGAGCTGAGATATCGAAACTCAAAAATTCGGCCCGAAAAAAAAAAACGACAGTGGTACCCCTTACGTTTTTTTTTTTGGGGCGAAAAATTAAGTTTCTCCAATCTTCCCAAAACTCTGGATTCTGATAAGGGCAATGAGACTTAGACCTGAGTGCAAAAATGGAGGCTCTAGCCCTTCCAGAGCTGAGATATCGAAACTCAAAATTCGGCCCGAAAAAAAAAAACGACAGTGGTACCCCTTACGTTTTTTTTTTTTTGGGCGAAAAATTAAGTTTCTCCATCTTCCCAAACTCTGGATTCTGATAGAGGGCCATGAGACTTAGACCTGAGTGCAAAAATGGAGGCTCTAGCCCCTTCCAGAGCTGAGAATCGAAACTCAAAAATTCGGCCGAAAAAAAAAACGACAGTGGTACCCTTACGTTTTTTTTTTTTGGCAAAAAATTAAGTTTCTCCAATTTCCAAAATTGTCTAATACTGTCGTTTTTTTTCGGCGGCCGAATTTTTGAGTTTCGATATCTCAGCTCTGGAAGGGGCTAGAGCCTCCATTTTTGCACTCAGGTCTAAGTCTCATGGCCCTCTATCAGAATTTGGGAAGATTGGAGAAACTTAATTTTTCGCCCAAAAAAAAAAACGTAAGGGGTACCACTGTCGTTTTTTTTTTTTGGCCGAATTTTTGAGTTTCGATATCTCAGCTCTGGAAGGGGCTAGAGCCTCCATTTTTGCACTCAGGTCTAAGTCTCATGGCCCTCTATCAGAATTTGGGAAGATTGGAGAAACTTAATTTTTCGCCCAAAAAAAAAAACGTAAGGGGTACCACTGTCGTTTTTTTTTCGGGCCGAATTTTTGAGTTTCGATATCTCAGCTCTGGAAGGGGCTAGAGCCTCCATTTTTGCACTCAGGTCTAAGTCTCATGGCCCTCTATCAGAATTTGGGAAGATTGGAGAAACTTAATTTTTCGCCCAAAAAAAAAACGTAAGGGGTACCACTGTCGTTTTTTTTTCGGGCCGAATTTTTGAGTTTCGATATCTCAGCTCTGGAAGGGGCTAGAGCCTCCATTTTTGCACTCAGGTCTAAGTCTCATGGCCCTCTATCAGAATTTGGGAAGATTGGAGAAACTTAATTTTTCGCCCAAAAAAAAAAAACGTAAGGGGTACCACTGTCGTTTTTTTTTCGGGCCGAATTTTTGAGTTTCGATATCTCAGCTCTGGAAGGGGCTAGAGCCTCCATTTTTGCACTCAGGTCTAAGTCTCATGGCCCTCTATCAGAATTTGGGAAGATTGGAGAAACTTAATTTTTCGCCCAAAAAAAAAAACGTAAGGGGTACCACTGTCGTTTTTTTTTCGGGCCGAATTTTTGAGTTTCGATATCTCAGCTCTGGAAGGGGCTAGAGCCTCCATTTTTGCACTCAGGTCTAAGTCTCATGGCCCTCTATCAGAATTTGGGAAGATTGGAGAAACTTAATTTTTCGCCCAAAAAAAAAACGTAAGGGGTACCACTGTCGTTTTTTTTTCGGGCCGAATTTTTGAGTTTCGATATCTCAGCTCTGGAAGGGGCTAGAGCCTCCATTTTTGCACTCAGGTCTAAGTCTCATGGCCCTCTATCAGAATTTGGGAAGATTGGAGAAACTTAATTTTTCGCCCAAAAAAAAAAACGTAAGGGGTACCACTGTCGTTTTTTTTTTCGGGCCGAATTTTTGAGTTTCGATATCTCAGCTCTGGAAGGGGCTAGAGCCTCCATTTTTGCACTCAGGTCTAAGTCTCATGGCCCTCTATCAGAATTTGGGAAGATTGGAGAAACTTAATTTTTCGCCCAAAAAAAAAAACGTAAGGGGTACCACTGTCGTTTTTTTTTTCGGGCCGAATTTTTGAGTTTCGATATCTCAGCTCTGGAAGGGGCTAGAGCCTCCATTTTTGCACTCAGGTCTAAGTCTCATGGCCCTCTATCAGAATTTGGGAAGATTGGAGAAACTTAATTTTTCGCCCAAAAAAAAAACGTAAGGGGTACCACTGTCGTTTTTTTTTCGGGCCGAATTTTTGAGTTTCGATATCTCAGCTCTGGAAGGGGCTAGAGCCTCCATTTTTGCACTCAGGTCTAAGTCTCATGGCCCTCTATCAGAATTTGGGAAGATTGGAGAAACTTAATTTTTCGCCCAAAAAAAAAAACGTAAGGGGTACCACTGTCGTTTTTTTTTCGGGCCGAATTTTTGAGTTTCGATATCTCAGCTCTGGAAGGGGCTAGAGCCTCCATTTTTGCACTCAGGTCTAAGTCTCATGGCCCTCTATCAGAATTTGGGAAGATTGGAGAAACTTAATTTTTCGCCCAAAAAAAAAAACGTAAGGGGTACCACTGTCGTTTTTTTTTCGGGCCGAATTTTTGAGTTTCGATATCTCAGCTCTGGAAGGGGCTAGAGCCTCCATTTTTGCACTCAGGTCTAAGTCTCATGGCCCTCTATCAGAATTTGGGAAGATTGGAGAAACTTAATTTTTCGCCCAAAAAAAAAAACGTAAGGGGTACCACTGTCGTTTTTTTTTCGGGCCGAATTTTTGAGTTTCGATATCTCAGCTCTGGAAGGGGCTAGAGCCTCCATTTTTGCACTCAGGTCTAAGTCTCATGGCCCTCTATCAGAATTTGGGAAGATTGGAGAAACTTAATTTTTCGCCCAAAAAAAAAAACGTAAGGGGTACCACTGTCGTTTTTTTTTCGGGCCGAATTTTTGAGTTTCGATATCTCAGCTCTGGAAGGGGCTAGAGCCTCCATTTTTGCACTCAGGTCTAAGTCTCATGGCCCTCTATCAGAATTTGGGAAGATTGGAGAAACTTAATTTTTCGCCCAAAAAAAAAAACGTAAGGGGTACCACTGTCGTTTTTTTTTCGGGCCGAATTTTTGAGTTTCGATATCTCAGCTCTGGAAGGGGCTAGAGCCTCCATTTTTGCACTCAGGTCTAAGTCTCATGGCCCTCTATCAGAATTTGGGAAGATTGGAGAAAAATTTTTTTTTCGCCCAAAAAAAAAAACGTAAGGGGTACCACTGTCGTTTTTTTTTCGGGCCGAATTTTTGAGTTTCGATATCTCAGCTCTGGAAGGGGCTAGAGCCTCCATTTTTGCACTCAGGTCTAAGTCTCATGGCCCTCTATCAGAATTTGGGAAGATTGGAGAAACTTAATTTTTCGCCCAAAAAAAAAAACGTAAGGGGTACCACTGTCGTTTTTTTTTCGGGCCGAATTTTTGAGTTTCGATATCTCAGCTCTGGAAGGGGCTAGAGCCTCCATTTTTGCACTCAGGTCTAAGTCTCATGGCCCTCTATCAGAATTTGGGAAGATTGGAGAAACTTAATTTTTCGCCCAAAAAAAAAAACGTAAGGGGTACCACTGTCGTTTTTTTTTTCGGGCCGAATTTTTGAGTTTCGATATCTCAGCTCTGGAAGGGGCTAGAGCCTCCATTTTTGCACTCAGGTCTAAGTCTCATGGCCCTCTATCAGAATTTGGGAAGATTGGAGAAACTTAATTTTTCGCCCAAAAAAAAAACGTAAGGGGTACCACTGTCGTTTTTTTTTCGGGCCGAATTTTTGAGTTTCGATATCTCAGCTCTGGAAGGGGCTAGAGCCTCCATTTTTGCACTCAGGTCTAAGTCTCATGGCCCTCTATCAGAATTTGGGAAGATTGGAGAAACTTAATTTTTCGCCCAAAAAAAAAAACGTAAGGGGTACCACTGTCGTTTTTTTTTCGGGCCGAATTTTTGAGTTTCGATATCTCAGCTCTGGAAGGGGCTAGAGCCTCCATTTTTGCACTCAGGTCTAAGTCTCATGGCCCTCTATCAGAATTTGGGAAGATTGGAGAAACTTAATTTTTCGCCCAAAAAAAAAAACGTAAGGGGTACCACTGTCGTTTTTTTTTCGGGCCGAATTTTTGAGTTTCGATATCTCAGCTCTGGAAGGGGCTAGAGCCTCCATTTTTGCACTCAGGTCTAAGTCTCATGGCCCTCTATCAGAATTTGGGAAGATTGGAGAAACTTAATTTTTCGCCCCAAAAAAAAAAAAACGTAAGGGGTACCAACTGTCTCAAGTTTCATGGCCCTCTATCAGAATTTGGAAGATTGGAGAAACTTAATTTTTCGCCCAAAAAAAAAACGTAAGGGGTACCACTGTCGTTTTTTTTTCGGGCCGAATTTTTGAGTTTCGATATCTCAGCTCTGGAAGGGGCTAGAGCCTCCATTTTTGCACTCAGGTCTAAGTCTCATGGCCTCTATCAGAATTTGGGAAGATTGGAGAAACTTAATTTTTCGCCCAAAAAAAAACGTAAGGGGTACCACTGTCGTTTTTTTTTTTCGGGCCGAATTTTTGAGTTTCGATATCTCAGCTCTGGAAGGGGCTAGAGCCTCCATTTTTGCACTCAGGTCTAAGTCTCATGGCCCTCTATCAGAATTTGGGAAGATTGGAGAAACTTAATTTTTCGCCCAAAAAAAAAAACGTAAGGGGTACCACTGTCGTTTTTTTTTCGGGCCGAATTTTTGAGTTTCGATATCTCAGCTCTGGAAGGGGCTAGAGCCTCCATTTTTGCACTCAGGTCTAAGTCTCATGGCCCTCTATCAGAATTTGGGAAGATTGGAGAAACTTAATTTTTCGCCCAAAAAAAAAAACGTAAGGGGTACCACTGTCGTTTTTTTTTCGGGCCGAATTTTTGAGTTTCGATATCTCAGCTCTGGAAGGGGCTAGAGCCTCCATTTTTGCACTCAGGTCTAAGTCTCATGGCCCTCTATCAGAATTTGGGAAGATTGGAGAAACTTAATTTTTCGCCCCAAAAAAAAAAACGTAAGGGGTACCACTGTCGTTTTTTTTTCGGGCCGAATTTTTGAGTTTCGATATCTCAGCTCTGGAAGGGGCTAGAGCCTCCATTTTTGCACTCAGGTCTAAGTCTCATGGCCCTCTATCAGAATTTGGGAAGATTGGAGAAACTTAATTTTTCGCCCAAAAAAAAAAACGTAAGGGGTACCACTGTCGTTTTTTTTCGGGCCGAATTTTTGAGTTTCGATATCTCAGCTCTGGAAGGGGCTAGAGCCTCCATTTTTGCACTCAGGTCTAAGTCTCATGGCCCTCTATCAGAATTTGGGAAGATTGGAGAAACTTAATTTTTCGCCCAAAAAAAAAAACGTAAGGGGTACCACTGTCGTTTTTTTTTCGGGCCGAATTTTTGAGTTTCGATATCTCAGCTCTGGAAGGGGCTAGAGCCTCCATTTTTGCACTCAGGTCTAAGTCTCATGGCCCTCTATCAGAATTTGGGAAGATTGGAGAAACTTAATTTTTCGCCCAAAAAAAAAAACGTAAGGGGTACCACTGTCGTTTTTTTTTTCGGGCCGAATTTTTGAGTTTCGATATCTCAGCTCTGGAAGGGGCTAGAGCCTCCATTTTTGCACTCAGGTCTAAGTCTCATGGCCCTCTATCAGAATTTGGGAAGATTGGAGAAACTTAATTTTTCGCCCAAAAAAAAAAAAACGTCGTAAGGGTAATTTTCGATATCTTCAGCTCTGGAAGGGGCTAGAGCCTCCATTTTTGCACTCAGGTCTAAGTCTCATGGCCCTCTATCAGAATTTGGGAAGATTGGAGAAACTTAATTTTTCGCCCAAAAAAAAAAACGTAAGGGGTACCACTGTCGTTTTTTTTTCGGGCCGAATTTTTGAGTTTCGATATCTCAGCTCTGGAAGGGGCTAGAGCCTCCATTTTTGCACTCAGGTCTAAGTCTCATGGCCCTCTATCAGAATTTGGGAAGATTGGAGAAACTTAATTTTTTCGCCCAAAAAAAAAAACGTAAGGGGTACCACTGTCGTTTTTTTTTCGGGCCGAATTTTTGAGTTTCGATATCTCAGCTCTGGAAGGGGCTAGAGCCTCCATTTTTGCACTCAGGTCTAAGTCTCATGGCCCTCT
>NW_024121444.1:3136738-3147985 GCF_016745375.1 Pimephales promelas
GGGCTAGAGCCTCCATTTTTGCACTCAGGTCTAAGTCTCATGGCCCTCTATCAGAATTTGGGAAGATTGGAGAAACTTAATTTTTCGCCCAAAAAAAAACGTAAGGGGTACCACTGTCGTTTTTTTTTTCGGGGCCGAATTTTTGAGTTTCGATATCTCAGCTCTGGAAGGGGCTAGAGCCTCCATTTTTGCACTCAGGTCTAAGTCTCATGGCCCTCTATCAGAATTTGGGAAGATTGGAGAAACTTAATTTTTCGCCCAAAAAAAAAAAAAACGTAAGGGGTACCACTGTCGTTTTTTTTTCGGGCCGAATTTTTGAGTTTCGATATCTCAGCTCTGGAAGGGCTAGAGCCTCCATTTTTGCACTCAGGTCTAAGTCTCATGGCCCTCTATCAGAATTTGGGAAAGATTGGAGAAACTTAATTTTTCGCCAAAAAAAAAAAAACGTAAGGGGTACCACTGTCGTTTTTTTTTCGGGCCGAATTTTTGAGTTTCGATATCTCAGCTCTGGAAGGGGCTAGAGCCTCCATTTTTGCACTCAGGTCTAAGTCTCATGGCCCTCTATCAGAAATTTGGGAAGATTGGAGAAACTTAATTTTTCGCCCAAAAAAAAAAAAACGAAGGGGTACCACTGTCGTTTTTTTTTCGGGCCGAATTTTGAGTTTCGATATCTCAGCTCTGGAAGGGTCTAGAGCCTCCATTTTTGCACTCAGGTCTAAGTCTCATGGCCCTCTATCAGAATCCAGAGTTTTGAGAAGATTGGAGAAACTTAATTTTTTCGCCCAAAAAAAAAAAACGTAAGGGGTAACACTGTCGTTTTTTTTCGGGGCGAATTTTTGAGTTTCGATATCTCAGCTCTGGAAGGGTCTAGAGCCTCCATTTTTGCACTCAGGTCTAAGTCTCATGGCCCTCTATCAGAATCCAGAGTTTTGAGAAGATTGGGAAACTTAATTTTTCGCCCAAAAAAAACGTAAAAGGGGTAACACTGTCGTTTTTTTTCGGGTCGAAATTTTGAGTTTCGATATCTCAGCTCTGGAAGGGTCTAGAGCCTCCATTTTTGCACTCAGGTCTAAGTCTCATGGCCCTCTATCAGAATCCAGAGTTTTGAGAGATTGGAGAAACTTAATTTTTCGCCCAAAAAAAAAACGTAAGGGGTAACACTGTCGTTTTTTTTTCGGGTCGAAATTTTGAGTTTCGATATCTCAGCTCTGGAAGGGTCTAGAGCCTCCATTTTTGCACTCAGGTCTAAGTCTCATGGCCCTCTATCAGAATCCAGAGTTTTGAGAAGATTGGAGAAACTTAATTTTTCGCCCCAAAAAAAAAACGTAAGGGGTAACACTGTCGTTTTTTTTTCGGGTCGAATTTTGAGTTTCGATATCTCAGCTCTGGAAGGGTCTAGAGCCTCCATTTTTGCACTCAGGTCTAAGTCTCATGGCCCTCTATCAGAATCCAGAGTTTGAGAAGATTGGAGAAACTTAATTTTTCGCCCAAAAAAAAAAACGTAAGGGGTAACACTGTCGTTTTTTTTTGGTCGAAATTTTTGAGTTTCGATATCTCAGCTCTGGAAGGGTCTAGAGCCTCCATTTTTGCACTCAGGTCTAAGTCTCATGGCCCTCTATCAGAATCCAGAGTTTTGAGAAGATTGGAGAAACTTAATTTTTCGCCCAAAAAAAAAAAAACGTAAGGGGTAACACTGTCGTTTTTTTTTCGGGTCGAAATTTTGAGTTTCGATATCTCAGCTCTGGAAGGGTCTAGAGCCTCCATTTTTGCACTCAGGTCTAAGTCTCATGGCCCTCTATCAGAATCCAGAGTTTTGAGAAGATTGGAGAAACTTAATTTTTCGCCCAAAAAAAAAACGTAAGGGGTAACACTGTCGTTTTTTTTTCGGGTCGAAATTTTGAGTTTCGATATCTCAGCTCTGGAAGGGTCTAGAGCCTCCATTTTTGCACTCAGGTCTAAGTCTCATGGCCCTCTATCAGAATCCAGAGTTTTGGAAGATTGGAGAAACTTAATTTTTCGCCCCAAAAAAAAACGTAAGGGGTAACACTGTCGTTTTTTTTTTTCGGGTCGAAATTTTGAGTTTCGATATCTCAGCTCTGGAAGGGTCTAGAGCCTCCATTTTTGCACTCAGGTCTAAGTCTCATGGCCCTCTATCAGAATCCAGAGTTTTGAGAAGATTGGAGAAACTTAATTTTTCGCCCAAAAAAAAAAAAACGTAAGGGGTACCACTGTCGTTTTTTTTTTTCGGGCCGAATTTTTGAGTTTCGATATCTCAGCTCTGGAAGGGGCTAGAGCCTCCATTTTTGCACTCAGGTCTAAGTCTCATGGCCCTCTATCAGAATCCAGAGTTTTGAGAAGATTGGAGAAACTTAATTTTTCGCCCAAAAAAAAACGTAAGGGGTACCACTGTCGTTTTTTTTTCGGGTCGAAATTTTGAGTTTCGATATCTCAGCTCTGGAAGGGTCTAGAGCCTCCATTTTTGCACTCAGGTCTAAGTCTCATGGCCCTCTATCAGAATCCAGAGTTTTGAGAAGATTGGAGAAACTTAATTTTTCGCCCAAAAAAAAAACGTAAGGGGTAACACTGTCGTTTTTTTTTCGGGCCGAATTTTGAGTTTCGATATCTCAGCTCTGGAAGGGTCTAGAGCCTCCATTTTTGCACTCAGGTCTAAGTCTCATGGCCCTCTATCAGAATCCAGAGTTTTGGAAGATTGGAGAAACTTAATTTTTCGCCCAAAAAAAACGTAAGGGGTACCACTGTCGTTTTTTTTTCGGGCGAAATTTTGAGTTTCGATATCTCAGCTCTGGAAGGGTCTAGAGCCTCCATTTTTGCACTCAGGTCTAAGTCTCATGGCCCTCTATCAGAATCCAGAGTTTTGAGAAGATTGGAGAAACTTAATTTTTCGCCCCAAAAAAAAAAACGTAAGGGGTAACACTGTCGTTTTTTTTTCGGGTCGAAATTTTGAGTTTCGATATCTCAGCTCTGGAAGGGTCTAGAGCCTCCATTTTTGCACTCAGGTCTAAGTCTCATGGCCCTCTATCAGAATCCAGAGTTTTGAGAAGATTGGAGAAACTTAATTTTTCGCCCAAAAAAAAAACGTAAGGGGTAACACTGTCGTTTTTTTTTCGGGTCGAAATTTTGAGTTTCGATATCTCAGCTCTGGAAGGGTCTAGAGCCTCCATTTTTGCACTCAGGTCTAAGTCTCATGGCCTCTATCAGAATCCAGAGTTTTGAAAAGATTGGAGAAACTTAATTTTTCGCCCAAAAAAAAAAAACGTAAGGGGTAACACTGTCGTTTTTTTTTTCGGGTCGAAATTTTGAGTTTCGATATCTCAGCTCTGGAAGGGTCTAGAGCCTCCATTTTTGCACTCAGGTCTAAGTCTCATGGCCCTCTATCAGAATCCAGAGTTTTGAGAAGATTGGAGAAACTTAATTTTTCGCCCAAAAAAAAAAAACGTAAGGGGTAACACTGTCGTTTTTTTTTCGGGTCGAATTTTTGAGTTTCGATATCTCAGCTCTGGAAGGGTCTAGAGCCTCCATTTTTGCACTCAGGTCTAAGTGTCTCATGGCCCTCTATCAGAATCCAGAGTTTTGAGAAGATTGGAGAAACTTAATTTTTCGCCCAAAAAAAAAAACGTAAGGGGTAACACTGTCGTTTTTTTTTTCGGGTCGAAATTTTGAGTTTCGATATCTCAGCTCTGGAAGGGTCTAGAGCCTCCATTTTTGCACTCAGGTCTAAGTCTCATGGCCCTCTATCAGAATCCAGAGTTTGAGAAGATTGGAGAAACTTAATTTTTCGCCCAAAAAAAAAAAACGTAAGGGGTAACACTGTCGTTTTTTTTTTCGGGTCGAAATTTTGAGTTTCGATATCTCAGCTCTGGAAGGGTCTAGAGCCTCCATTTTTGCACTCAGGTCTAAGTCTCATGGCCCTCTATCAGAATCCAGAGTTTTGAGAAGATTGGAGAAACTTAATTTTTCGCCCAAAAAAAAAAAACGTAAGGGGTACCACTGTCGTTTTTTTTTTTCGGGCCGAATTTTTGAGTTTCGATATCTCAGCTCTGGAAGGGGCTAGAGCCTCCATTTTTGCACTCAGGTCTAAGTCTCATGGCCCTCTATCAAGAATTTGGGAAGATTGGAGAAACTTAATTTTTCGCCCAAAAAAAAAACGTAAGGGGTACCACTGTCGTTTTTTTTTCGGGCCGAATTTTTGAGTTTCGATATCTCAGCTCTGGAGGGGCTAGAGCCTCCATTTTTGCACTCAGGTCTAAGTCTCATGGCCCTCTATCAGAATTTGGGAAGATTGGAGAAACTTAATTTTTCGCCCAAAAAAAAAACGTAAGGGGTACCACTGTCGTTTTTTTTTCGGGCCGAATTTTTGAGTTTCGATATCTCAGCTCTGGAAGGGGCTAGAGCCTCCATTTTTGCACTCAGGTCTAAGTCTCATGGCCCTCTATCAGAATTTTGGAGAATTGGAGAAACTTAATTTTTCGCCCAAAAAAAAAACGTAAGGGGTACCACTGTCGTTTTTTTTTCGGGCCGAATTTTTGAGTTTCGATATCTCAGCTCTGGAAGGGGCTAGAGCCTCCATTTTTGCACTCAGGTCTAAGTCTCATGGCCCTCTATCAGAATTTGGGAAGATTGGAGAAACTTAATTTTTCGCCCCAAAAAAAAAAACGTAAGGGGTACCACTGTCGTTTTTTTTTCGGGCCGAATTTTTGAGTTTCGATATCTCAGCTCTGGAAGGGGCTAGAGCCTCCATTTTTGCACTCAGGTCTAAGTCTCATGGCCCTCTATCAGAATTTGGGAGGATTGGAGAAACTTAATTTTTCGCCCAAAAAAAAAACGTAAGGGGTACCACTGTCGTTTTTTTTTCGGGCCGAATTTTTGAGTTTCGATATCTCAGCTCTGGAAGGGCTAGAGCCTCCATTTTTGCACTCAGGTCTAAGTCTCATGGCCCTCTATCAGAATTTGGGAAGATTGGAGAAACTTAATTTTTCGCCCAAAAAAAAAACGTAAGGGGTACCACTGTCGTTTTTTTTTTCGGGCCGAATTTTTGAGTTTCGATATCTCAGCTCTGGAAGGGGCTAGAGCCTCCATTTTTGCACTCAGGTCTAAGTCTCATGGCCCTCTATCAGAATTTGGGAAGATTGGAGAAACTTAATTTTTCGCCCAAAAAAAAAACGTAAGGGGTACCACTGTCGTTTTTTTTTTCGGGCCGAATTTTTGAGTTTCGATATCTCAGCTCTGGAAGGGCTAGAGCCTCCATTTTTGCACTCAGGTCTAAGTCTCATGGCCCTCTATCAGAATTTGGGAAGATTGGAGAAACTTAATTTTTCGCCCAAAAAAAAACGTAAGGGGTACCACTGTCGTTTTTTTTTCAGGGCGAATTTTTGAGTTTCGATATCTCAGCTCTGGAAGGGGCTAGAGCCTCCATTTTTGCACTCAGGTCTAAGTCTCATGGCCCTCTATCAGAATTTTGGGAAGATTGGAGAAACTTAATTTTTCGCCCAAAAAAAAAAAACGTAAGGGGTACCACTGTCGTTTTTTTTTTCGGGCCGAATTTTTGAGTTTCGATATCTCAGCTCTGGAAGGGCTAGAGCCTCCATTTTTGCACTCAGGTCTAAGTCTCATGGCCCTCTATCAGAATTGGGAAGATTGGAGAAACTTAATTTTTCGCCCAAAAAAAAAAAACGTAAGGGGTACCACTGTCGTTTTTTTTTCGGGCCGAATTTTTGAGTTTCGATATCTCAGCTCTGGAAGGGGCTAGAGCCTCCATTTTTGCACTCAGGTCTAAGTCTCATGGCCCTCTATCAGAATTTGGGAAGATTGGAGAAACTTAATTTTTCGCCCAAAAAAAAAAAAGTAAGGGGTACCACTGTCGTTTTTTTTTCGGGCCGAATTTTTGAGTTTCGATATCTCAGCTCTGGAAGGGTCTAGAGCCTCCATTTTTGCACTCAGGTCTAAGTCTCATGGCCCTCTATCAGAATCCAGAGTTTTGAGAAGATTGGAGAAACTTAATTTTTCGCCCAAAAAAAAAAAACGTAAGGGGTAACACTGTCGTTTTTTTTTCGGGTCGAAATTTTGAGTTTCGATATCTCAGCTCTGGAAGGGTCTAGAGCCTCCATTTTTGCACTCAGGTCTAAGTCTCATGGCCCTCTATCAGAATCCAGAGTTTTGAGAAGATTGGAGAAACTTAATTTTTCGCCCAAAAAAAAAACGTAAGGGGTACACTGTCGTTTTTTTTTCGGGTCGAAATTTTGAGTTTCGATATCTCAGCTCTGGAAGGGTCTAGAGCCTCCATTTTTGCACTCAGGTCTAAGTCTCATGGCCCTCTATCAGAATCCAGAGTTTTGAGAAGATTGGGAAACTTAATTTTTCGCCCAAAAAAAAAAAACGTAAGGGGTAACACTGTCGTTTTTTTTTCGGGTCGAAATTTTGAGTTTCGATATCTCAGCTCTGGAAGGGTCTAGAGCCTCCATTTTTGCACTCAGGTCTAAGTCTCATGGCCCTCTATCAGAATCCAGAGTTTTGAGAAGATTGGAGAAACTTAATTTTTCGCCCCAAAAAAAAAAAACGTAAGGGGTACCACTGTCGTTTTTTTTTTCGGGTCGAATTTTGAGTTTCGATATCTCAGCTAAGGAGAGCCTCCATTTT
Source organism: Pimephales promelas (assembly GCF_016745375.1). Next base: position 3,143,393 of record NW_024121444.1, read on the forward strand.
TGCACTCAGGTCTAAGTCTCATGGCCCTCTATCAGAATCCAGAGTTTTGAGAAGATTGGAGAAACTTAATTTTTCGCCCAAAAAAAAAACGTAAGGGGTAACACTGTCGTTTTTTTTTTCGGGTCGAAATTTTGAGTTTCGATATCTCAGCTCTGGAAGGGTCTAGAGCCTCCATTTTTGCACTCAGGTCTAAGTCTCATGGCCCTCTATCAGAATCCAGAGTTTTGAGAAGATTGGAGAAACTTAATTTTTCGCCCAAAAAAAAAAAAACGTAAGGGGTAACACTGTCGTTTTTTTTTTCGGGTCGAATTTTGAGTTTCGATATCTCAGCTCTGGAAGGGGCTAGAGCCTCCATTTTTGCACTCAGGTCTAAGTCTCATGGCCCTCTATCAGAATCCAGAGTTTTGAGAAGATTGGAGAAACTTAATTTTTCGCCCAAAAAAAAAAAACGTAAGGGGTACCACTGTCGTTTTTTTTTCGGGTCGAAATTTTGAGTTTCGATATCTCAGCTCTGGAAGGGTCTAGAGCCTCCATTTTTGCACTCAGGTCTAAGTCTCATGGCCCTCTATCAGAATCCAGAGTTTTGAGAAGATTGGAGAAACTTAATTTTTCGCCCCAAAAAAAAAAAACGTAAGGGGTAACACTGTCGTTTTTTTTTTTCGGGTCGAAATTTTGAGTTTCGATATCTCAGCTCTGGAAGGGTCTAGAGCCTCCATTTTTGCACTCAGGTCTAAGTCTCATGGCCCTCTATCAGAATCCAGAGTTTTGAGAAGATTGGAGAAACTTAATTTTTCGCCCAAAAAAAAAAAAAACGTAAGGGGTACCACTGTCGTTTTTTTTTTTCGGGCCGAATTTTTGAGTTTCGATATCTCAGCTCTGGAAGGGGCTAGAGCCTCCATTTTTGCACTCAGGTCTAAGTCTCATGGCCCTCTAAAGAATTTGGGAAGATTGGAGAAACTTAATTTTTCGCCCAAAAAAAAAACGTAAGGGGTACCACTGTCGTTTTTTTTTCGGGCCGAATTTTTGAGTTTCGATATGCTCTGGAAGGGCTAGAGCCTCCATTTTTGCACTCAGGTCTAAGTCTCATGGCCCTCTATCAGAATTTGGAAAGATTGGAGAAACTTAATTTTTCGCCCCAAAAAAAAAACGTAAGGGGTACCACTGTCGTTTTTTTTCGGGCGAATTTTTGAGTTTCGATATCTCAGCTCTGGAAGGGGCTAGAGCCTCCATTTTTGCACTCAGGTCTAAGTCTCATGGCCCTCTATCAGAATCCAGAGTTTTGAGAAGATTGGAGAAACTTAATTTTTCGCCCAAAAAAAAACGTAAGGGGTACCACTGTCGTTTTTTTTTCGGGCCGAATTTTTGAGTTTCGATATCTCAGCTCTGGAAGGGGCTAGAGCCTCCATTTTTGCACTCAGGTCTAAGTCTCATGGCCCTCTATCAGAATTTGGGAAGATTGGAGAAACTTAATTTTTCGCCCAAAAAAAAAAAACGTAAGGGGTACCACTGTCGTTTTTTTTTCGGGCCGAATTTTTGAGTTTCGATATCTCAGCTCTGGAAGGGCTAGAGCCTCCATTTTTGCACTCAGGTCTAAGTCTCATGGCCCTCTATCAGAATTTGGGAAGATTGGAGAAACTTAATTTTTCGCCCAAAAAAAAAAACGTAAGGGGTACCACTGTCGTTTTTTTTTCGGGCCGAATTTTTGAGTTTCGATATCTCAGCTCTGGAAGGGGCTAGAGCCTCCATTTTTGCACTCAGGTCTAAGTCTCATGGCCCTCTATCAGAATTTGGAAGATTGGAGAAACTTAATTTTTCGCCCAAAAAAAAACGTAAGGGTACCACTGTCGTTTTTTTTTCGGGCCGAATTTTTGAGTTTCGATATCTCAGCTCTGGAAGGGGCTAGAGCCTCCATTTTTGCACTCAGGTCTAAGTCTCATGGCCCTCTATCAGAATTTGGAAGATTGGAGAAACTTAATTTTTCGCCCAAAAAAAAAAAACGTAAGGGGTACCACTGTCGTTTTTTTTTCGGGCCGAATTTTTGAGTTTCGATATCTCAGCTCTGGAAGGGGCTAGAGCCTCCATTTTTGCACTCAGGTCTAAGTCTCATGGCCCTCTATCAGAATTTGGGAAGATTGGAGAAACTTAATTTTTCGCCCAAAAAAAAAAAAACGTAAGGGGTACCACTGTCGTTTTTTTTTCGGCCGAATTTTTGAGTTTCGATATCTCAGCTCTGGAAGGGGCTAGAGCCTCCATTTTTGCACTCAGGTCTAAGTCTCATGGCCCTCTATCAGAATTTGGGAAGTTTTGGAGAGAAACTTAATTTTTCGCCCCAAAAAAAAACGTAAGGGGTACCACTGTCGTTTTTTTTTCGGGCCGAATTTTTGAGTTTCGATATCTCAGCTCTGGAAGGGGCTAGAGCCTCCATTTTTGCACTCAGGTCTAAGTCTCATGGCCCTCTATCAGAATTTGGGAAGATTGGAGAAACTTAATTTTTCGCCCAAAAAAAAAACGTAAGGGGTACCACTGTCGTTTTTTTTTTTGGGCCGAATTTTTGAGTTTCGATATCTCAGCTCTGGAAGGGGCTAGAGCCTCCATTTTTGCACTCAGGTCTAAGTCTCATGGCCCTCTATCAGAATTTGGGAAGATTGGAGAAACTTAATTTTTCGCCCAAAAAAAAAAACGTAAGGGGTACCACTGTCGTTTTTTTTTTCGGGCCGAATTTTTGAGTTTCGATATCTCAGCTCTGGAAGGGGCTAGAGCCTCCATTTTTGCACTCAGGTCTAAGTCTCATGGCCCTCTATTCAGAATTTGGGAAGATTGGAGAAACTTAATTTTTCGCCCCAAAAAAAAAACGTAAGGGGTACCACTGTCGTTTTTTTTTCGGGCCGAATTTTTGAGTTTCGATATCTTCTGGAAGGGGCTAGAGCCTCCATTTTTGCACTCAGGTCTAAGTCTCATGGCCCTCTATCAGAATTTGGGAAGATTGGAGAAACTTAATTTTTCGCCCAAAAAAAAAACGTAAGGGGTACCACTGTCGTTTTTTTTTCGGCCGAATTTTTGAGTTTCGATATCTCAGCTCTGGAAGGGGCTAGAGCCTCCATTTTTGCACTCAGGTCTAAGTCTCATGGCCCTCTATCAGAATCCAGAGTTTTGGGAAGATTGGAGAAACTTAATTTTTCGCCCAAAAAAAAAACGTAAGGGGTACCACTGTCGTTTTTTTTTCGGGCCGAATTTTTGAGTTTCGATATCTCAGCTCTGGAAGGGGCTAGAGCCTCCATTTTTGCACTCAGGTCTAAGTCTCATGGCCCTCTATCAGAATCCAGAGTTTTGAGAGATTGGAGAAACTTAATTTTTCGCCCAAAAAAAAAACGTAAGGGGTACCACTGTCGTTTTTTTTTCGGGTCGAAATTTTGAGTTTCGATATCTCAGCTCTGGAAGGGGCTAGAGCCTCCATTTTTGCACTCAGGTCTAAGTCTCATGGCCCTCTATCAGAATCCAGAGTTTTGGAAGATTGGAGAAACTTAATTTTTCGCCCAAAAAAAAAAAAACGTAAGGGGTACCACTGTCGTTTTTTTTTCGGGCCGAAATTTTGAGTTTCGATATCTCAGCTCTGGAAGGGGCTAGAGCCTCCATTTTTGCACTCAGGTCTAAGTCTCATGGCCCTCTATCAGAATCCAGAGTTTTGAGAAGATTGGAGAAACTTAATTTTTCGCCCAAAAAAAAAAACGTAAGGGGTACCACTGTCGTTTTTTTTTTCGGGTCGAAATTTTTGAGTTTCGATATCTCAGCTCTGGAAGGGGCTAGAGCCTCCATTTTTGCACTCAGGTCTAAGTCTCATGGCCCTCTATCAGAATCCAGAGTTTTGGAAGATTGGAGAAACTTAATTTTTCGCCCAAAAAAAAAAAACGTAAGGGGTACCACTGTCGTTTTTTTTTCGGGTCCGAATTTTTGAGTTTCGATATCTCAGCTCTGGAAGGGGCTAGAGCCTCCATTTTTGCACTCAGGTCTAAGTCTCATGCCCTCTATCAGAATCCAGAGTTTTGAGAAGATTGGAGAAACTTAATTTTTCGCCCCAAAAAAAAAACGTAAGGGGTACCACTGTCGTTTTTTTTTTCGGGCCGAATTTTTGAGTTTCGATATCTCAGCTCTGGAAGGGGCTAGAGCCTCCATTTTTGCACTCAGGTCTAAGTCTCATGCCCTCTATCAGAATCCAGAGTTTTGGAAGATTGGAGAAACTTAATTTTTCGCCCAAAAAAACGTAAGGGGTACCACTGTCGTTTTTTTTTCGGGCCGAATTTTTGAGTTTCGATATCTCAGCTCTGGAAGGGCTAGAGCCTCCATTTTTGCACTCAGGTCTAAGTCTCATGGCCTCTATCAGAATCCAGAGTTTTGGGAAGATTGGAGAAACTTAATTTTTCGCCCCTCCCATAAAAAAAATAACGTAAGGGGTACACTGTCGTTTTTTTTTCGGGCCGAATTTTTTGAGTTTCGATATCTCAGCTCAGCTCTGGAAGGGTCTAGAGCCTCCATTTTTGCAACTCAGGTCTAAGTCTCATGGCCCTCTATCAGAATCCAGAGTTTTGAGAAGATTGG
>NW_024121444.1:3148566-3195188 GCF_016745375.1 Pimephales promelas
TTTTGAGTTTCGATATCTCAGCTCTGAAGGGGCTGAACCTCCATTTTTGCACTCAGGTCTAAGTCTCATGGCCCTCTATCAGAATTGAGAAGATTGGAGAGAAACTTTAATTTTTTTCGCCCAAAAAAAAAACGTAAGGGGTACCACTGTCGTTTTTTTTTCGGGCCGAATTTTTGAGTTTCGATATCTCAGCTCTGGAAGGGCTAGAGCCTCCATTTTTGCACTCAGGTCTAAGTCTCATGGCCTCTATCAGAATTTGGGAAAGATTGGAGAAACTTAATTTTTCGCCCAAAAAAAAAACGTAAGGGTACCACTGTCGTTTTTTTTCGGGCCGAATTTTGAGTTTCGATATATCAGCTCTGGAAGGGGCTAGAGCCTCCATTTTGCACTCAGGTCTAAGTCTCATGGCCCCTCATCAGAGATTTGGGAAGATTGGAGAAACTTAATTTTTCGCCCCAAAAAAAAAACGTAAGGGGTACCACTGTCGTTTTTTTTTTCGGGCCGAATTTTTGAGTTTCGATATCTCAGCTCTGGAAGGGCTAGAGCCTCCATTTTTGCACTCAGGTCTAATCTCATGGCCCCTCTATTCAGATTTGGAAGATTGGAGAAACTTAATTTTTCGCCCAAAAAAAAAACGTAAGGGTACCACTGTCGTTTTTTTTTCGGCCGAATTTTGAGTTTCGATATCTCAGCTCTGGAAGGGGCTAGAGCCTCCATTTTTGCACTCAGGTCTAAGTCTCATGGCCTCTATCAGAATGTTTGGGAAGATTGGAGAAACTTAATTTTTCGCCCCAAAAAAAAAAACGTAAGGGTACCACTGTCGTTTTTTTTCGGGCCGAATTTTTGAGTTTCGATATCTCAGCTCTGGAAGGGGCTAGAGCCTCCATTTTTGCACTCAGGTCTAAGTCTCATGCCCTCTATCAGAATTTGGGAAGATTGGAGAAACTTAATTTTTCGCCCAAAAAAAAAAAACGTAAGGGTACCACTGTCGTTTTTTTTTCGGGCCGAATTTTGAGTTTCGATATCTCAGCTCTGGAAGGGGCTAGAGCCTCCATTTTGCACTCAGGTCTAAGTCTCATGGCCCTCTATCAGAATTGGAGAAGATTGGAGAAACTTAATTTTTCGCCAAAAAAAAAAAAACGTAAGGGGTACCACTGTCGTTTTTTTTTCGGCCGAATTTTTGAGTTTCGATATCTCAGCTCTGGAAGGGCTAGAGCCTCCATTTTTGCACTCAGGTCTAAGTCTCATGCCCTCTATCTCAGAATTTGGGAAGATTGGAGAAACTTAATTTTTCGCCCAAAAAAAAAAACGTAAGGGGTACCACTGTCGTTTTTTTTCGGGCCGAATTTTTGAGTTTCGATATCTCAGCTCTGGAAGGGGCTAGAGCCTCCATTTTTGCACTCAGGTCTAAGTCTCATGGCCCTCTATCAGAGATTTGGAAAGATTGGAGAAACTTAATTTTTCGCCCAAAAAAAAAAACGTAAGGGGTACCACTGTCTTTTTTTTCGGGCCGAATTTTGAGTTTCGATATCTCAGCTCTGGAAGGGCTAGAGCCTCCATTTTTGCACTCAGGTCTAAGTCTCATGGCCCTCTATCAGAATTTGGGAGATTGGAGAAACTTAATTTTTCGCCCCAAAAAAAAACGTAAGGTACCACTGTCGTTTTTTTCGGGCCGAATTTTTGAGTTTCGATATCTCAGCTCTGAAGGGGCTAGAGCCTCCATTTTTGCACTCAGGTCTAAGTCTCATGGCCCTCTATCAGAATTTGGGAAGATTGGAGAAACTTAATTTTTCGCCCAAAAAAAAAAACGTAAGGGGTACCACTGTCGTTTTTTTTCGGGCCGAATTTTTGAGTTTCGATATCTCAGCTCTGGAAGGGCTAGAGCCTCCATTTTTGCACTCAGGTCTAAGTCTCATGGCCCTCTATCAGAATTTGGGAAGATTGGAGAAACTTAATTTTTCGCCCAAAAAAAAAAAAAAACGTAGGGGTACCACTGTCGTTTTTTTTTCGGGCCGAATTTTTGAGTTTCGATATCTCAGCTCTGGAAGGGCTAGAGCCTCCATTTTTGCACTCAGGTCTAAGTCTCATGGCCCTCTATCAGAATTGGGAGATTGGAGAAACTTAATTTTTCGCCCAAAAAAAAAAAACGTAAGGGGTACCACTGTCGTTTTTTTTTCGGGGAATTTTTGAGTTTCGATATCTCAGCTCTGGAAGGCTAGAGCCTCCATTTTGCACTCAGGTCTAAGTCTCATGGCCCTCTATCAGAATTTGGGAAGATTGGAGAAACTTAATTTTTCGCCCCAAAAAAAAAACGTAAGGGGTACCACTGTCGTTTTTTTTTTCGGGCCGAATTTTTGAGTTTCGATATCTCAGCTCTGGAAGGGGCTAGAGCCTCCATTTTTGCACTCAGGTCTAAGTCTCATGGCCCTCTATCAGAATCCAGAGTTTTGGAAGATTGAGAAACTTAATTTTTCGCCGAAAAAAAAAAACGTAAGGGGTACCACTGTCGTTTTTTTTTCGGGCCGAATTTTTGAGTTTCGATATCTCAGCTCTGGAAGGGCTAGAGCCTCCATTTTTGCACTCAGGTCTAAGTCTCATGCCCTCTATCAGAATCCAGAGTTTGGAAGATTGGAGAAACTTAATTTTTTCGCCAAAAAAAAAACGTAAGGGGTACCACTGTCGTTTTTTTTTTCGGCCGAATTTTGAGTTTCGATATCTCAGCTCTGGAAGGGGCTAGAGCTCCATTTTTGCACTCAGGTCTAAGTCTCATGGCCCTCTATCAGAATCCAGAGTTTGGGAAGATTGGAGAAACTTAATTTTCGCCCAAAAAAAAAAAAACGTAAGGGTACCACTGTCGTTTTTTTTTCGGGCCGAATTTTTGAGTTTCGATATCTCAGCTCTGGAAGGGCTAGAGCCTCCATTTTTGCACTCAGGTCTAAGTCTCATGGCCCTCTATCAGAATCCAGAGTTTGGAAAGATTGGAGAAACTTAATTTTTCGCCCAAAAAAAAAAACGTAAGGGTACCACTGTCGTTTTTTTTTGGGCCGAATTTTTGAGTTTCGATATCTCAGCTCTGGAAGGGGCTAGAGCCTCCATTTTTGCACTCAGGTCTAAGTCTCATGGCCCTCTATCAGAGTTCGGAAGATTGGAGAAACTTAATTTTTCGCCCCAAAAAAAAAACGTAAGGGTACCACTGTCGTTTTTTTTTCGGGCCGAATTTTTGAGTTTCGATATCTCAGCTCTGGAAGGGGCTAGAGCCTCCATTTTTGCACTCAGGTCTAAGTCTCATGGCCCTCTATCAGAATTTGGGAAGATTGGAGAAACTTATTTTTTCGCCAAAAAAAAAAACGTAAGGGGTACCACTGTCGTTTTTTTTTTCGGGCCGAATTTTGAGTTTCGATATCTCAGCTCTGGAAGGGCTAGAGCCTCCATTTTTGCACTCAGGTCTAAGTCTCATGGCCCTCTATCAGAATTTGGAAGATTGGAGAAACTTAATTTTTCGCCCAAAAAAAAAAACGTAAGGGGTACCACTGTCGTTTTTTTTTCGGCCGAATTTTTGAGTTTCGATATCTCAGCTCTGGAAGGGGCTAGAGCCTCCATTTTTGCACTCAGGTCTAAGTCTCATGGCCCTCTATCAGAATTTTGGGAAGATTGGAGAAACTTAATTTTTCGCCCAAAAAAAAAACGTAAGGGGTACCACTGTCGTTTTTTTTTCGGCCGAATTTTTGAGTTTCGATATCTCAGCTCTGGAAGGGGCTAGAGCCTCCATTTTTGCACTCAGGTCTAAGTCTCATGGCCCTCTATCAGAATTTGGGAAGATTGGAGAAACTTAATTTTTCGCCCAAAAAAAAAAACGTAAGGGTACCACTGTCGTTTTTTTTTCGGGCCGAATTTTTGAGTTTCGATATCTCAGCTCTGGAAGGGCTAGAGCCTCCATTTTTGCACTCAGGTCTAAGTCTCATGGCCCTCTATCAGAATTTGGGAAGATTGGAGAAACTTAATTTTTCGCCCCAAAAAAAAACGTAAGGGGTACCACTGTCGTTTTTTTTCGGGCCGAATTTTTGAGTTTCGATATCTCAGCTCTGGAAGGGCTAGAGCCTCCATTTTTGCACTCAGGTCTAAGTCTCATGGCCCTCTATCAGAATTTGGAAGATTGGAGAAACTTAATTTTTCGCCCAAAAAAAAAAACGTAAGGGGTACCACTGTCGTTTTTTTTTCGGGCGAATTTTTGAGTTTCGATATCTCAGCTCTGGAAGGGCTAGAGCCTCCATTTTTGCACTCAGGTCTAAGTCTCATGGCCCTCTATCAGAATTTGGGGATTGGAGAAACTTAATTTTTCGCCCAAAAAAAAAAAAACGTAAGGGGTACCACTGTCGTTTTTTTTTCGGGCCGAATTTTTGAGTTTCGATATCTCAGCTCTGGAAGGGGCTAGAGCCTCCATTTTTGCACTCAGGTCTAAGTCTCATGGCCCTCTATCAGAATTTGGGAAGATTGGAGAAACTTAATTTTTCGCCCAAAAAAAAAAACGTAAGGGGTACCACTGTCGTTTTTTTTTCGGGCCGAATTTTTGAGTTTCGATATCTCAGCTCTGGAAGGGGCTAGAGCCTCCATTTTTGCACTCAGGTCTAAGTCTCATGGCCTCTATCAGAATTTGGGAAGATTGGAGAAACTTAATTTTTCGCCCAAAAAAAAAACGTAAGGGGTACCACTGTCGTTTTTTTTTTCGGGCCGAATTTTTGAGTTTCGATATCTCAGCTCTGGAAGGGGCTAGAGCCTCCATTTTTGCACTCAGGTCTAAGTCTCATGGCCCTCTATCAGAATCCAGAGTTTTGGGAAGATTGAGAAACTTAATTTTTCGCCCGAAAAAAAAAACGTAAGGGGTACCACTGTCGTTTTTTTTTGGGCGAATTTTGAGTTTCGATATCTCAGCTCTGGAAGGGGCTAGAGCCTCCATTTTTGCACTCAGGTCTAAGTCTCAGGCCCTCTATCAGAATCCAGAGTTTGGGAAGATTGGAGAAACTTAATTTTTCGCCCGAAAAAAAAAACGTAAGGGGTACCACTGTCGTTTTTTTTTCGGGCCGAATTTTTGAGTTTCGATATCTCAGCTCTGGAAGGGGCTAGAGCCTCCATTTTGCACTCAGGTCTAAGTCTCATGGCCCTCTATCAGAATCCAGAGTTTTGGGAAGATTTGAGAAACTTAATTTTTCGCCCGAAAAAAAAAAACGTAAGGGGTACCACTGTCGTTTTTTTTTTGGGCGACGAATTTTTGAGTTTCGATATCTCAGCTCTGGAAGGGCTAGAGCCTCCATTTTTGCACTCAGGTCTAAGTCTCATGCCCTCTATCAGAATCCAGAGTTTTGAAGATTGGAGAAACTTAATTTTTCGCCCCGAAAAAAAAAACGTAAGGGTACCACTGTGTTTTTTTTTTCGGGCGAATTTTTGAGTTTCGATATCTCAGCTCTGGAAGGGCTAGAGCCTCCATTTTGCACTCAGGTCTAAGTCTCATGGCTCTATCAGAATCCAGAGTTTTGGAAGATTGGAGAAACTTAATTTTTCGCCCAAAAAAAAAAACGTAAGGGGTACCACTGTCGTTTTTTTTTCGGGCCGAATTTTTGAGTTTCGATATCTCAGCTCTGGAAGGGGCTAGAGCCTCCATTTTGCACTCAGTCTAAGTCTCAGGCCCTCTATCAGAATCCAGAGTTTGCGAAGATTGGAGAAACTTAATTTTTCGCCCAAAAAAAAAAAACGTAAGGGGTACCACTGTCGTTTTTTTTTTCGCCGAATTTTTGAGTTTCGATATCTCAGCTCTGGAGGGGCTAGAGCCTCCATTTTTGCACTCAGTCTAAGTCTCATGGCCCTCTATCAGAATCCAGAGTTTGGGAAGATTGAGAAACTTAATTTTTCGCCCGAAAAAAAAAACGTAAGGGGTACCACTGTCGTTTTTTTTTGGGCCGAATTTTTGAGTTTCGATATCTCAGCTCTGGAAGGGCTAGAGCCTCCATTTTTGCACTCAGGCTAAGTCTCAGGCCCTCTATCAGAATCCAGAGTTTGGAAGATTGGAGAAACTTAATTTTTCGCCCGAAAAAAAAAAACGTAAGGGGTACCACTGTCGTTTTTTTTTTCGGGCCGAATTTTTGAGTTTCGATATCTCAGCTCTGGAAGGGGCTAGAGCCTCCATTTTTGCACTCAGGTCTAAGTCTCATGGGCTCTATCAGAATCCAGAGTTTTGGGAAGATTGGAGAAACTTAATTTTTCGCCCGAAAAAAAAAAAAACGTAAGGGGTACCACTGTGTTTTTTTTTCGGGCCGAATTTTTGAGTTTCGATATCTCAGCTCTGGAAGGGATAGAGCCTCCATTTTTGCACTCAGGTCTAAGTCTCATGGCCTCTATCAGAATCCAGAGTTTTGGGAAGATTGGAGAAACTTAATTTTTCGCCCGAAAAAAAAAAACGACAGTGGTACCCCTTACGTTTTTTTTAAAAAATTAAATTTCTCCAATCTTCCCAAAACTCTGGATTCTAATAGAGGGCCATGAGACTTAGACCTGAGTGCAAAAATGGAGGCTCTAGCCCCTTCCAGAGCTGAGATATCGAAACTCAAAAATTCGGCCCGAAAAAAAAAACGACAGTGGTACCCCTTACGTTTTTTTTTTTCGGGCGAAAAATTAAGTTTCTCCAATCTTCCCAAAACTCTGGATTCTGATAGAGGGCCATGAGACTTAGACCTGAGTGCAAAAATGGAGGCTCTAGCCCCTTCCAGAGCTGAGATATCGAAACTCAAAAATTCGGCCCGAAAAAAAAAACGACAGTGGTACCCCTTACGTTTTTTTTTTTCGGGCGAAAAATTAAGTTTCTCCAATCTTCCCAAAACTCTGGATTCTGATAGAGGGCCATGAGACTTAGACCTGAGTGCAAAAATGGAGGCTCTAGCCCCTTCCAGAGCTGAGATATCGAAACTCAAAAATTCGGCCCGAAAAAAAAACGACAGTGGTACCCCTTACGTTTTTTTTTTTTGGGCGAAAAATTAAGTTTCTCCAATCTTCCCAAAACTCTGGATTCTGATAGAGGGCCATGAGACTTAGACCTGAGTGCAAAAATGGAGGCTCTAGCCCCTTCCAGAGCTGAGATATCGAAACTCAAAAATTCGGCCCGAAAAAAAAACGACAGTGGTACCCCTTACGTTTTTTTTTTTCGGGCGAAAAATTAAGTTTCTCCAATCTTCCCAAAACTCTGGATTCTGATAGAGGGCCATGAGACTTAGACCTGAGTGCAAAAATGGAGGCTCTAGCCCCTTCCAGAGCTGAGATATCGAAACTCAAAAATTCGGCCCGAAAAAAAAACGACAGTGGTACCCCTTACGTTTTTTTTTTTGGGCGAAAAATTAAGTTTCTCCAATCTTCCCAAAACTCTGGATTCTGATAGAGGGCCATGAGACTTAGACCTGAGTGCAAAAATGGAGGCTCTAGCCCCTTCCAGAGCTGAGATATCGAAACTCAAAAATTCGGCCCGAAAAAAAAACGACAGTGGTACCCCTTACGTTTTTTTTTTTGGGCGAAAAATTAAGTTTCTCCAATCTTCCAAAACTCTGGATTCTGATAGAGGGCCATGAGACTTAGACCTGAGTGCAAAAATGGAGGCTCTAGCCCCTTCCAGAGCTGAGATATCGAAACTCAAAAATTCGGCCCGAAAAAAAAACGACAGTGGTACCCCTTACGTTTTTTTTTTTCGGGCGAAAAATTAAGTTTCTCCAATCTTCCCAAAACTCTGGATTCTGATAGAGGGCCATGAGACTTAGACCTGAGTGCAAAAATGGAGGCTCTAGCCCCTTCCAGAGCTGAGATATCGAAACTCAAAAATTCGGCCCGAAAAAAAAACGACAGTGGTACCCCTTACGTTTTTTTTTTTGGGCGAAAAATTAAGTTTCTCCAATCTTCCCAAAACTCTGGATTCTGATAGAGGGCCATGAGACTTAGACCTGAGTGCAAAAATGGAGGCTCTAGCCCCTTCCAGAGCTGAGATATCGAAACTCAAAAATTCGGCCCGAAAAAAAAAACGACAGTGGTACCCCTTACGTTTTTTTTTTTGGGCGAAAAATTAAGTTTCTCCAATCTTCCCAAAACTCTGGATTCTGATAGAGGGCCATGAGACTTAGACCTGAGTGCAAAAATGGAGGCTCTAGCCCCTTCCAGAGCTGAGATATCGAAACTCAAAAATTCGGCCCGAAAAAAAAACGACAGTGGTACCCCTTACGTTTTTTTTTTGGGCGAAAAATTAAGTTTCTCCAATCTTCCCAAAACTCTGGATTCTGATAGAGGGCCATGAGACTTAGACCTGAGTGCAAAAATGGAGGCTCTAGCCCCTTCCAGAGCTGAGATATCGAAACTCAAAAATTCGGCCCGAAAAAAAAACGACAGTGGTACCCCTTACGTTTTTTTTTTCGGGCGAAAAATTAAGTTTCTCCAATCTTCCCAAAACTCTGGATTCTGATAGAGGGCCATGAGACTTAGACCTGAGTGCAAAAATGGAGGCTCTAGCCCCTTCCAGAGCTGAGATATCGAAACTCAAAAATTCGGCCCGAAAAAAAAACGACAGTGGTACCCCTTACGTTTTTTTTTTTGGGCGAAAAATTAAGTTTCTCCAATCTTCCAAAACTCTGGATTCTGATAGAGGGCCATGAGACTTAGACCTGAGTGCAAAAATGGAGGCTCTAGCCCCTTCCAGAGCTGAGATATCGAAACTCAAAAATTCGCCCGAAAAAAAAAACGACAGTGGTACCCCTTACGTTTTTTTTTTTGGGCGAAAAATTAAGTTTCTCCAATCTTCCCAAAACTCTGGATTCTGATAGAGGGCCATGAGACTTAGACCTGAGTGCAAAAATGGAGGCTCTAGCCCCTTCCAGAGCTGAGATATCGAAACTCAAAAATTCGGCCCGAAAAAAAAACGACAGTGGTACCCCTTACGTTTTTTTTTTGGGCGAAAAATTAAGTTTCTCCAATCTTCCCAAAACTCTGGATTCTGATAGAGGGCCATGAGACTTAGACCTGAGTGCAAAAATGGAGGCTCTAGCCCCTTCCAGAGCTGAGATATCGAAACTCAAAAATTCGGCCCGAAAAAAAAACGACAGTGGTACCCCTTACGTTTTTTTTTTTGGGCGAAAAATTAAGTTTCTCCAATCTTCCCAAAACTCTGGATTCTGATAGAGGGCCATGAGACTTAGACCTGAGTGCAAAAATGGAGGCTCTAGCCCCTTCCAGAGCTGAGATATCGAAACTCAAAAATTCGGCCCGAAAAAAAAAACGACAGTGGTACCCCTTACGTTTTTTTTTTTGGGCGAAAAATTAAGTTTCTCCAATCTTCCCAAAACTCTGGATTCTGATAGAGGGCCATGAGACTTAGACCTGAGTGCAAAAATGGAGGCTCTAGCCCCTTCCAGAGCTGAGATATCGAAACTCAAAAATTCGGCCCGAAAAAAAAACGACAGTGGTACCCCTTACGTTTTTTTTTTTTGGGCGAAAAATTAAGTTTCTCCAATCTTCCCAAAACTCTGGATTCTGATAGAGGGCCATGAGACTTAGACCTGAGTGCAAAAATGGAGGCTCTAGCCCCTTCCAGAGCTGAGATATCGAAACTCAAAAATTCGGCCCGAAAAAAAAAACGACAGTGGTACCCCTTACGTTTTTTTTTTTGGGCGAAAAATTAAGTTTCTCCAATCTTCCCAAAACTCTGGATTCTGATAGAGGGCCATGAGACTTAGACCTGAGTGCAAAAATGGAGGCTCTAGCCCCTTCCAGAGCTGAGATATCGAAACTCAAAAATTCGGCCCGAAAAAAAAACGACAGTGGTACCCCTTACGTTTTTTTTTTTTGGGCGAAAAATTAAGTTTCTCCAATCTTCCCAAAACTCTGGATTCTGATAGAGGGCCATGAGACTTAGACCTGAGTGCAAAAATGGAGGCTCTAGCCCCTTCCAGAGCTGAGATATCGAAACTCAAAAATTCGGCCCGAAAAAAAAAACGACAGTGGTACCCCTTACGTTTTTTTTTTTTGGGCGAAAAATTAAGTTTCTCCAATCTTCCCAAAACTCTGGATTCTGATAGAGGGCCATGAGACTTAGACCTGAGTGCAAAAATGGAGGCTCTAGCCCCTTCCAGAGCTGAGATATCGAAACTCAAAAATTCGGCCCGAAAAAAAAACGACAGTGGTACCCCTTACGTTTTTTTTTTTGGGCGAAAAATTAAGTTTCTCCAATCTTCCCAAAACTCTGGATTCTGATAGAGGGCCATGAGACTTAGACCTGAGTGCAAAAATGGAGGCTCTAGCCCCTTCCAGAGCTGAGATATCGAAACTCAAAAATTCGGCCCGAAAAAAAAACGACAGTGGTACCCCTTACGTTTTTTTTTTCGGGCGAAAAATTAAGTTTCTCCAATCTTCCCAAAACTCTGGATTCTGATAGAGGGCCATGAGACTTAGACCTGAGTGCAAAAATGGAGGCTCTAGCCCCTTCCAGAGCTGAGATATCGAAACTCAAAAATTCGGCCCGAAAAAAAAAACGACAGTGGTACCCCTTACGTTTTTTTTTTTTGGGCGAAAAATTAAGTTTCTCCAATCTTCCCAAAACTCTGGATTCTGATAGAGGGCCATGAGACTTAGACCTGAGTGCAAAAATGGAGGCTCTAGCCCCTTCCAGAGCTGAGATATCGAAACTCAAAAATTCGGCCCGAAAAAAAAACGACAGTGGTACCCCTTACGTTTTTTTTTTTTGGGCGAAAAATTAAGTTTCTCCAATCTTCCCAAAACTCTGGATTCTGATAGAGGGCCATGAGACTTAGACCTGAGTGCAAAAATGGAGGCTCTAGCCCCTTCCAGAGCTGAGATATCGAAACTCAAAAATTCGGCCCGAAAAAAAAACGACAGTGGTACCCCTTACGTTTTTTTTTTTTGGGCGAAAAATTAAGTTTCTCCAATCTTCCCAAAACTCTGGATTCTGATAGAGGGCCATGAGACTTAGACCTGAGTGCAAAAATGGAGGCTCTAGCCCCTTCCAGAGCTGAGATATCGAAACTCAAAAATTCGGCCCGAAAAAAAAAACGACAGTGGTACCCCTTACGTTTTTTTTTTTGGGCGAAAAATTAAGTTTCTCCAATCTTCCCAAAACTCTGGATTCTGATAGAGGGCCATGAGACTTAGACCTGAGTGCAAAAATGGAGGCTCTAGCCCCTTCCAGAGCTGAGATATCGAAACTCAAAAATTCGGCCCGAAAAAAAAAACGACAGTGGTACCCCTTACGTTTTTTTTTTTGGGCGAAAAATTAAGTTTCTCCAATCTTCCCAAAACTCTGGATTCTGATAGAGGGCCATGAGACTTAGACCTGAGTGCAAAAATGGAGGCTCTAGCCCCTTCCAGAGCTGAGATATCGAAACTCAAAAATTCGGCCCGAAAAAAAAAACGACAGTGGTACCCCTTACGTTTTTTTTTTGGGCGAAAAATTAAGTTTCTCCAATCTTCCCAAAACTCTGGATTCTGATAGAGGGCCATGAGACTTAGACCTGAGTGCAAAAATGGAGGCTCTAGCCCCTTCCAGAGCTGAGATATCGAAACTCAAAAATTCGGCCCGAAAAAAAAAACGACAGTGGTACCCCTTACGTTTTTTTTTTGGGCGAAAAATTAAGTTTCTCCAATCTTCCCAAAACTCTGGATTCTGATAGAGGGCCATGAGACTTAGACCTGAGTGCAAAAATGGAGGCTCTAGCCCCTTCCAGAGCTGAGATATCGAAACTCAAAAATTCGGCCCGAAAAAAAAACGACAGTGGTACCCCTTACGTTTTTTTTTTTGGGCGAAAAATTAAGTTTCTCCAATCTTCCCAAAACTCTGGATTCTGATAGAGGGCCATGAGACTTAGACCTGAGTGCAAAAATGGAGGCTCTAGCCCCTTCCAGAGCTGAGATATCGAAACTCAAAAATTCGGCCCGAAAAAAAAAACGACAGTGGTACCCCTTACGTTTTTTTTTTTTGGGCGAAAAATTAAGTTTCTCCAATCTTCCCAAAACTCTGGATTCTGATAGAGGGCCATGAGACTTAGACCTGAGTGCAAAAATGGAGGCTCTAGCCCCTTCCAGAGCTGAGATATCGAAACTCAAAAATTCGGCCCGAAAAAAAAAACGACAGTGGTACCCCTTACGTTTTTTTTTTTGGGCGAAAAATTAAGTTTCTCCAATCTTCCCAAAACTCTGGATTCTGATAGAGGGCCATGAGACTTAGACCTGAGTGCAAAAATGGAGGCTCTAGCCCCTTCCAGAGCTGAGATATCGAAACTCAAAAATTCGGCCCGAAAAAAAAACGACAGTGGTACCCCTTACGTTTTTTTTTTTTGGGCGAAAAATTAAGTTTCTCCAATCTTCCCAAAACTCTGGATTCTGATAGAGGGCCATGAGACTTAGACCTGAGTGCAAAAATGGAGGCTCTAGCCCCTTCCAGAGCTGAGATATCGAAACTCAAAAATTCGGCCCGAAAAAAAAACGACAGTGGTACCCCTTACGTTTTTTTTTTTTGGGCGAAAAATTAAGTTTCTCCAATCTTCCCAAAACTCTGGATTCTGATAGAGGCCCATGAGACTTAGACCTGAGTGCAAAAATGGAGGCTCTAGCCGAGCTGAGATATCGAAACTCAAAAATTCGACCCGAAAAAAAACACAGTGTACCCCTTACTTTTTTTTTGGGGCGAAAATTAAGTTTCTCCAATCTTCCCAAAACTCTGGATTCTGATAGAGGCCATGAACTTAGACCGAGTGCAAAAATGGAGGCTCTAGCCCCTTCCAGAGCTGAGATATCGAAACTCAAAAAANCCCTTCCCTTCTAAGTCTCATGGCCTCTATCAGAATTTGGAAGATTGGAGAAACTTAATTTTTCTCCCAAAAAAAAAACTAAGGGTACCACTGTCGTTTTTTTTTTCGGGCCGAATTTTTGAGTTTCGATATCTCAGCTCTGGAAGGGGCTAGAGCCTCCATTTTTGCACTCAGGTCTAAGTCTCATGGCCCTCTATCAGAATTTGGGAAGATTGGAGAAACTTAATTTTTCGCCCAAAAAAAAACGTAAGGGGTACCACTGTCGTTTTTTTTTCGGGCCGAATTTTTGAGTTTCGATATCTCAGCTCTGGAAGGGGCTAGAGCCTCCATTTTTGCACTCAGGTCTAAGTCTCATGGCCCTCTATCAGAATTTGGGAAGATTGGAGAAACTTAATTTTTCGCCCAAAAAAAAAACGTAAGGGGTACCACTGTCGTTTTTTTTCGGGCCGAATTTTTGAGTTTCGATATCTCAGCTCTGGAAGGGCTAGAGCCTCCATTTTTGCACTCAGGTCTAAGTCTCATGGCCCTCTATCAGAATTTGGGAAGATTGGAGAAACTTAATTTTTCGCCCAAAAAAAAAACGTAAGGGGTACCACTGTCGTTTTTTTTTCGGGCCGAATTTTTGAGTTTCGATATCTCAGCTCTGGAAGGGGCTAGAGCCTCCATTTTTGCACTCAGGTCTAAGTCTCATGGCCCTCTATCAGAATTTGGGAAGATTGGAGAAACTTAATTTTTCGCCCAAAAAAAAAACGTAAGGGGTACCACTGTCGTTTTTTTTTCGGGCCGAATTTTTGAGTTTCGATATCTCAGCTCTGGAAGGGGCTAGAGCCTCCATTTTTGCACTCAGGTCTAAGTCTCATGGCCCTCTATCAGAATTTGGGAAGATTGGAGAAACTTAATTTTTCGCCCAAAAAAAAAACGTAAGGGGTACCACTGTCGTTTTTTTTTCGGGCCGAATTTTTGAGTTTCGATATCTCAGCTCTGGAAGGGGCTAGAGCCTCCATTTTTGCACTCAGGTCTAAGTCTCATGGCCCTCTATCAGAATTTGGGAAGATTGGAGAAACTTAATTTTTCGCCCAAAAAAAAAACGTAAGGGGTACCACTGTCGTTTTTTTTTCGGGCCGAATTTTTGAGTTTCGATATCTCAGCTCTGGAAGGGGCTAGAGCCTCCATTTTTGCACTCAGGTCTAAGTCTCATGGCCCTCTATCAGAATTTTGGAAGATTGGAGAAACTTAATTTTTCGCCCAAAAAAAAAAACGTAAGGGGTACCACTGTCGTTTTTTTTTCGGGCCGAATTTTTGAGTTTCGATATCTCAGCTCTGGAAGGGGCTAGAGCCTCCATTTTTGCACTCAGGTCTAAGTCTCATGGCCCTCTATCAGAATTTGGGAAGATTGGAGAAACTTAATTTTTCGCCCAAAAAAAAAAACGTAAGGGGTACCACTGTCGTTTTTTTTTCGGGCCGAATTTTTGAGTTTCGATATCTCAGCTCTGGAAGGGGCTAGAGCCTCCATTTTTGCACTCAGGTCTAAGTCTCATGGCCCTCTATCAGAATTTGGGAAGATTGGAGAAACTTAATTTTTCGCCCAAAAAAAAAAACGTAAGGGGTACCACTGTCGTTTTTTTTTCGGGCCGAATTTTTGAGTTTCGATATCTCAGCTCTGGAAGGGGCTAGAGCCTCCATTTTTGCACTCAGGTCTAAGTCTCATGGCCCTCTATCAGAATTTGGGAAGATTGGAGAAACTTAATTTTTCGCCCAAAAAAAAACGTAAGGGGTACCACTGTCGTTTTTTTTTCGGGCCGAATTTTTGAGTTTCGATATCTCAGCTCTGGAAGGGGCTAGAGCCTCCATTTTTGCACTCAGGTCTAAGTCTCATGGCCCTCTATCAGAATTTGGGAAGATTGGAGAAACTTAATTTTTCGCCCAAAAAAAAAAACGTAAGGGGTACCACTGTCGTTTTTTTTTCGGGCCGAATTTTTGAGTTTCGATATCTCAGCTCTGGAAGGGGCTAGAGCCTCCATTTTTGCACTCAGGTCTAAGTCTCATGGCCCTCTATCAGAATTTGGGAAGATTGGAGAAACTTAATTTTTCGCCCAAAAAAAAAAACGTAAGGGGTACCACTGTCGTTTTTTTTTCGGGCCGAATTTTTGAGTTTCGATATCTCAGCTCTGGAAGGGGCTAGAGCCTCCATTTTTGCACTCAGGTCTAAGTCTCATGGCCCTCTATCAGAATTTGGGAAGATTGGAGAAACTTAATTTTTCGCCCAAAAAAAAAACGTAAGGGGTACCACTGTCGTTTTTTTTTCGGGCCGAATTTTTGAGTTTCGATATCTCAGCTCTGGAAGGGGCTAGAGCCTCCATTTTTGCACTCAGGTCTAAGTCTCATGGCCCTCTATCAGAATTTGGGAAGATTGGAGAAACTTAATTTTTCGCCCAAAAAAAAAAACGTAAGGGGTACCACTGTCGTTTTTTTTTCGGGCCGAATTTTTGAGTTTCGATATCTCAGCTCTGGAAGGGGCTAGAGCCTCCATTTTTGCACTCAGGTCTAAGTCTCATGGCCCTCTATCAGAATTTGGGAAGATTGGAGAAACTTAATTTTTCGCCCAAAAAAAAAACGTAAGGGGTACCACTGTCGTTTTTTTTTCGGGCCGAATTTTTGAGTTTCGATATCTCAGCTCTGGAAGGGGCTAGAGCCTCCATTTTTGCACTCAGGTCTAAGTCTCATGGCCCTCTATCAGAATTTGGGAAGATTGGAGAAACTTAATTTTTCGCCCAAAAAAAAAACGTAAGGGGTACCACTGTCGTTTTTTTTTCGGGCCGAATTTTTGAGTTTCGATATCTCAGCTCTGGAAGGGGCTAGAGCCTCCATTTTTGCACTCAGGTCTAAGTCTCATGGCCCTCTATCAGAATTTGGGAAGATTGGAGAAACTTAATTTTTCGCCCAAAAAAAAAACGTAAGGGGTACCACTGTCGTTTTTTTTTCGGGCCGAATTTTTGAGTTTCGATATCTCAGCTCTGGAAGGGGCTAGAGCCTCCATTTTTGCACTCAGGTCTAAGTCTCATGGCCCTCTATCAGAATTTGGGAAGATTGGAGAAACTTAATTTTTCGCCCAAAAAAAAAAACGTAAGGGGTACCACTGTCGTTTTTTTTTCGGGCCGAATTTTTGAGTTTCGATATCTCAGCTCTGGAAGGGGCTAGAGCCTCCATTTTTGCACTCAGGTCTAAGTCTCATGGCCCTCTATCAGAATTTGGGAAGATTGGAGAAACTTAATTTTTCGCCCAAAAAAAAAAACGTAAGGGGTACCACTGTCGTTTTTTTTTCGGGCCGAATTTTTGAGTTTCGATATCTCAGCTCTGGAAGGGGCTAGAGCCTCCATTTTTGCACTCAGGTCTAAGTCTCATGGCCCTCTATCAGAATTTGGGAAGATTGGAGAAACTTAATTTTTCGCCCAAAAAAAAAACGTAAGGGGTACCACTGTCGTTTTTTTTTCGGGCCGAATTTTTGAGTTTCGATATCTCAGCTCTGGAAGGGGCTAGAGCCTCCATTTTTGCACTCAGGTCTAAGTCTCATGGCCCTCTATCAGAATTTGGGAAGATTGGAGAAACTTAATTTTTCGCCCAAAAAAAAAACGTAAGGGGTACCACTGTCGTTTTTTTTTCGGGCCGAATTTTTGAGTTTCGATATCTCAGCTCTGGAAGGGGCTAGAGCCTCCATTTTTGCACTCAGGTCTAAGTCTCATGGCCCTCTATCAGAATTTGGGAAGATTGGAGAAACTTAATTTTTCGCCCAAAAAAAAAACGTAAGGGGTACCACTGTCGTTTTTTTTTCGGGCCGAATTTTTGAGTTTCGATATCTCAGCTCTGGAAGGGGCTAGAGCCTCCATTTTTGCACTCAGGTCTAAGTCTCATGGCCCTCTCAGAATTTGGGAAGATTGGAGAAACTTAATTTTTCGCCCAAAAAAAAAACGTAAGGGGTACCACTGTCGTTTTTTTTTGGGCCGAATTTTTGAGTTTCGATATCTCAGCTCTGGAAGGGGCTAGAGCCTCCATTTTTGCACTCAGGTCTAAATCGACAGTGGTACCCCTTTTTTTTTTTTGGGCGAAAATTAAGTTTCTCCAATCTTCCAAATTCTGATAGAGGGCCATGAGACTTAGACCTGAGTGCAAAAATGGAGGCTCTAGCCCCTTCCAGAGCTGAGATATCGAAACTCAAAAATTCGGCCCGAAAAAAAACGACAGTGGTACCCCTTACGTTTTTTTTTTGGGCGAAAAATTAAGTTTCTCCAATCTTCCCAAATTCTGATAGAGGGCCATGAGACTTAGACCTGAGTGCAAAAATGGAGGCTCTAGCCCCTTCCAGAGCTGAGATATCGAAACTCAAAAATTCGGCCCGAAAAAAAAAACGACAGTGGTACCCCTTACGTTTTTTTTTTTGGGCGAAAAATTAAGTTTCTCCAATCTTCCCAAATTCTGATAGAGGGCCATGAGACTTAGACCTGAGTGCAAAAATGGAGGCTCTAGCCCCTTCCAGAGCTGAGATATCGAAACTCAAAAATTCGGCCCGAAAAAAAAACGACAGTGGTACCCCTTACGTTTTTTTTTTGGGCGAAAAATTAAGTTTCTCCAATCTTCCCAAATTCTGATAGAGGGCCATGAGACTTAGACCTGAGTGCAAAAATGGAGGCTCTAGCCCCTTCCAGAGCTGAGATATCGAAACTCAAAAATTCGGCCCGAAAAAAAAAACGACAGTGGTACCCCTTACGTTTTTTTTTTTGGGCGAAAAATTAAGTTTCTCCAATCTTCCCAAATTCTGATAGAGGGCCATGAGACTTAGACCTGAGTGCAAAAATGGAGGCTCTAGCCCCTTCCAGAGCTGAGATATCGAAACTCAAAAATTCGGCCCGAAAAAAAAAACGACAGTGGTACCCCTTACGTTTTTTTTTTTGGCGAAAAATTAAGTTTCTCCAATCTTCCCAAATTCTGATAGAGGGCCATGAGACTTAGACCTGAGTGCAAAAATGGAGGCTCTAGCCCCTTCCAGAGCTGAGATATCGAAACTCAAAAATTCGGCCCGAAAAAAAAACGACAGTGGTACCCCTTACGTTTTTTTTTTTGGGCGAAAAATTAAGTTTCTCCAATCTTCCCAAATTCTGATAGAGGGCCATGAGACTTAGACCTGAGTGCAAAAATGGAGGCTCTAGCCCCTTCCAGAGCTGAGATATCGAAACTCAAAAATTCGGCCCGAAAAAAAAACGACAGTGGTACCCCTTACGTTTTTTTTTTGGGCGAAAAATTAAGTTTCTCCAATCTTCCCAAATCTCTGATAGAGGGCCATGAGACTTAGACCTGAGTGCAAAAATGGAGGCTCTAGCCCCTTCCAGAGCTGAGATATCGAAACTCAAAAATTCGGCCCGAAAAAAAAACGACAGTGGTACCCCTTACGTTTTTTTTTTTGGGCGAAAAATTAAGTTTCTCCAATCTTCCCAAATTCTGATAGAGGGCCATGAGACTTAGACCTGAGTGCAAAAATGGAGGCTCTAGCCCCTTCCAGAGCTGAGATATCGAAACTCAAAAATTCGGCCCGAAAAAAAAACGACAGTGGTACCCCTTACGTTTTTTTTTTGGGCGAAAAATTAAGTTTCTCCAATCTTCCCAAATTCTGATAGAGGGCCATGAGACTTAGACCTGAGTGCAAAAATGGAGGCTCTAGCCCCTTCCAGAGCTGAGATATCGAAACTCAAAAATTCGGCCCGAAAAAAAAACGACAGTGGTACCCCTTACGTTTTTTTTTTTGGGCGAAAAATTAAGTTTCTCCAATCTTCCCAAATTCTGATAGAGGGCCATGAGACTTAGACCTGAGTGCAAAAATGGAGGCTCTAGCCCCTTCCAGAGCTGAGATATCGAAACTCAAAAATTCGGCCCGAAAAAAAAAACGACAGTGGTACCCCTTACGTTTTTTTTTTGGGCGAAAAATTAAGTTTCTCCAATCTTCCCAAATTCTGATAGAGGGCCATGAGACTTAGACCTGAGTGCAAAAATGGAGGCTCTAGCCCCTTCCAGAGCTGAGATATCGAAACTCAAAAATTCGGCCCGAAAAAAAAACGACAGTGGTACCCCTTACGTTTTTTTTTTTGGGCGAAAAATTAAGTTTCTCCAATCTTCCCAAATTCTGATAGAGGGCCATGAGACTTAGACCTGAGTGCAAAAATGGAGGCTCTAGCCCCTTCCAGAGCTGAGATATCGAAACTCAAAAATTCGGCCCGAAAAAAAAACGACAGTGGTACCCCTTACGTTTTTTTTTTGGGCGAAAAATTAAGTTTCTCCAATCTTCCCAAATTCTGATAGAGGGCCATGAGACTTAGACCTGAGTGCAAAAATGGAGGCTCTAGCCCCTTCCAGAGCTGAGATATCGAAACTCAAAAATTCGGCCCGAAAAAAAAACGACAGTGGTACCCCTTACGTTTTTTTTTTTGGGCGAAAAATTAAGTTTCTCCAATCTTCCCAAATTCTGATAGAGGGCCATGAGACTTAGACCTGAGTGCAAAAATGGAGGCTCTAGCCCCTTCCAGAGCTGAGATATCGAAACTCAAAAATTCGGCCCGAAAAAAAAACGACAGTGGTACCCCTTACGTTTTTTTTTTTGGGCGAAAAATTAAGTTTCTCCAATCTTCCCAAATTCTGATAGAGGGCCATGAGACTTAGACCTGAGTGCAAAAATGGAGGCTCTAGCCCCTTCCAGAGCTGAGATATCGAAACTCAAAAATTCGGCCCGAAAAAAAAACGACAGTGGTACCCCTTACGTTTTTTTTTTGGGCGAAAAATTAAGTTTCTCCAATCTTCCCAAATTCTGATAGAGGGCCATGAGACTTAGACCTGAGTGCAAAAATGGAGGCTCTAGCCCCTTCCAGAGCTGAGATATCGAAACTCAAAAATTCGGCCCGAAAAAAAAAACGACAGTGGTACCCCTTACGTTTTTTTTTTGGGCGAAAAATTAAGTTTCTCCAATCTTCCCAAATTCTGATAGAGGGCCATGAGACTTAGACCTGAGTGCAAAAATGGAGGCTCTAGCCCCTTCCAGAGCTGAGATATCGAAACTCAAAAATTCGGCCCGAAAAAAAAACGACAGTGGTACCCCTTACGTTTTTTTTTTTGGGCGAAAAATTAAGTTTCTCCAATCTTCCCAAATTCTGATAGAGGGCCATGAGACTTAGACCTGAGTGCAAAAATGGAGGCTCTAGCCCCTTCCAGAGCTGAGATATCGAAACTCAAAAATTCGGCCCGAAAAAAAAACGACAGTGGTACCCCTTACGTTTTTTTTTTGGGCGAAAAATTAAGTTTCTCCAATCTTCCCAAATTCTGATAGAGGGCCATGAGACTTAGACCTGAGTGCAAAAATGGAGGCTCTAGCCCCTTCCAGAGCTGAGATATCGAAACTCAAAAATTCGGCCCGAAAAAAAAACGACAGTGGTACCCCTTACGTTTTTTTTTTGGGCGAAAAATTAAGTTTCTCCAATCTTCCCAAATTCTGATAGAGGGCCATGAGACTTAGACCTGAGTGCAAAAATGGAGGCTCTAGCCCCTTCCAGAGCTGAGATATCGAAACTCAAAAATTCGGCCCGAAAAAAAAACGACAGTGGTACCCCTTACGTTTTTTTTTTTGGGCGAAAAATTAAGTTTCTCCAATCTTCCCAAATTCTGATAGAGGGCCATGAGACTTAGACCTGAGTGCAAAAATGGAGGCTCTAGCCCCTTCCAGAGCTGAGATATCGAAACTCAAAAATTCGGCCCGAAAAAAAAACGACAGTGGTACCCCTTACGTTTTTTTTTTTGGGCGAAAAATTAAGTTTCTCCAATCTTCCCAAATTCTGATAGAGGGCCATGAGACTTAGACCTGAGTGCAAAAATGGAGGCTCTAGCCCCTTCCAGAGCTGAGATATCGAAACTCAAAAATTCGGCCCGAAAAAAAAACGACAGTGGTACCCCTTACGTTTTTTTTTTTTGGGCGAAAAATTAAGTTTCTCCAATCTTCCCAAATTCTGATAGAGGGCCATGAGACTTAGACCTGAGTGCAAAAATGGAGGCTCTAGCCCCTTCCAGAGCTGAGATATCGAAACTCAAAAATTCGGCCCGAAAAAAAAACGACAGTGGTACCCCTTACGTTTTTTTTTTTGGGCGAAAAATTAAGTTTCTCCAATCTTCCCAAATTCTGATAGAGGGCCATGAGACTTAGACCTGAGTGCAAAAATGGAGGCTCTAGCCCCTTCCAGAGCTGAGATATCGAAACTCAAAAATTCGGCCCGAAAAAAAAAACGACAGTGGTACCCCTTACGTTTTTTTTTTGGGCGAAAAATTAAGTTTCTCCAATCTTCCCAAATTCTGATAGAGGGCCATGAGACTTAGACCTGAGTGCAAAAATGGAGGCTCTAGCCCCTTCCAGAGCTGAGATATCGAAACTCAAAAATTCGGCCCGAAAAAAAAACGACAGTGGTACCCCTTACGTTTTTTTTTTGGGCGAAAAATTAAGTTTCTCCAATCTTCCCAAATTCTGATAGAGGGCCATGAGACTTAGACCTGAGTGCAAAAATGGAGGCTCTAGCCCCTTCCAGAGCTGAGATATCGAAACTCAAAAATTCGGCCCGAAAAAAAAAACGACAGTGGTACCCCTTACGTTTTTTTTTTTGGGCGAAAAATTAAGTTTCTCCAATCTTCCCAAATTCTGATAGAGGGCCATGAGACTTAGACCTGAGTGCAAAAATGGAGGCTCTAGCCCCTTCCAGAGCTGAGATATCGAAACTCAAAAATTCGGCCCGAAAAAAAAACGACAGTGGTACCCCTTACGTTTTTTTTTTTGGGCGAAAAATTAAGTTTCTCCAATCTTCCCAAATTCTGATAGAGGGCCATGAGACTTAGACCTGAGTGCAAAAATGGAGGCTCTAGCCCCTTCCAGAGCTGAGATATCGAAACTCAAAAATTCGGCCCGAAAAAAAAACGACAGTGGTACCCCTTACGTTTTTTTTTTTGGGCGAAAAATTAAGTTTCTCCAATCTTCCCAAATTCTGATAGAGGGCCATGAGACTTAGACCTGAGTGCAAAAATGGAGGCTCTAGCCCCTTCCAGAGCTGAGATATCGAAACTCAAAAATTCGGCCCGAAAAAAAAACGACAGTGGTACCCCTTACGTTTTTTTTTTTGGGCGAAAAATTAAGTTTCTCCAATCTTCCCAAATTCTGATAGAGGGCCATGAGACTTAGACCTGAGTGCAAAAATGGAGGCTCTAGCCCCTTCCAGAGCTGAGATATCGAAACTCAAAAATTCGGCCCGAAAAAAAAACGACAGTGGTACCCCTTACGTTTTTTTTTTTTGGGCGAAAAATTAAGTTTCTCCAATCTTCCCAAATTCTGATAGAGGGCCATGAGACTTAGACCTGAGTGCAAAAATGGAGGCTCTAGCCCCTTCCAGAGCTGAGATATCGAAACTCAAAAATTCGGCCCGAAAAAAAAAACGACAGTGGTACCCCTTACGTTTTTTTTTTGGGGCGAAAAATTAAGTTTCTCCAATCTTCCCAAATTCTGATAGAGGGCCATGAGACTTAGACCTGAGTGCAAAAATGGAGGCTCTAGCCCCTTCCAGAGCTGAGATATCGAAACTCAAAAATTCGGCCCGAAAAAAAAACGACAGTGGTACCCCTTACGTTTTTTTTTTGGGGCGAAAATTAAGTTTCTCCAATCTTCCCAAATTCTGATAGAGGGCCATGAGACTTAGACCTGAGTGCAAAAATGGAGGCTCTAGCCCCTTCCAGAGCTGAGATATCGAAACTCAAAAATTCGGCCCGAAAAAAAAACGACAGTGGTACCCCTTACGTTTTTTTTTTGGGCGAAAAATTAAGTTTCTCCAATCTTCCCAAATTCTGATAGAGGGCCATGAGACTTAGACCTGAGTGCAAAAATGGAGGCTCTAGCCCCTTCCAGAGCTGAGATATCGAAACTCAAAAATTCGGCCCGAAAAAAAAACGACAGTGGTACCCCTTACGTTTTTTTTTTTGGGCGAAAAATTAAGTTTCTCCAATCTTCCCAAATTCTGATAGAGGGCCATGAGACTTAGACCTGAGTGCAAAAATGGAGGCTCTAGCCCCTTCCAGAGCTGAGATATCGAAACTCAAAAATTCGGCCCGAAAAAAAAACGACAGTGGTACCCCTTACGTTTTTTTTTTTGGGCGAAAAATTAAGTTTCTCCAATCTTCCCAAATTCTGATAGAGGGCCATGAGACTTAGACCTGAGTGCAAAAATGGAGGCTCTAGCCCCTTCCAGAGCTGAGATATCGAAACTCAAAAATTCGGCCCGAAAAAAAAACGACAGTGGTACCCCTTACGTTTTTTTTTTTGGGCGAAAAATTAAGTTTCTCCAATCTTCCCAAATTCTGATAGAGGGCCATGAGACTTAGACCTGAGTGCAAAAATGGAGGCTCTAGCCCCTTCCAGAGCTGAGATATCGAAACTCAAAAATTCGGCCCGAAAAAAAAACGACAGTGGTACCCCTTACGTTTTTTTTTTGGGCGAAAAATTAAGTTTCTCCAATCTTCCCAAATTCTGATAGAGGGCCATGAGACTTAGACCTGAGTGCAAAAATGGAGGCTCTAGCCCCTTCCAGAGCTGAGATATCGAAACTCAAAAATTCGGCCCGAAAAAAAAACGACAGTGGTACCCCTTACGTTTTTTTTTTTGGGCGAAAAATTAAGTTTCTCCAATCTTCCCAAATTCTGATAGAGGGCCATGAGACTTAGACCTGAGTGCAAAAATGGAGGCTCTAGCCCCTTCCAGAGCTGAGATATCGAAACTCAAAAATTCGGCCCGAAAAAAAAACGACAGTGGTACCCCTTACGTTTTTTTTTTGGGGCGAAAAATTAAGTTTCTCCAATCTTCCCAAATTCTGATAGAGGGCCATGAGACTTAGACCTGAGTGCAAAAATGGAGGCTCTAGCCCCTTCCAGAGCTGAGATATCGAAACTCAAAAATTAGGCCCGAAAAAAAAAACGACAGTGGTACCCCTTACGTTTTTTTTGGGGGGCGAAAAATTAAGTTTCTCCAATCTTCCCAAATTCTGATAGAGGGCCATGAGTAAATTTTCCCTATGGAAGTCAATGGGGACCAGCAACTGACCACATTCCCACATTATTCAAAATATCTTCTTTTTTGTTCAGCACAAGAAATAAATTACTACAAATTTGGAACAACATTACAGTGAATAAAATGAGAGAATTTTTATTTTTGGGTCAACTATCCCTTTAAGAACAAGCGGCTGCATTTTTATTATTAGGGCTACTGTCACTTTAAGACCTGTACGCGACACGTTTAATATACACGGAGCATTTGACAAGCAGATTTCTCTCAATTTTCTCGGTTTGCTTTGAGTTTAGACATAACCAACTGTTCTTATGTAAACCTTGTGTGTATTTGAGAGTATTAGCGAAATAATACTCAAAAGATAACTTAGTCCAGCAACCAGGCACTGTTAGACAAGCTTTTAATGCATGTGCGCGTCGGGTGTTCGCGCTCAGAACAGCGCATATGAATGACATGTTTAACCGTCAAGGTTTTAAAGCACGTGCAAATTAACTTTTGTGAACTCGCTGAACTGATGTAGCCGTTCCTCTGCGTTAATATTTCTCGCGTTGTACACTAATGCTGTTGAGACGGAGGTGTCAGGACTGCAACTGACAGAATGCACGATATAGCTGCTACATATTTGTACAAAAGCAGTCAGCAGCTTGCTTGGAGCAAGGATCATAGCGCAAATTTGAAATATATCGATATATCGCCCAGCCCTGGTGACCTAAGTTAACTGTGATGTCCTAATCAAATACGTCCTTGTTAAATCAACTGAGGAAGTTTCGTGGTCATATCTATTATTTTAAAATCTTACCCTATTCACCTAGTGTTGGGCCTTAAAAGTTGGTATTTTGCAAATATATATACATAAACGACAACAACAACAACAACAACAAGTTTATTTATATAGCACAATTCACTCCATCAAAGTACTTCAATGTGCTTTACAAAAAGTAAAAACATCATGAAAAAATAGCAGATACAAAACATGCACAAAAAAGATAATAAAGATTTAATAAAAAATAAATAGACAAATTTAAAACTACACAGTATAGCTAAGTTTAAGATCTCAGTCATAAGCTTGTGAGAAAAGAAAAGTTTTCAACTTAGATGTAAAAATCAATACATTCGGGGCACATCTAACATCTTCTGGTAGTTTGTTCCAGTCGTGTACAGCAGAGATGCTAAACGGAGCTTCTCCATATTTTGTTCTAACTCTGTGCTCCACTAGCTGACCTGAGTGTATTGATGTAAGAGTCCTGTTAGGTTTATATTTTTCAAACATTTGGGAAATGTACTCAGGGCCTAAACAATTCAGTGCTTTATAGACTAAAAGCATCACTTTAAAGACTATTCTATAGTTAATTGGGAGCCAATGCAAAGTTTTAAGAACTGGAGTGATGTGCTCTATTCTCTTGGTCCCAGCGTTCTGAACAAGCTGCAGCTGTTTTACAGTCTTCTTCGGAAGTCCGGTTAATAAGCCATTACAGTAGTCCACCCTACTAGAGATAAAAGCGTGGATAAGCCTTTCTAGGTCTTTTTGAGGCACCGATCCTTTAATTCTGGAGATATTTTTCAAATGATAGAATGCTGTTTTGGTGACCGCTCTGATATGACTATTAAATGTATAGATCTGAGTGTATCATAACACCAAGATTACGCACTTGAATCTAATTCTTTAATAACGCTTATTCTTTTATTTTTGTTACCAAACACAATAACCTCGGTTTTATCTTGGTTTAGTTGTAAAAAATGTAGATTCATCCAGGTTTTTATTTGTTCTATAGAGTGACATAAAGCGTCTATTGAACTATTGTCATCTGAATCAAAAGCCATATATATTTGAGTGTCATCGGCGTAACTATGGTAATTAATGTCATTATTCTGTATAATCTGGCCTAAAGGTAGAACTGATCCCTGTGGCACTCCGCACGTCATGGCCACCCTATCAGATTCAGAATTTCCGATCTTACCAAAGTAGCTCCGACGATTCAGGTAAGATCTGAACCAATCAAGGACTATTCCGGAGACTCCTACCCAGTTTTCCAGCCTATCTATAAGAATTCTATGATCAACAGTGTCAAATGCTGCACTGAGATCTAATAGAACCAAAACTGTTATTTTATCAGAGTCAGTATTCAGCCGTATATCATTTAAAACTTTGATTAGTGCTATGTCGAGGTCGAAAACCTGACTGATGTGTATCCAAAAGACCACTTAATGTGACAAAGTCATTTAGTTGGGTAAACACAGCTTTTTCAATAATCTTGGCTATAAAAGAGAGATTAGAAATAGGTCTATAGTTATTCATAATCGAAGCATCCATCGTTCTCTTTTTTTAATATTGGCTTAATGGCAGCGGTTTTCAAGGACGTTGGAAAAATGCCCGATTGCAACGAACTATTAACTATTTGCAGCACATCTGTTACTATAGAGCTAAAAATTGTTTTAAAAAAAGTATGAAGGCAGTATGTCTAGACAGCACGTGGAAGATTTAAGATGTCTAACTATTTCTTCTAGAAATTTTTGGTTGATTACATTCAAATGTGACATAAGCAAGTTTTGCCTTGGTGCTTGTAGTGGCGGTACAGAGTCATTATTAGACTGTGTAATACCAATAATCCGTCTAATAGTTGTAATTTTTTCACTAAAAAAACATTAATTAATTACATTTCATAGTGGACGCAAACTCTGATGGTATTTGCCGTATTAGATGCATAAGCTTGTCAACCATGATAAATAAGGTACGTGTATTATTAATACCATTGTTAATCATTTCCGATATATAGAGCTGTCTAGCCTTGCGTAGCGCAATATTAAAATTGCCAAGACTTTGACTTGGCCAAGACCTTTAGAAATAACCAGACCTAAAATATGACCATGAGTGTGTGTACGCTATTGATCCTGGATCTGGATGGACTGGGAGAATCTCGAGAGGGACACGGTGGCTCTGAAAATCGCACGACCACTGCGATCGTCCCACAGGCAACGTGTGGACTCCCCTCTGGATCTGTAGACGCTGGCCAAAATCAGCAGCCCCATGTAGGCCCAGAGATCTGTGGAGAGCAGGAGAGAGAGATCGCTGATTGGGAAAGGACACAGGTGTGCGAGAGAAAAAGCAGAACAAAAGTTGACTCCTGACAATTTGGGGATATCTGTAAAATGAAAGATGATATATTTTTTAAGAACAAAGATTTGTGTAGCTTAGACATGGATAATGATGAACAACTTAAACAGTGAACATGATTGCTGTTGTTGAATGGCAGATATTGAACTTTAAATTGAAAGGGCATTTGCAAAATCTGAAAAGCAGCAATTAGATCTTACGATTGATATTAGAGTTTGTTGAAATTTGTCGTAACATAGGGTGGAACAAAGTACATCGGGCCGCTTTCGGCGGTCGAAGCGGTGTCTGTGATGCACGGTGCTGTGGCAAGACAAATCTGAATCACCCAACCTTAATCTCACAGAGATGGCGAAGCACGACCTGGAGCAACTGTTGGTAAGTATTGTGATGAATTATTTTGTAAATAAATGTTGTGGTGCATGGAAATATCAAATGTTTTTGTTGAGAAAGTTGGTCTACGTTAAGCAAAAGCAGAGGAGGAAACCCGGCACGTCAAGGCTGTTGCCACGGCAAGCAAGGAAACGGGCAAGGAAGAATCGTATACCGTCTCCTGACGGGCTCCACTTTTGCTGAGGCCAGGTTCGAATACAAACTGCACTAATGTAGTAAAACGTAGTACAATATTGACTGTAAGAGAGAATCAAATGATAAATGAATTAGACAAGTTACGGATGGCACAGAGCGTAAATGGGTGAACCGTGTCACTAATGCGGGGGAGCATCTCGCGGGATATGTGACGGCTGAAGTTACGTTAAAAGTAACTTTGGAAGACTCTTGGGCTCCTCATTGAAATACAGGCTGATGGTCGACCTGCTGGGCATCGCCGCCTGTCGCACCTCCACCGGTGCCTTTTGTGCAGGTGTGCTCCACCTCTTTGGCATAAGATGGGTCATCAGCTGGGGACCACCAGTCATCGATGTTTCGCTCCTTTAACCCCGGTACATCTCCTGGTGGCGGAGCGATGGCAGGGATCACTCCCTGCCACCCCCTGCTGATGCCCTAGATGTTACTTGGCCCCCATCCCTTGCTGGCAGATGAACCGTTGAGGACCCAACAAAGCCCCTGCATCCCACTTCAACTGGCCACGTGGTGGCTTTCCAGCCAGCCTCTTTGCAGGCTTCTACCAGATCTGCGTACTTGGCACGCTTCCGTTCGTTGGCAGCCTCCATTCCCTCCTCCCATAGGACAGTGAGCTCCACCAACAAGATGGTCTTGCATAACTCTGACCACATGATCGGGTCTGGCCGGAGCAAAGTTTCCACGATCTCCCTGGGGAATTTTTTTTACAATGACAAGGTCTGTCTACTTTAACAGCACTTACTCAAAATAACAGCAACAACAAAAGAACAAGTAAGTACTTGACAATCTTGCATATGACTAAATAAATTCTCAGTAAATACTAAGTAAAGGGTTTTTTATTTGATTTTTTAAACCCAACTTAACATTCTTCAATCAGTCTTTTAGGTCTCATTGCATGACGACGTGGTCTTCCCCCACCTATCTCAGTGGAAGGTGAGTTTTTTGTGATGTGTTCTGTCAAAGCTGTAGAGCTAGGTGAGTGTTTTCTCAGTTGGTCCATCAGAGATAACTATGTCTGTACTTTCCATACACTTTCAGCAGGTGACGGCGATTTCTTCGCAGTGTGTTGCCATACTCAGTAAGTACCTCGTAGGATCTTGGTGTTGTCTCTTTGATGACCTTCGCTACAGGTCCCCATTTTCCATCACATCTGATGTTCCAGTGGACATAACTGTTTGGCATTCCTGTCATAGGCTTTGCTCTGGCTGTTCACCTTTGCATAATCTCCGTGTCTCTTTTGAAGCCGGTGTTCTGCTGAGGGTAGCCGTGTTCTCAGCTTCCTGTTCATGAGAATTTCAGCAGTGCTAAATAAGGATCCTCTCCAGTCTCAGCAGACGCTTTACAATCTGCAATCTACAGCGGACTCGATGTTACATGCTCAAAACCGTAAGTATCTGCAAAGTCTCTGTAATCCTGACTGCTGAACTGTGGTCCGTTGTCACTCACCACAGTCGCTGGAATTCCATGTCTGGCGAAGATGGCTTTAGTGCGTTTTATCACTTGTTGTGCTGTTGTGTTAGTCAACATCGCCAGCTCCGGATAGTTTGACTTGTAGTCCATTATGACAAGGTAGTCCCTCCCCGCTAGGTGAAACAAGTCTGTACCGACCTTTTTTTGCCGTATTTTGTACTGATTTGGTAAGCAACCGACACCCTGGAACAGATCCTTGTATTCTCTCATTATCTCAGCAGTAGAATCGGCACACGTGTCCATCCGTTTGCTGTGTGCTGTGCCCCTAGTAGTCACTAGAGCGCTATCAATGACATGAAATCGGACCTTTCAGACCTAAAATCGGCCGTCTATCCTCCTCTACTAGAACAAACAGAGCATTTATGGTGCGTCCTTCTCCTTTAAGACTCGCTCTGAAAACACCCATATGTGGAATCGGCTGATCGTTGAATGCCCTCAAGTCCAGTTTGTTTGGTCTCACTTTTGGCCTAGTGCTCATCTTATTGTAGCATTTTCTCGGCAGGACATTTACTTGTGCACCTGTGTCTATTTTTCATTGGCACAGTCACACCATCCACCGTCAAAGGTGCAATCCATTCATCGTCATTACTGTCCATATTAGTCAGAATTCAGAAAAGCGGATGTTAGAACAGCGCATCAGCACAGCACGTGAATGATACGTTTACTTAGCAAGACTTTGACGCACATGCAAATAATGAACTTTTGTGAATTGCGGTGTTGAGGTGAAGGCGCCAGAATTGAACCGATAGAATGCACGATAGCCTACTATAAGTTTTCTTCAAAAGCAGATCAGATATATTTGAATTGTCCACGATCAAAAACCGTGAGACGTTCCACACCCCTAGTTGGAAGTTTAGTTGCTGGCGCTCATGCTTCGTTCGTGGTCGTCACGTGCGCATAGGAAACAAAGTGAGGATTTTAACTCTTTAATTGGCAAATTCATAAATGATGTCCCTGATTTGGGAAAAGAAAAAAACACACAAAATGACTTATTTTCAATATAAAATATGATTGTGGACTGGATTTTTTTTTTTTTTTACCTTTTATCACAGTCTTGGACATGTGAAAGATTAGAAACAACATTGGTTTTGATGCATTGTTTGTTTTTGTGCAGCATCACAATTTCACTTTTTCTCCCTCATTTACTGTTCGTGGCTGTTTTTGCCCCATTGACTTCCATTATAACCACATTTTTTGATTGCAAAGCCATGACACCATAAAATCGTGCATTTTTGATTGTTGATGGTTTTCCCTGTTGGGAAGAGGTAAAATTTGTCATTTTTACTGTCGATAAGCAGGTGGAACCATTAACCCTTTAGACAGGCCCCTTTATGGAGTATTATAGCATATTACAGTGTGTGTGTGTGTGCGTGCGTGCGTGCGTGCGTGCGTGCGCGCGCGCGTGAGTGAGAGAGTGTGAGAACTCACCTTGATGCATCTGAGAAAATAAAAATATACAATGCAGCTCTCAAAACTGAAAGTGCTGAAGTTTTTTTTGCAGGAGGTATTGTGTACAGTCAGATCCTGGTTTGGATGTGGCACCCTCGTCGTCATCATCTCAAGCTTCCAATGAAGACGAGGAGGATTCAGAGGGGAGTCCACACGTCTCCTGTGGGATGATCGCAGTGGTCGTGTGATTTTCAGAGCCACCATGTCAGGATCATCAGGATCAAGCCAGGATCTGACTGTCCTGAGTCTGCGGTCAGAGTGAGAAGACAATACCTCCTGCAAAAAAACTTGAGCAGATGCATAAATACACTTACTTTGTTTTTGAGAGCTGAAGTGTATATTTGTATTTTCTCAGAAGCATCAAGGTGAGTTCTCACACTCTCTCACTCATTCACTCACTCACACTGTAATATGCTATTGTAAAAAGCCAGAAACGAAGCTTTTTTTTTTTTTGCACAGGCCTGTCTAAAGGGTTAAATGGTTCCACCTGGTTATCAACAGTAAAAATGACACATTTTTTAAGAGGAAAAAGTGTAATTAAGACTAAAAAAAAAAAAGCCACAACAGCACATAAGGGTTAAGTGCAAGTCCAACGAGGCCAAGTAGTAGGGGTGGGCGATATGGAAAAAATATCATATCACGATTTTTTTAGGAAAATCACGAGCACGATTTTTTATCACGATTCTTTTTCAATTTGGTATTAATATTTTGGAAGTGGCTGTTCATTACAGCCAAACTAATGTCCCTATGTTAAAAAACAAAGCCTTAGGTAACAAAAGAAAAAAGAAAGCCACACATTTAGGCCAGTGGCGAAGATAAAAATCTTTGTCATTATTTTTTTTGTTATTAAAAAAATAAGACAAGATAAACATTACACAAATTAATATTCAAATTAAATAAATAGTGCATTAATTTTTCAGATGCACTAGGTGTATTTAGCAGTAGCATTGAAGAAAGTAATTAAATTAAACAAATATGAAATTAAAATAGACTTCACTGAATACATTGATTCTTATTAAAGCTACTATTAAAGTTCTCAGTCAGAGAGTGATTTTCTCCTTGTGTTTTTTTTTTGTTTTCTTTTACTAAAGGGATAGTTCCCTCAAAAATGAATTAGTTTCTTTCTTCTGTTGAAAATAAAAGTTATTTTGAATAATGTAGGTAACCGAACAGTTGCTGCCTGGTCCCCCTATAGTTTTTTATCTATAAAAATAATCTATAGGTTCTCTCCTGGAAGTTAATGGGGACCAGCAACTGTTTGGTTACCCACATAAAAAAAAAATCGTCTTTTGTGTTCAGCACAAGAAAGAAATGAATACAGGTTTGGAACAACATTAGAGTAAGTAAATAATGACAGATTGTTTTTTTTTTTGTGAACTATCCCTTTAAGGACATGTGGCAGTACTATTTATGGGCTCTATGCACGGCGGTATTTCCGGTGAAGCATTAGGGATGCTCGATAACTTCCGCCGATCATAGAGTCCAATGCAATACCGAGAATTTATATTGAATTTTATACTCCATGGTTATACTAATGAAACGTTAGTCACAAAAACAGATAAAACAGACACCCCTCGTTGTGTTTATGCTTCTTTTTAAAATTATATTAAATAAATATAACTATATATAAAATTACATCTGAACGTGTGTACGTTTCGTTTCAAAGACGGGAGGACAGTAAATTTTGAAGACTCTGCCATAATCCCGTTTTCCTCGGTTCTCCTCCGCTTAAATCTACACAACCGGAAATGGACGAGCATCCTTACGTCAAATGCGGAACTTATGCGTGCATATAGCCCATTCCTGTCGCTTTTAGACCAGCACGCGACGCGTTTAATATAGACGCATCTTACACCAGATGTTCTCTCAAATGTTAGCTTTTACTTTAGACACAGCCTGTTTTTGTAAACATTTTGTGTATTTAACAGTATTAGCATAATAAGACTTGAAAGATAACTTGACAGGCTTCTAGTGCCTGTGAGCGTCGGGGGGTATGCGGTCAGGAAAGCGCACGGTAGAACAGCGCATCAGCGCGTCAATTAAATGTTTAACCGGCAAGGCTTATGCAAATAATGAACTTTTGTGAATTGCAGTGTCCCATACGGTACCTATTCATTCACGTGTGGTGTGTAGGCTACGTCGCGTTTGTACAGTTGAGACGGGGCGCCAGAACTGAACTGATAAAATGCACTGTAACACGATACTACGATATTTCTTCAAAAGCAGATCGTGGAGACATGTTAATCGTCCACGATTAAAAATCGTCATATCGCACACCCCTACCAAGTAGGATCTTGGCCAAGTCCAAGTCCATTGGCTCATTTATTGTGGTTCTGGGCAAAAAGAAGTAAAATCTGGACGGAGGTTTTTTTAGTGTATTTTTTTTTACTCAAAGATACTTAACCCTTGTGCATTGTTCAAATGCACTACCCTTTCGTTATGTTCGTGGCTGAAAAAAGCCACTACTTTAAACCGCTGTAAAAATGTATCAGATAAATATTTTGTTAACATTTTTTTGCATAAATCTATGAACCGACCTCGGAAAAATTGAGGATTTTAACTCTTTAATTGGCAAATTCATAAATGATGTCATTGATTTGGGGGGAAAAAAAACACACACACAAAATGACTTATTTTCAATATAAAATATGATTGTGGACATGTCAAAGATTAGAAACAACATTGGTTTTGATGCATTGTTCGTTTTCGTGCAGCATCACAATTTCACTTTTTCTCCCTCGTTTACTGTTCGTGGCTGTTTTTGCCCCGTTGACTTCCATTGTAACCACATTTTTTCATTGCAAAGCCATGACACCATAAAATCGTGCATTTCTCATTGTTGATGGTTTTCCCTGTTGGGAAGAGGTAAAATGTGTCATTTTTACTGTCGATAACCAGGTGGAACCATTAACCCTTTAGACAGGCCCCTTTATGGAGTATAATAGCATATTACAGTGTGTGTGTGTGTGTGTGTGTGTGTGTGTGTGAGAGTGTGAGAACTCACCTTGATGCGTCTGAGAAAATAAAAATATACACTTGAGCTCTCAAAACTACATGGAGTAAACAAAAACAAAGTAAGTGTATTTATGCATCTGCTGCCTTTTGATGGTGAGAATTGCAGACTAAACAAAAACAAAGCAAGTGGATAGAAACGCTTGTCATTTGATGGTGAGAAGAGCAGCGTGCAACATGAGAGAGGGCTTGACTTGTCTTGTAGTGAACTTTTAGAGATGATTATGCGGTCTGACCCCTCCAGCGAGCTGCAGGAGGTATTGTCTTCTCTCTCTGACCGCAGACTCAGGACAGTCAGATCCTGGCTTGATCCCGATGATCCTGGATCTGGGTGGACTGGGAGAATCTCGAGAGCGACACGGTGGTTCTGAAAATGGCACGACCGCTGCGATCATCCCACAGGAAACGTGTGGACTCCCCTGTGGATCTGTAGACCAAAATCAGCAGCCCCATGTAGGCACAGAGATCTGTGGAGTCCACAGATCCAGGATCCTCTGAATCCTCCTTGCCTTCAGTGAGCTCTAGGTAGATCCTGGATCTAGGTGGATTGGGATAAATGGTGAAGAATGGTTTTCCACCAATGCGGACACAACTCCCTTTCTTCAGCCTGCAAGAGGCGTGAGTCGAGGGCCGTCACGCTATGCTATCGCAAGGGTCCGGAACATGGATTCTGTGTTCAATCTGTTTTTTACGGAGGAGACGACTGACCTCACTGTCAGCATGACCAATCTCCATGGGCACCGCACAATGAGAAACTGGACTGGGGTGGACTCCACAGATCTCTGTGCCTACATGGGGCTGCTGATTTTGGCCAGCGTCTACAGATCCAGAGGGGAGTCCACACGTCGCCTGTATAGGATTATCGCAGCGGTCGTGCGATTTTCAGAGCCACCGTGTCCCTCTCGAGATTCTCCCAGTCCACCCAGATCCAGGATCATCGGGATCAAGCCAGGATCTGACTGTCCTGAGTCTGCGGTCAGAGTGAAAAGACAGTACCTCCTGCAGCTCGCTGGAGGGGTCAGACCGCATAATCATCTCTAAAAGTTCACTACAAGACAAGTCAAGCCCTCTCTCATGTTGCTCGTTGCTCTTCTCACCATCAAATGACAAGCGTTTATATCCACTTGCTTTGTTTTTGTTTAGTCTGCAAATGCTGGCAAAAACGTACTTTGTTTTTGTTTACTCCATGTAGTTTTGAGAGCTCAAGTGTATGTTTTTATTTTCTCAGACGCATCAAGGTGAGTTCTCACACTCTCTCTCTCACACACACACACACACTGTAATATGCTATTATACTCCATAAAGGGGCCTGTCTGAAGGGTTAATGGTTCCACCTGGTTATCAACAGTAAAAAGGACAAATTTGACCTGTTCCCAACAGGGAAAACCATCAACAATGAAAAATGCACGATTTTATGGTGGCATGGCTTTGCAATCAAAAAATGTTGTTACAATGGAAGTCAACGGGGCAAAAACAGCCACGAACAGTAAACGAGGGAGAAAAAGTGAAATTGTGATGCTGCACGAAAACGAACAATGCATCAAAACCAATGTTGTTTCTAATCTTTGACATGTCCAAGACTGTGATGTTGAAAAGAAGTCATTTTGCGTGTTGTTTTTGTTCCCAAATCAGTGACACCATTTATGAATTTGGCAATTCAAGAGTTGAAATCCTGATGTTTTTTGTAAAATTGAGCAGTTTTGATCAGGACTGAGGTCGGTTCATAGATTTATGGCAAAAAATGTGACAAAAATATTTATCTGATACATTTTTACAGCAGTTTAAAGTAGTGGCTTTTTTTCAGCCACGAACAGAACGAAAGGGTAGTGAATTTGGCCAGAGTGTACTGTTGAGTGTTGGAAAAATTTCAAAGCATTTTCCCAAAATATGTGTCAAAATAAGATTCGTCACCAAAAATCATTCCGTTCGCCGAAACAAAGAAAAAGTGACGGCCAAATCGAGACTGGAAAACACCAGACCTTAGTGGCTGAAAAAAGCCACAACAGCACATAAGGGTTAAGAGTGATTTTCCTCATGATCCCAATAGTGCAATATTTGGCTGGGCCCCTTCTTCAGTGACCTGTAATCTTAATCAAATTCAGACTGTACAATAGCGAACAAAGCAATTTTGTTGATGTGGAAGAAAGGAGTTAAAATGGGTATTGGCATTTTGTTTGAAACGTTTGACTTTTAATATGTGTGTATTTGGAGGAGGTACGAGCTGAGGTGGAGGAAGCTCGGGGTGCCTGGACAAAGCGGGAGCAAACAGCTGAGAACTTTGGAAGGCGGGCCTGTCCTCCAGCGCACCATTTCAAGTTCTTGGTCCAGTCGGTGTACGATGTCCTTCCTAGAAAGACCCAAGGGGGCGTGCCGGCAACAGCGAGAGACTGGCACCGACTGGATATGGTTACTGGGACTCGAACGGAGGAAGCCCAGGAAAGAAAGAGGGCCGAGCGTCGGAGGAACGGGTGAAGGAAAGCCCGCCGTGAGCCGGTCGAAGTGGGCTTCGCTGGCCAGAAGCCGCTGAAAAGGCAGCGCGATGGAAAATAGAAAATAAACCTGGACACAATCGCCCGGGTGAGGGTGAGAGCATCGCTGACGACGTGTATTCAAGTACTATTTGTATAGTGGGAATGTGCATTGTATGTTTTTGTGCGTATGTACTTGTTTATTTGATTGGTTTGTAGTATTATTGATGTACTTTGTTTTCTTGTTACTTATATGCTGGGGTGGGGTGGTTGTAAAAAGCTTGAAATAAAAGATATGAAAAAAATCAAAGATATAGGCACATATGCACACACACACACACACACAGACACACACATTGGCATTTGTCCCCTTCTTTTTGGTTTCCATCCAAAAAAGAGTTATTAGGCCAGGAAGCATACTTTAAGAGTGATTTGTGTAGATCCATTCAATATTGCAATATATGAAGGTCAAAATCAATACCGGCTGGGACTGTTGTAAAGAAAGAAAGAAAGAAAGAAAGAAAGAAATGAGAAACTTCATCATTGTGGCATCCTTTGATAAAAGATGACGCCTGGCTTGCAGAAATGTGAAACACTGTTTAGTTGATTTAAAAGTAGCATTCCTTGATAAGCGTCTACGCTGTATAGGCCTGTCGCATTATCAGTTACACCTGCTTGTTAACTCTGATCTAATTAGCCAATCACAGAGCAGCATGTCATGCATTGTGGCCTTTAAATGGCTCGCTGAAGTCAGAGAACGTCCAGACTGGTTGGAGCTGACGGAAAGGCAACACGGCAGTCACTCGGAGGTACGTGGTGCTGTTTGTTTTTGTGAAGGTCCAAGACTGGAAGTGGTTTGTATGTCAATGGGAAGCCACAGAAATGTCCAGAACAGGGCTGCAGCATTGTGAGTGAAGGTAAAGGTCCAACTAGATTAATGATCAGTTTGTTTGATTGAGTTTGTCAACTGTCCTCTACCTCACTTTCTTCCATTAGGTTCTCCTTTGGTGGTTTCTCTGATGGGAGGGGATTTTGGAAGGATGACTTTTTTTTAGGAGCTTTAAAGAAAAAGCTCAGGTAATGGGATCGGCTCATCTCATCAACGACTCCGTGGAATGAGGTGACAAAGAGGTATTTGTACAGTTTGTTAGATTTGCTGATGTTCCTCAATTGAGAAAGAATTGAGATATGAAATTGAAATTCCTGTGTTTATTTTCTCTCTCTCTCTCTCTCTCTCTCTCTCTCTCTCTGAACGGAAATCAGCTGGAGCAGAGGGCGTTTACTGACGGTTGGTTTCCAGGTAGGCCTTGGTGCAAGGCCAGAGAAGAGAAGCATTTACAAACCCAATTGTTGTGTTCTAAGTCCGACACAGTCACCACCCGAGCTGGGTTCATCGCGTCCGGTTTTCACCCGACGGCTCACTGCTGCCGTCCTCTTATGAAGATCAAACGGAGTAAGCTGGCTTTGGTCCCTCTCTTTCTGCAGTGGTTCTGTTGAGGCAAAGTGAAGATGGAAGAGGTCAGAACATACACATGTTTAGTTAAACATTGGAGTAACGAAAGGTGGTGCGTTACGGAGTAATTGAATTTGTTTTCCGTTCTCTGTGTTTGACGTGCCATCTAGGGAAAAGGGTGACGGTCTCGGGTCACACTAGGACGGTGGAACCCTCATGGCACCTCATGGCTTGTGGGAGGAAAGCGGTCTCGCACGCGCAACCGAGCCACCCGTGCGACATCGTGGACTCTGTCCGAAACGGCACTCCCGTGGACTTGCGTCGGTCACCGCAAGTGACGTTTCACTGTGAAGCAGAGAAAGATGTGAAGGCTTGTTTGTGTGAATATGTGTGTAAATGATTAAAGAATTTGTGTTTTTTTGTAGCTCTGTTTGTAAGCGATTGTAAATGGCACGTGTTGATTTGAATGTAGAGTGAACGAACGCCAAGGCGAAGCAGTCTGTCTGTAAGTGCAAATGTTTGTGGAACGGGGAAGAGGACTCCGATGCGCAGGAGTGCACACGCACGGTGAGTACGGACGTCAACGTTGGAGCTGAAGTTGTTTGGTGGTGATTGCAAGTGGTTTGAAATGGTTTGTGTTTTTGTTTGCGCAGGACTTTGATTGAGCGTCGAGAGGAAGCGGCGCCGGGTGAGTTTGGAGCCTGGTGAGTTTGTGCTCCTGGTCGAGAATAAGCAGCTTTGAGTTGAAGACGTTTTCTTTCCACTGGGATGGCTTGTTGTATTGTTGTTGACATCATTCACTTTGTAAAAGAATGGGACAAGCTATGCTATTGGAAAGAAGTCGTGTTTGGTTGGTTTAAAGCAGTGATGGATTGAGAGGCTGTGAATTTTCGACTGGGAACACAAGCGGTCTAGTGCTTCCAATGTTTGATCCCCGAGTCTAGCGATTGGGCTACAGGGAGGAAAGATTGGAAGCACTAGCAAAGAAGTCATTCGTGAGGCGCACCACAAGAAAAGCAAATCCCTCCAACGAACTGTGTCATTGAAATGTGCAGTGTGGATTTGACACTGGGAGATGCTCCAAATGTGTATCGGTTGGGGTGCTTTTTGGTGGTGTGTCTGAGGAATGACTTGTCCGATAATGTTTTTTGGTACCCGCAGTGCCGCGGTTCTCAACTCCAGTCCTCACGACCTGCGAGTGTCCCTTGTGCTGAGGATCTGAATGGGTTCTGTTCACGAGGGAGACGTCGCGAGGACTGGAGTTGAGAATGGCTGCGCAAGTCATTCCCGAGTCACGGCAGAAGAAAATGTCTCCAACGAACCATCCCAGAATTTGGAACGAGTGGGATTCGAGTGACGTGTCTGAGGAATGACTTGTGTTTCTTGCTAGCACTGTTGGCTGAGTAGTTGTGTGTTGAACGGGGTGATGTGGTGTCATCAGCAGAGTTTTTGTTTTGAGCTCAATAAAAAGACACGTAGGAATACACAAGGTTGTTTGTGGCCTGATTGTTATAAAGAGATGATATGAACATGATTAGTATGAGTCAAGTTAAGCTTGGCAGGATAGCAGACATGAATGAAACTCTTGAGAGTAAACACACAAAGATGAGTGTGTGAGCAGTCTTGGCTTTGGACACACAGTGAGCTGTTGTGATTGTTCTCTTGACCCGCAGGGAGCTGCAGCGATTGGTCCTCGGACCCCCAGGGAGCCGTTGCGATTGGTCCTCGGATGCGCCGTTGCGATTGGTCCTCGGTAACGAGGAGGCGTGTGTGTCTGCTGACGTGTAACGAGCAACCGCTGTGTGGAGCGTCAGGTGACTCGGAAGCAAGCGCGCGATTGGCTGACGAGTGGAGCGCCAGGTGCGGGCTGACGAGGTGAGCTGTATAAAAGGGTGAGCATTAGTGAAGCGGCAGCGGAAGCGGCATGAGGAGAGCGGCATGTGGAGGGCAGCGTGTTCATCCCTTTTCGTGTGAAGACCGACTCGGGTAAAGACAACGAGCAAAGACAGCGAGCCAAGACAGCGAGCCAA
Organism: Pimephales promelas; assembly: GCF_016745375.1. The sequence goes on from NW_024121444.1 coordinate 3,188,098, forward strand.
GACCAGCGAGTGACAAGACCTGCGACTCTACCTGCGCGACTCAACCGAGAAGACGAAACCGAGAGACGCGGGCGGGTAACTCTGACTCTCCTTCTCTCTCTTACTCTTACTCTGCAGGCTGCCCTCATCTTGGCTGGGCCCTGGAGGTGTACGCGCTCCTCAGCTTTGCTGCTCAACTCTCCAGGAGAAACCCTGTTTGCAATGCTGTCCCCGCTACAATCCTCTCCCCCAAAACCAGTTGCTCGTGTGTGTGTGTGTGTGTGTAGTAAATGCTTCAAACACCTTTGGTCTGGTTATCAAGTCAACAGCCATTTCTACACTCACAAGCCACTGCTTCACTACATACACTCAACAAGCTCAATCGAGTCATGAACCACAAGGTAGCCTTGTGCTAGACCAAGCCACACACCACTACATACACTCAATGAGCTCAGTCGAGTCATGAACCACAAGGTAGCCTTGTGCTAGAACAAGCCACAAACCACTGCTTCACTACATACACTGCTCAACAAGCAACGAGCTCAATCAAGTCAGCCTTGTGGTAGAACAAGCCACAAACCACTGCTTCACTACATACACTCACTACATACACTGCTCAACAAGCAACGAGCTCAATCAAGTCAGCCTTGTGGTAGAACAAGCCACAAACCACTGCTTCACTACATACACTCAACAAGCAACGAGCTCAATCGAGTCATGAACCACAAGGTAGGTACGCTAAGGCTACCTTGTGGTTCATGACTCCATTGAGCTCGTGCCTTGTTAAGTGTATGTAGTGAAGCAGTGGTTTGTGGCTTGTTCTACCACAAGGCTGACTTGATTGAGCTCGTTGCTTGTTGAGCAGTGTATGTAGTGAGTGTATGTTGTGAACAAGCCACAAGCCACTGCTTCACAACACACACTCACTACATACACTGCTCAACTAACAACGAGCTCAATCAAGTCAGCCTTGTGGTAGAACAAGCCACAAACCACTGCTTCACTACATAGACTCAACAAGGCACGAGCTCAATGGAGTCATGAACCACAAGGTAGCCTTAACATTCCTGAAGCAGTCGTCCTTAGGCTTGTGGTAGAACAAGCCACAAACCACTGCTTCACCGGCCCACACCTGACACGCATCTCGTCAACCGATAGCGCGCTTGCTTCCAAGTCACCAGGGAACATTTTCCCAGCCCTTTGTACCATTTTTCACCCCTTACATAAATGATCACATACACTTGTTCTCTCAAAAGAATGACACAAACACATTTCTTACAACCAAGTCCTTTATTTGGGAATCATTTGGACCAAAAACACAGCTCACGGAGACGTAACGTCAGAAGTGACGGAGATCGGGGGTTTCCTCTTCGAGAATTTCGAAACGAGCCGATGGCGTGCAACGCCTCGGGGCTGCGCAAATCTGCATAGCGTACTCCGCTCCACTCCGTGAGGGACACGCTACCAGCTGCCTACCAGGGGGAGGACTTACAAATACACATATGGCCACATAGGAACGCATATGGAGCACCAACCGAGGCGGCTACTAAAATTTGACTCCAGGGGTGGCAGACGGCTTGCCAAGGGAAGACACATGCTCAGAGAGGCTCACAGTGGAAACACACACGAGACGGTCACCGTGGGGAACCGTGCGCATGGAGGCACCTAGCCGGCGTCCAGAGCGACAGCGGTGGGCAAAGTAAGCCGGCCCCAACTCTAGGCACGCTTCGTCCCCCACCCTCTTGATGGAAGCCAATGCAACCAGGAGTGCTGTCTTCATGGACAGAAACTCTACCGATTGCAAAGCTTCAAAGGGAGGCCTCTGCAGAGCACTTCAAACTACCGAGAGCTCCCAAGAGGGTACGAGGGGAGGACGAGGCGGATGTAGCCTCGTCCCGTCGAGGAGCCACACTTGCTTGTCTTGTTGGGCCAGTAGGGGGCCGCCAACAAGACCTGCTCGATCTCGTCCTCCTTGATCTCGCACAACACCCGTGCAAGAAGGCTCACTGGGGGAAACGCATACTTGCGTGGGCCCCGCGGCCAGCCGTGCGCCGGCGCATCTGTGCCGAGCGAACCCTCGGCCAGGGAATAAAACTGGGCGCGGTGGGATGAGTCCCGGGAGGCCGACAGATCTGTCTGTGCCGCCCCGAACCGGTCCCAAATCAGCTGGGGCGGACCCGTGACCGCTCGTCGGCTGCAAGGTTCCGGTCTCCTGGAATGCACACTGCACGAAGGGACCTCAGGTGCTTCTGACTCCACATAACAAGAGGTGGCGGGCGAGCTGCGACAACCAGCGTGAGCGTAGGAACTCTGGAACTCGGGGCGAGCCGCGATGCCGTGCCCACCTCGGGACTCGATCGCGTTGCCGCGGCTGCCACGTGCCCCAGGAGCCTCTGAAACGGTTTCAGTGGGACCGCACTCTTGCCCTCGAACTGTCCAAGACAAGTCAGCAGTGAATCCTCTGCAAGGGGCGAAGTTTTAGGCCCAGACGGGCTAGGTGCCGGAGCACCAGGTCTCTGTGTTCGCAAACCTGAGCTCGAGAGTGTGCCGGTATCAGCCAGTCGTCGAGATAGTTCAGGATGCGAACCCCGTGCTCGCGAAGGGGAACAAGGGCTGCCTCGACGATCTTCGTGAAGACGCGAGGCGACAGAGCTAACCCCCAATGGGAGAACCGTGTACTGATATGCCTGGTCCTCGAAAGCAAACCGAAGAAGCGGTCCGCGTCGAGGCAAAATGGAGACGTGAAAGTAAGCGTCCCCGACAGAAGACACCAGGGAAGGCAGAGCGTTCTGCCGGGGGTCTGGCGATAGAGGGGGAAGGGAGTGGCGTAGCCCGGGGACGACACACGTTCCCTTCCGCGCCCTCAGAGACAGAGAGGAACGAGTGGGCTGACGCACTGGGACGTCGAGCGCACCCAATCCTGTCTGTGCGCTCAGTCATGATGTCGAGTCTTTCTTTTTCTTTTAACAAAAGATTCTCCCCCGGCCCTCCACTAACGCTCGCTGGCTGAGGAATCGTCGGGGCTTTGTTCCACACCGTCAGATCACCAGGTCCCTGGGTCGACGGGCCCCCCGTGGAGGAAGCCCATCGAGTAGGGGGGACCGGGACTCTCACTCTAGTGAGATCATTGAGTCTCGACCTCAGTGTCCCGCAGGAGGAACGCGAGTCATCCGCGAACGCTGCTGCTGCATGCCGAATGCCCAGGCATACAAAGCAGCGATCGTGACCATCAGATGACGACAGAAATGGACCACACCCAGAAGAACACGGGCCAACCATCTTTAAAAAGACGTGCCGCGTGCAGCTCTTTCAATGAGAGGAGGAAATTCGCTCTTTCAGCGCTGAGGCGACCAGGGAGAAGCGCAAAGTCTGGCAGACCACTGCTCAGATCGCAGGCGATGCAGAATCTCGCTGGGTACCGCCGTCAGGCCAACGCCGAAGAGGACGCTCGTCTCGAAGAGTCTTGAACAGAGTTCTCTTGGCTCCGAAACGAAAACATACTGCGGTTGCGTTCACTTCTCACGGAGTAGGGCGGAGTGCGCTATGCAAATTTCCGCAGCCCCGAGGCGTTGCACGCCATTGCCTCGTTTCTAAATACTCCAAGAGGGAACTGCAGTCGTGTCGACGTCCCAACTGGACACTCTGACAAAAGTGAAAATAGCTTCTGTAACCCAAGTAGGAAATTCTCTGCTTTCATGCAGCAAGCCAACAACAACCACCATATACATCACGCCCAGACCGGGCAAAGCAAGTTTCGCTTTCTGTCCTCCTCAAAGACAAAATAAGGAGGATGGAAAGAGCGAAGGTTAACCACCAGAGACCGCAATGCCGTGGACAAAACTTTGCTGCTCCAAAAGCAACATTCTCCTGTAGGAATTCCAGCACTGAACCCACTGCCACTTGACTGGGTATATAGTGTGTGCCCTTAGAAGTGCCTTACGACAATATAACTGTCTCGCGGAGGAGGAGGAGGAGGAGGAGGAGGAGGCTCTCGCATTCTCAATGAACACCAAAGCTTAAGGCTAACGGCCAGAACGGGGCTACGAGTAGGAGACGAGCCCCGCTCTCCCTCACTCTGGACAGGCAGGAATGCATACAGCTTCTCCCAAAGATGCAAAGAGCTCCACTTCTGCCTTAACAGAAAATCTGCTGCAAGGTTAAAGGGATACTCCACCGGGTTTTCGTGTTAAACTACGTTATTCCCTTAATTAAGACGAGCTGATGCATACCTCTCTCGTCTCAGTGCGTGCACTCTATCGCTCTGTATTGCCGCAAAACTATGTTAGCACTTAGCTTAGCCCAGTGCATTAAATGTGGGCCAGAAAGAGAAGTGACAAAACACTTCGTCGTTTTCCCTATTTAAACACAGTTACTCGCTTGGTGTAACTCCACCTAGGCTGGTGACACAAAATAAAGGGTGTTTTTCTAAGCGTTTTTAGAATCGATGACTACATTGTGTGGCGGAATACCGTAAAAAGTGCTTTAGAGCACTTTAACTTGGCGCAATAACACCTTCACTCGTGAAAAGTCCTCTTACCGGCTCCCGCTTTGTCGCATGTCACGTTGGCTGCATTGACGGAAATAAGAGGGAGGGGGAGAGCGAGGAAGCGGGAGCCGGTAAAAGGACTTTTCACGAGTGACGGTGTTATTGCGCCACATTGAAGTGCTCCAAAGCACTTTTTTATGGTATTCCGCCATGCAATATAGTCATCGATTTTAAACGCTTAGAAAAACACGACGTTTTATTTTGTGTCACCAGCCTAGGTCGAGTTACACTAATCGAGTAACTGTGTTTAAATGGGGAAAACGAGGAAGTGTTTTGTCACTTCTCTTTCTGGCCCATATTTAATGCACTACATACCATAATAACATAATAATAACATAGTTTAATATGACAACCCGGTGGAGTGTCCCTTTAAGGACGCCCCCAGAACACGGACTGCCCTCAGTCAAAGGAATTCGTCACGAGACCATAGGAGAAGGCGGCAGCGCACATGCCTGTCCAGGGTGCGAGAAAGGGGACAAATTAAGAAGACCGCACCCAGGAGACTGCAACGTGCGCCGAACGTGTCGGAACACTGCAAATCCAGCCTGGAGCCGCAACAGGGCCAGAGCGACCGCTTCTATAGCTCCCTCGACGAGAAGGGACGGAACCACCCACCGCAGAACAGAAGCCTCTGAGGCGCCGTCGACTACAGTCAGACACGCGGAACTGAAGCGTGTAGCCGAGCCGAACCGCGTCGAGGATCCGGGGCCAAACCCCTGGCAGATGCCTCCGTTCTGAAAAGAACCGACATGGAGGAAGTGGAGCGTTACAACGTGCTGGAGTTTAGGATCCGGTGAACGAGAGGATCGTTTCCCTGCGCCTCTCACTGTCGTGTGTGCCTACGGGCCAAACGCCAGTGGAAAGTGCTCCAACTGGAGACTTCGACGCTCACGTGGGCAACGACAGCGATTGTCCTCCACCGGGACACCCTGGGTCGCAGGTCGACGATCGACTTTGTGATCGTTTCATCGGACCTGCGGCCGATGGTGCGTCTTGGACACTCGGGTGAAGACGGGGGCGGAGCTGTCAACTCATCACCACCTGGTGGTCGGTTGGATCCGATGGCGGGGGAGGAGGCTGGACGGGGTTTGCTGGGAACGTTTGGCCCAATCTCCCGTCAGCTCCGGCAGAGCTACGACCGGATCCCGAGGGAGGCTGGAGATGTCGAGTCCGAGTGGACCGTGTTCTCCACCGCCGTTGTCGAAGCGGCTGCTCGGAGCTGTGGCCGTAAGGTCTCCGGTGCCCGTCGAGGCGGCAATCCCCGAACCCGGTGGCCTGCCGTCGAGCTGAAAAAGGAGTCCTATCGGGCCTGGTTGGCTTGTGGGACTCCGGAGGCAGCTGACGGGTACCGGCGGGCCGAGCGGACTGCGGCCCACCCGGTTGTGGAGGCAAAAACTCGGGCCTGGGAGGAGTTCGGTGAGAAACGGTCCCCCGTGCTGTTTAGTGGGGACGTCGTCGGGCGCTGGAAGGAACGCTTCGAGGATCTCCTCGATCCCGCCACCACATCTTCCATTGAGGCTCAGAGGTGGACTCGTCCATCACCCTAGCTGAGGTCACCGAGGTGGTCGAGAAACTCCTCGGTGGCAAGGCAGTACCTCAAGTCTCTGGATGTTGTGGGGCTGTCTCGGTTGACACGGTCAACTCTGCAGCATCGCGTGGCGGTTGGGGACGGTGCCTCTGGGATGACAGACCGGGGTGATGGTTGTTCCTCTTTTTAAGAAGGGGGACCGGAGGGTGTGTTCCAACTACAAGGGGGAAATCACACTTCTCAGCCTCCCTGGAAAAGCTTACGCCAGGGTACTGGAGAGGAGAATACGGCCGACAGTGGAACCTCGGATTCAGGAGGAACAGTGTGCTTTTCGTCCGGCCCGTGACCGGCTCTGTACTCTCTACAGGGTGCTGGAGGGTTCGCGGGAGTTCGCCCAACCGGTCCACGTGCGTTTTGTGGATTTGGAGAGGGCCGCGTCCCCCGAGGCGGCCCGTGGAGGGCGCTCCGGGAATATGGGGTCCGGGGTCCTTTGCTAGGGGCTTGGTTCGCGTTGCCAGTAATAAGTCAGACATGTTGGACTCCGGCAGGGCTGCCCTTTGTCGCCGGTCCTGTTCATAATTTTTACGGACGGAATTTCTAGGCGCAGCCAGGGGCCGGAGGGTGTCAGGTTTGGGGACCGCACCGTTTCGTCTCTGCTCTTTGCGGATGACGTTGTCGTGTTGGCCCCTTCACACCTCGACCTTCGGCATGCGCCGGGGAGGTTCGCGGCCGGGATGAGAATCGGCACCTCCGAATCCGAGGCCATGGTCCTCGGTCGGGAAAGGGTGGCTTGCTCACTTCAGGTTGGTGGAGGGAGGAATTTGAGTATATCGGGGGTTTGTTCACGAGTGAGGGAAGGATGGAACGGGAGATTGACGAACGGATCGGTGCAGCTTCTGCGGCGATGCGGTCCATGTGCCGGTCTGTTGTGGTGAAGAAGGAGCTGAGCCGTAAGGCAAAGGGTCATGACCGAAAGGACAAGATCCCGGATACAGGCGGCCGAAATGAGCTTTCTCCGCAGGGTGGCCCTTCGAAGCT
>NW_024121444.1:3208184-3228345 GCF_016745375.1 Pimephales promelas
TCAAAAATGGGCTCTAGCCCTTCCAGAGCTGAGATATCGAAACTCAAAAATTCGGCCCAAAAAAAAAACGACAGTGGTACCCCTTACTTTTTTTTTTGGGCGAAAAGTTTCATTTCTCACTCTAATCTCCTAAATTCTGATAGAGGGCCATGAGACTTAGACCTGAGTGCAAAAATGGAGGCTCTAGCCCCTTCCAGAGCTGAGATATCGAAACTCAAAAATTCGGCCCGAAAAAAAAAACGACAGTGGTACCCCTTACGTTTTTTTTTTTGGGCGAAAAATTAAGTTTCTCCAATCTTCCCAAAATTCTGATAGAGGGCCATGAGACTTAGACCTGAGTGCAAAAATGGAGGCTCTAGCCCCTTCCAGAGCTGAGATATCGAAACTCAAAAATTCGGCCGAAAAAAAAACGACAGTGGTACCCCTTACGTTTTTTTTTTTGGGCGAAAAATTAAGTTTCTCCAATCTTCCCAAAATTCTGATAGAGGGCCATGAGACTTAGACCTGAGTGCAAAAATGGAGGCTCTAGCCCCTTCCAGAGCTGAGATATCGAAACTCAAAAATTCGGCCCGAAAAAAAAAACGACAGTGGTACCCCTTACGTTTTTTTTTTGGGGCGAAAAATTAAGTTTCTCCAATCTTCCCAAATTCTGATAGAGGGCCATGAGACTTAGACCTGAGTGCAAAAATGGAGGCTCTAGCCCTTCCAGAGCTGAGATATCGAAACTCAAAAATTCGGCCCGAAAAAAAAACGACAGTGGTACCCCTTACGTTTTTTTTTGGGGCGAAAAATTAAGTTTCTCCAATCTTCCCAAATTCTGATAGAGGGCCATGAGACTTAGACCTGAGTGCAAAAATGGAGGCTCTAGCCCCTTCCAGAGCTGAGATATCGAAACTCAAAAATTCGGCCCGAAAAAAAAAACGACAGTGGTACCCCTTACGTTTTTTTTTTGGGGCGAAAAATTAAGTTTCTCCAATCTTCCCAAATTCTGATAGAGGGCCATGAGACTTAGACCTGAGTGCAAAAATGGAGGCTCTAGCCCCTTCCAGAGCTGAGATATCGAAACTCAAAAATTCGGCCCGAAAAAAAAACGACAGTGGTACCCCTTACGTTTTTTTTTTTTGGGGCGAAAAATTAAGTTTCTCCAATCTTCCCAATTCTGATAGAGGGCCATGAGACTTAGACCTGAGTGCAAAAATGGAGGCTCTAGCCCCTTCCAGAGCTGAGATATCGAAACTCAAAAATTCGGCCCGAAAAAAAAACGACAGTGGTACCCCTTACGTTTTTTTTTTTTGGGCGAAAAATTAAGTTTCTCCAATCTTCCCAAAACTCTGATTCTGATAGAGGGCCATGAGACTTAGACCTGAGTGCAAAAATGGAGGCTCTAGCCCCTTCCAGAGCTGAGATATCGAAACTCAAAAATTCGGCCCGAAAAAAAAAACGACAGTGGTACCCCTTACGTTTTTTTTTTTGGGGCGAAAAATTAAGTTTCTCCAATCTTCCCAAATTCTGATAGAGGGCCATGAGACTTAGACCTGAGTGCAAAAATGGAGGCTCTAGCCCCTTCCAGAGCTGAGATATCGAAACTCAAAAATTCGGCCCGAAAAAAAAAACGACAGTGGTACCCCTTACGTTTTTTTTGGGGCGAAAAATTAAGTTTCTCCAATCTTCCCAAATTCTGATAGAGGGCCATGAGACTTAGACCTGAGTGCAAAAATGGAGGCTCTAGCCCCTTCCAGAGCTGAGATATCGAAACTCAAAAATTCGGCCCGAAAAAAAAAACGACAGTGGTACCCCTTACGTTTTTTTTTTTGGGCGAAAAATTAAGTTTCTCCAATCTTCCCAAATTCTGATAGAGGGCCATGAGACTTAGACCTGAGTGCAAAAATGGAGGCTCTAGCCCCTTCCAGAGCTGAGATATCGAAACTCAAAAATTCGGCCCGAAAAAAAAACGACAGTGGTACCCCTTACGTTTTTTTTTTGGGCGAAAAATTAAGTTTCTCCAATCTTCCAAATTCTGATAGAGGGCCATGAGACTTAGACCTGAGTGCAAAAATGGAGGCTCTAGCCCCTTCCAGAGCTGAGATATCGAAACTCAAAAATTCGGCCCGAAAAAAAAAAACGACAGTGGTACCCCTTACGTTTTTTTTTTTTGGGCGAAAAATTAAGTTTCTCCAATCTTCCAAAATTCTGATAGAGGGCCATGAGACTTAGACCTGAGTGCAAAAATGGAGGCTCTAGCCCCTTCCAGAGCTGAGATATCGAAACTCAAAATTCGGCCCGAAAAAAAAACGACAGTGGTACCCCTTACGTTTTTTTTTTGGGCGAAAAATTAAGTTTCTCCAATCTTCCAAATTCTGATAGAGGGCCATGAGACTTAGACCTGAGTGCAAAAATGGAGGCTCTAGCCCCTTCCAGAGCTGAGATATCGAAACTCAAAAATTCTGCCCGAAAAAAAAACGACAGTGGTACCCCTTACGTTTTTTTTTTGGGGCGAAAAATTAAGTTTCTCCAATCTTCCCAAATTCTGATAGAGGGCCATGAGACTTAGACCTGAGTGCAAAAATGGAGGCTCTAGCCCCTTCCAGAGCTGAGATATCGAAACTCAAAAATTCGGCCCGAAAAAAAAACGACAGTGGTACCCCTTACGTTTTTTTTTTTTTTGGGCGAAAAATTAAGTTTCTCCAATCTTCCCAAAACTCTGGATTCTGATAGAGGGCCATGAGACTTAACTCAGGTTTAAAATTCAAAAACGTAAATATTAACAATAAAAAAGTGTATGATAATGTTTAATAATATGAACATGAATACATTATAATTGGTATAATTAATATTTAAGTCTAGAAACATTACAATAACAACAAACAAACAATATTAAAAGTCATGTGTTTAGAAAAGATCATGAAATTGTATTATTTGTGTCCTAATACGATGGAAAAAATCAGGCAAAAGAGTCAAAATCAATTTTGGCGTCCTTCAGCACCCATACCGTAACTGCAGGATTTGACACGCATGCAAAAAAAAAAAAAATGTGCGGCTAGCTTGACCGTGTATTTTCCACGCGCGGCCCACTTGACCGCAGTGTTCTAAGCGCGAACACCCGACGTGCACATGTACTAAAAGCTTGTCTAACAGCGCCTGGTTGCTGGACTTAGTTATCTTGAGTATTATTTCGCTATTACTCTCAAATACACACAAGGTTTACATAAAAACATTTGGTTATGTCTAAACTCAAAGCAAACTGAGAAAATTGAGAGAAATCTGCTTGTCAAATGCTCCGTGTATATTAGACGCGTCGCGCATAGGTCTTAAAGTGACAGTAGCCCTAATAATAAACATGCAGCCGCTTGTTCTTAAAGGGAGAGTTGACCCCAAAATAAAAATTCTGTCATTGTTTATTCACTTTAATGTTGTTCCAAACCTGTATTAATTTATTTCTTGTGCTGAACAAAAAAGATATTTTGAAGAATGTGGGTAACCAGACAGTTGCTGGTCCCCATTGACATCCATAGGCAAAAATTTACTATGGAAAATTACTATATATAAATACTATAAAACTATATACTATACTATATAAAATACTATATTTTCCTGCTTTTTTGTCCTTAGCCAATCACATGCCTGATATGTGCAATGATATGAGGACAAGCTCCCCCGGCCCTGAATTGTCAAAAGACCTCTCAAAATGCTGGCTCTGGATGCGAAAAACGCAGAAAATCGAACCCGATCCGATTAATTTTATGACGGAAAAATTAATGGCCTTGTTTTTTGCAATCTCCGGTCACGTTTCCTTTTTCGTTCAAGTCTGGCCTTTTTTTGCGAGGAGGATGCATTCTCCTGTGACTCGGCATATGGTCCACCATTACAAATAATAGAGCAAAAGAGCAATCAGCAATCATAGGAGTGCAATGCACCCGTTTAAACTTGCAGGGAATGCGCCTCTCAATGTGACGTGACGATGGCTCTGAGTCTGAACGAAAACGCGTTGTGGAAACGCGTTTGGCTGGTGGTACTTTTTGACCCTCTCTGCTATTATAGTTTTTCAAGATGGTGGAACGGACATGGAAGCCTCCGTGAACCTACCCGTCCCATGTACATAAAGATAGTAAATTCTTTATTTACGAGGATAAGTCAGATAATTTGCAGAGGTATTTGTACACCATTGACATTGACATATTTATGAATAAAAATATTGATTTCAGATAATAAAATACCTAAAAATCTACACAGAGTCCCTTTAAGAGAATTATTTAAAGTCCCCCTGTGGTGAAAATGTTGTTTATGTGTCTATGTGTTGTTTTTAATATGATTTAAGACAAACCATGTGTAAACAATGCGTCTTTTCTTCTTAAAACTGCAGTAAACCAAAGACAGTCTCAAAAATACGGGTTGAATCTGGCGTTTCTGACGTCACACGCTACCTTGTAACCAATCAGATCAACAAGTGATCGTCAACGAGTGGTATATATCAATATCGCTGAGTGAGTGAGTGAGTGGAGGCGAGGCTCATTTGCATTCATAGAACCGCCCACGGCCGCATCAACCATATGTCTAGGCGGGGCCGGCGGGGCTAAAGCCCCGGGGCCCAAGCAAGGAGGGGGCCCGTGATTGGCTGTGGAGCAGATACTGCAAGCCATCTGATTACCAAAGCCTTACCACGCAACGTCCCCCACAAATTAGCCCTGTTATTTAGTGGCACTTTCTTATATTCCATGCATTATCATGGAATCATTATCATTAATAGAGACGTTCGCAAAGACCCGCCTTTTTTAGTATGTGACGACGAGCCAGACGGGTCTCAGTCACGCATGTTCTCATGCACTCACGCAGTGAAAAATAGACTAACGTTACACCGAGTGATTACGAGAGAGAGTTCAGAGCAGCTTACTGATGATATGAAACAAAGTCTCAACTTTCAAATATTGTCATTTAAGTAATTTAAACAATACCGTTTTCAAGTTCATATCCACCGACGTTACTGACAGCTTTGTTGTCGGACAAAGTTGCTTATTCGGCGTTATGATTGGCCAGGCCACCTGTCAATCAAACCCCCTTGGGCAGCAGGGCAAAATTGAAACGTCAGGTTTTAATTTGATATGACAAATACATTTATTCTATATTTAACCCTTTCATGCATGAATTATGATAACCTCAGTCAGGATTTTTTTTCCTTTGTGTTTTTATTGCCCTTAGAGCATGAAAAACAAGATTTGATTTGATTTTTTTAAACCAATTTTTCAAAGAGATTTTCAGATGTCCACTTGAGTGGACAGCATGCATTTATAGTTTAAACTGAAGAGATACTGTATTAAACATAATACAATAATCAAACAGATAAATTATGTGTATTTAACAAACTAATCAATACAATTACATCAAATCATGTGAAAACTATAAAATATATGAAAAAATATATATAAATCCAAAATATTGCAAAGGCAATTGACCTGCATACAAGTTGCACTTCGTGTATCTTGGATATCAGAACATGATGATGTGATTCCATCAGAAATGTCTACAGCCTGTCTCATCCCAAGACGTCATATAACTGACGTTTTGGGACGTCTTTTGACCATACGTCAATATTCGCCTTTTTAGGGCCCCCTTAAAGGTCGGTAGATGAGGTTATGGGATCCTAACTCTACCCCATACCTAAACCTAACCCTAAACCTAACCCGTCACCTACCTGACGTTAAAGGTAAAGCGTCAGTTGTATGACGGCCCGGGATCGCCATCTAGCGACGTTTAAGGGGGCCCTAAAAAGGCGGATATTGACGTATGGTCAAAATACATCCCAAAACGTCAGTTATATGACTTTTTGGGATGAGACTGTGTTACAATGTACAACTGTGGAAACACTCAGATGCTCCCTCCAGTGTGCCAGAGTATGTCAATTTACCCTTATTAGCTGATAATTCTGATTATGTTAGAGATGGACACATTTCTAGCATAGCCCCTCTTCTGAGAAAACCTAGTGATACATTTTTTTAAATCTCATCTGAAATGAGCAGTGTTGGGCCAGGCATAACGCATTCAGATTATTTGGTTGATGTTACAAGGAAAGTAATGGTTAGAAGTAACATGCATTACATAATCAGATTTGTTTTAATGTTTCGAGTAAAGTAATGTATTACAAGTAATATGCATTACCTACTCAGATTACTTTTTGATTTGTTTTTGTGTTTCGAGTAAAGTAATGTATTGCAAGTAATATGCATTACCTACTCAGATTACTTTTTGATCTAACAATTAATTACAAGTAATGTGCATTACGTAATCAGATTACATTTTGTTGTTACGAATAAAGAAACGCATTACAAGTAACATGCATTACATAATCAGATTACTTTTTTATCTAAATGCACTACAAGTAACATGCATTATTTAATCAGATTACTTTTTGATCTAACAATGCATTACAAGTAACATGCATTACATAATCAGATTAATTTTGATCTAACAAGTAATGCATTACAAGTAACATGCATTGTGTAATCAGATTACTTTTTGAATGTTACGAATAAAGAAACATAGGTAAACAGATATTTTTTATCTAAGAAGTAATGCATTATGTAATTAGATTACTTTTTGATGAAATGAGTAAAGTAATGCATTACAAGTCACAAATTATGTAATTACATAACTTTTTTAGACGTCAGTGAAAATTACATTCTAATAATACAACTACATTTATTTACAGTCAAAAAAAGTTACTGCAGATTAAGTATTTTCAAAAACAATATTCACAGTATAAGTATAAATTGTAGCTAAAATATAGCCATTGATGCAAGAGGTCCACTATAGTGGACGGGTGATTTATCAGATTTTTCTACCAATCTAAAATCAAAACTTGGGAAAATTTTACTGTAATATGACTCATTAGATACTGCTTGATGCTGCAATATTTTTTTTTACCTACAAGAGTGTCCTAGGATAGAAGGAATGGGTGGATATTCCGGAGCACCTTGGCATGTCTGACTGGCCATTGGCCATCTTGGTTTTGATGGGGAAAAAATCAAAACTCAATGGCTTATAACTTTGTTGCAATGCATAGGATGATGCACCAGGGTCCACTGAAGAGATTGATGTGCAACTTTCCCATCAAAACCCTTGCAAATTCAAGAAAATACTTTTTAAATAGCTGTCCACTGTAGTGACCACTATGCATGAAAGGGTTAACTTGTGAACGATCGACCTGCTGCTGCAAGTAGGCCTATAGATGATGGCTGCCTGCGCCTTATTAGAATACATCAACCAATTAATCGCCTTTACTCTTCACTTCATTCTAGTCTATTCTTAAAACACAGCGTCATCATCGACCCCACAAACTTTCGGTAAGTTTGAATATTAACTTGATGGATGTATAATTTTGCTTTTTGTGTTTGATTAAACTCAATATTCGCCTAAGGACTGGCGATAATATATCCCAACCCGGTATCACGACAAGACGTTGGTCCACTTTGGAAAACGTGTAGATGTCACGGTTTAACCCCTTCAAACGTGAAACTTACACGTTTGCGTTAACACATTCCAGTGGAGAGATACCCGGATGTTAACCTATTTTAAATGTATAACATTACAAATGCAGCGAACACACTAATGTCTCCTAATCTGTAAGCACTAAGGTGCTAACGGCACTGAAGTTACAGGAGTTTCTTCCCGTTGCTAAGCAACGGTAGGTCGAGTATTTAAAAGGTTATGGTTAACACGGTTAACGTGGTTTAACGTCGATGTAATTCGTTGCGAACCTTTTGCTTAAACGAGGAGCTGGGGGACGACGGAAAAATAGACGTTTTACTCATTTGGCTACTTCATTAAAACGTGACATTTTGACGTTTTTTTCGGCGTGGATCAAGGCAAATGAATCCTTTTCATCTTGAAAATAATACTTTTTTTGCATATTAATTAATAGAACATTTCTCAGTGATCGTCAATAAAACAAAATTCCATTTTTTCTCGGTTTAATGAAAACCAATAGGTCGTTATGGCAGAGCGTGTAGAATAGGTCAAACGTGTAAGTTTCACGTTTGAGGGGGTTAAACCGTGACATCTACACGTTTTCCAAAGTGGACCAACGTGATTATTTCACGTCTTGTCGTGATACCGGGTTGCATATCCGGAACGAGACTTCCTTAGATTTCCACGACGCATGCGCGAGAATTGCGATCTGAAGTAGTGTAAGCTGGCGTAAGCAGATCGCAAATCTCGCGCATGCGTCGTGGAAATCTAAGGAAGTCTCGTTCTGGCCTACAAGGAAGAAAAGAAATAGTCGAATAAACTCGTTATTTTTGTTTGTTTTTTCGCACAAAAAGTATTCGCGTCGCTTGATAAACATATAGTTGAGCCACGGTAGTCACTTGGGATATTTAAACATTTTCTTCATTGACTTTCTGGGCCGTCAAGAGGCAGTCCTTTAAGAGCCAATGTGGTAGTTATACAGCTCTCAAATTTAATCAAAAATATCTTCATTTGTGTTCCGAAGACGAACGAAGGTCTTACGGGGTTGGTACAGCATGGGGGTGAGTAGTTAATGACTTAATTTTCATTTTTGGGTGAACTAACCCTTTAAGGGGGTCCACCTCAAAGAGCATGCACAGAGAAGTCAAAATGAATCATGATTTAATGACTCGTAAATGTAAGTACACATTGATGGCCTAAGACACGAAACGAGCGGTTTTTGTGAGAAAATGAACAGTATTTATATCGTTTTACCTCTTGTTAACAGCCGTCGAACTGATCTGAATCAGATGTCCAACTGAACCGAACTGAACCGTCTCCAGAGTCCAGACGTTACGCCGGAAGTGATCTCTCGCGTGGCTACGGCACGCATTGTTTACGCGGAGATTTCGGAAGTTTTACCTTTCACTAAACATATTTAGATATACGGGAAATCGCAATGGAAGACGATTTCGATACATCTAAATATGTTTAGTGAAAGGTAACACTCCCGAAATCTCAGTGTAAACAATGCTTGTTATGTTATGTTACCTCTGAAACTGTTAGATCATGTGACACTGACAGTGGAGTAATGATGCAAATAATTCAGCTTTGATCATGGGTATAAATTACACTTTACATTATATTAAAATAGAAAAGTTATTTTTAAATATTAATTAAATAATATATAACAGCTGTTTTTTGTTGTTTTTACTTTATTTTTTTATCAAATAAATGCAGCCTTGGTGAGCATATAAGATACTCCTTCAGAAGCATTCAAACTCGGAATTATTCCAAACTTGACTAGTAGTGTATTTACTCGTCTCGGAAGAAAGGCTCCATCTCATGGTCTTTCCATCTTCACAGTTGCAAAAAATGAGATTTCCAAAAAAATAAAAAAAATGCAGTCACTTTCATCCCTTTAGGTTCTAATTGTGACTGTTACATTAAAAACCCAGAGGCCTGATGTATGAACGTTGATGTGTGTATGCAACTTTTCACATACATAGCTTATCGGGATTTATATAAAAAATAAAAATATAAAATAGGTGCAGATTCGGTTTTATAAAGCGAATTTTGTGCAGGTTCTGGCATGTCCATGGTTTAATAAATCTGAATACTTTAGTGTGTATGCACACTTTTAGGATGATGAAATCTACAAAGGTTTTGTTTCAGAAAAAAATTGCTGCAGATTTTATTGCTAAACCGCTAATGTATATTTTTAATTTGTCTTTGGTCCAGAATGTTATGCCATCAATCTGGAAATCTGCCCTTTAACAAATCAAGATCCTACCTTGCTAAACAACTAAAGGCCTATCTCCAACTTGTCTTTGCAGTCAAAGGTCTTAGAATGACTAGTAAGTGAACAACTGAAAGAATTTCTGAGTGTTAATAATATCCTATCAGAGTTTCACTCGGGTTTCCAAAAGAAACACAGTACCATCTCTGCTTCATTGAAGATGGTGAATGACATCATTGAGGCACTGGACAGCAAAAAGATGTGTGCAGCTCTTTTCATCGATCTTTCTAAAGCTTTTGAGACGGTGATCCATTGTATTTTAAAACAGAGACTGCTCTGCATTGGTCTTTCTGAGAAGGCAGTAAAATTCTCTCTCAGGTAGGACACTTTTGACGGTAGTTCTTCAGGTTTCTTACAAGTTGTATCAGGGGTTCCTCAAGGGTCGGTGCTGGATCCACTTTTATTTACCATTTATGTAAATGATCTTGGCTCAAATGTCCATAATGCTCTGTTTCATTTTTATGCTGATGACACAACCCGGTCTCATCCCAAATCGTCATATAACTGACGTTTTGGGACGTCTTTTGACCATACGTCAATATTCGCCTTTTTAGGGCCCCCTTAAACGTCGGTAGATGAGGTTATGGGATCCTAACTCTACCCCATACCTAAACCTAACCCTAAACCTAACCCGTCACCTAACTGACGTTAAAGGTAAAGCGTCAGTTGTATGACGGCCCGGGATCGCCATCTACCGACGTTTAAGGGGGCCCTAAAAAGGCGGATATTGACGTATGGTCAAAATACGTCCCAAAACGTCAGTTATATGACTTTTTGGGATGAGACTGTGTTAGATGACACAATTATTTACAGTTGTGGAGAAACCCTTCACAAGACCTTTCAATACCTGCAAGGATGCCTTTGACATTGTACAATCTTGACTTTTTGACTCGAAGCTTGTGTTGAATGCAAATAAAACAAAGGCGGTTTTGTTCTCAAATAAAAGGAACTCCACAGCTATCACTCCAAACATTGTAACCCTGCAGGGAAATCTAAAAGAGCGTGTGGCACTTGGGGCTTTACTTGATGAACATTTGAATTTTAAGGCTCAAATCCAAAATTTAGCCTTGAAACTTAGGTTTAAACTTGGGTTTTATTTTAGGAATAGGGCCTACTTTTCTCCTGTAACAAGGAAGAAATTGGTCAAGGTTACTTTTCTGTCTCTAATGGATTATGGCGATTTTTTTTAATTTTTTATGTATGCACGCCGAATAAATATTTGCACCCACTGGATTCAGTTTATCATGGCGCACTTAGATTCATTACAGGGTGCAAACCCTTAACACATTGTTGCGCTCTGTATGATCTGGTCCAGTGGCCCTCCCTTGCTCAGCGCAGGCTAACCCGGTGGCGATTGTTTATATATAAATCCATTCTTGGGACATTGCCCCCTTATTTATGTAGGCTTATGTACTCAAGGCAAGCACTCGCTCCCTGCGGTCTAATGATCATTTCCACATGATTTTGCCTATAGGGCTCGAACAGAGTTAGGGAAGCAAGCATTTCTGCCCCATCAGCGTAGAACCTATTACAGAATGACTTAACTTCATAACCTTTGGTCACTTTAAGAGGTTAGTAAAGTATCGGGAAGCAGGCCCATGGGCACGTGTCTATTGTATTGTAATTTGTTACATTGTATTTTGAACTGTTGTAAGCTCATTGTATTTTATTATTTTAAGCATGGCTGAATTCTGAAATACAGTAGAGCTTGTTATTCTTATGTAAAGCTTTGCTGTGATGCTGCAGTGTATTTAAGTGTGTGTAAAACAAATGTCTCTAGGTGTCCTCGGTTTCTGATGGTAAAAAGTTACCCAAGTGCCAGATGGTCATTTTGTTTTATTGCTTTATCTTCATAACTCATTATATCAGTATTGAAGGCACTGGCGGCCGGAGAGTGATTATGAGGTTAATTTATTGTGGAAAAACATTTTTTTTTCTATGAATACATTTTGATTACTTTGATACAGATCCCAAATTATTTTTTAAATAGCTAAACAACATAACAGTAAAATAAAATAAATAGCTCAAGCATGTATATAAAATGACTTAGCAGCACTCTATAGTGGCTGCAATAAAACACTTCCACAAGATCCACTTCATGCATAACTTTGGGAAAATTAATTTAAATTATAAAAAGAAATATCTACAAGATACACATTGAAACAGAGGGGAGTGAGTGTACACTGTAAAAATGAATATGCTTTATTTAATCAATAAAATTGTGGCAACATATTACAAGCAATATTATTTATTAAATTGTACAAATTAGAATTAATTAGAATATTAATTTGATTAACTATTACTCAATTCAAATTTGTTCAGTTTAATTAATAATATTGTTAAAAATTTGTTGCCACAATTTTATTGATTAGATAAAGCATATTCATTTTTACAGTGCATGCGTTGACCAAGTTGCCTTGTGAAAATATGGAGATACATTCGAACAAGTTTTATGCAATACATTAAACAGTATATCAGTACAGGTGCGCGTTATTACAGAGATGAGGTAGGTCCAAAATCCATGTTCTGCATATATCACATTTTAAAAAATGTTTGCGAAGGTAACTAACACCGTGTCCTAACTACACGCGACGCGCGATAAAAGGTATCTTTTTGTCCTAACCAGACCGATACGCAAAGTTTCTAATTTAGAAACGGTTCCTATTTCTGCGACGTCGAGGTTGACAGATCCGCCCACACAGAGATCTCATGATGGAAGTTCTGCGTGTCATGAATATTTAATCAACAAACATGGACAACGATGAACTGATTGTCGAAGTTCAAAGGCATTAGGTCACTGTGCCACAAGCGATAACGGATAATTTACCTCAGATTTTGAAAGCATATAATATAGCATTCCATTCCATATGAATTCTATGCAAATATACAACTGTACTTCATAACAAAATTAGTCAATGAGTATATTTTGTTAATGTTTTGATTTTTAATAATGTTATTTCTTGATTTGATTATGTCCTTACCCATTTCCAATGCGAGTGTGGGTCAGCAGTGCGCTTTCACAGAGAGACTCCGCCCATACGCTGTTCTGAATGGCTGTGATTTTTGATTGATGTGTGGCATAGTCGCGTCGCGTTTAGTGTGGAAAGTCAGACACACTTGCTGTCGCTGGAATTTTATCGCGTCGCGTGTAGTTAGGACACAGTGTAATCTAGCCGAGAAGGCATAGGTTCTTATCACATATGAAAAATGCCCATTCTGAATTCCAAGCAAGAAAAATATGACACCCACGGCATATAAGAGCTCGTATCTCAGCTTATAAGAACTTGTATCTCGGCCTATAAGAGCTCATATCTAGGTGTATAAGAGCTCGGCGTACAAGATCTAGTATCTCGGCGAATAAGAGCTTGTATCTCGGCGTATACGAGCTCGGCGTATAAGAGCTCGTATCTCAGCGTATAAGAGTTTGAATCTCGGTGTATAAGAGCTCGGCGTATAAGAGCTCGTATCTCTGCGTATACGAGCTCTATAAGAGCTTGTATACATCTCGGCGTATAAGAGCTTGTATCTCGGCGTATAAGAGCTCATATCTTGGCGAAAAAGAGCTTGTATCTCGGCGTATAAGAGCTCGTATCTCGGCGTATACACGAGCTCTTATAGAGCTTGTATCTCTATAAGACTAGTAGTGAAAAAAAAAAAAGAGCTCATATCTCAGAGTATAAGAGCTTTTCGTATCTCGGCGTATAAGAGCTTGTATCTCGGCGTATACACGAGCTCTTATAGAGCTTGTATCTCGGCGTATAAGAGCTCTTATCTCAGAGTATAAGAGCTTTTCGTATCTCGGCGTATAAGAGCTCGTATCTCGGCGTATAAGAGCTCGTATTTCGGCGTATATGGGCTTGCATCTCAGCGTATATACAAGCTCTTATATAAGAGCTTGTATCCTTGCGAATAACACCTCATATCTCACCGTATAAGAGCTCATATCTCGGCGAATAAGAGCTTGTTGTATCTCGGTGTATAAGAGCTCGTCGTATCTTGGCGTATAAAAGCTTGTGGTATCTTGGTGTATAAGACCTCGTCGTATCTCGGCGTATAAGAGCTCGTATCTCAGCGTATAAGAGCCCGTATCTCGGCGTATAAGAGCTTGTGGTATCTTGGTGTATAAGAGCTCGTCGTATCTTGGCGTATAAGAGCTTGTGGTATCTCAGCGTATAAGAGCTCCTATCTCAGCGTTTAAAGGGTTAGTTCACCCAAAAATGAAAATTAAGTCATTAATTACTCACCCCCATGCTGTTCCAACCCCGTAAGACCTTCGTTCACCTTCGGAACACAAATAAAGTTATTTTTGATTGAATCTGAGAGCTGGATCACTCTTCCATTGGCTTCCTAAGGTACTGGCTCTTGACGGCCCATAAAAGAAAAGGTTTAAATATTCCATGTGCCTACAGCGGCTCAATTATACATTTATCAAGCGACGAGACTACTTTTTGTGCGAAAGAAACATAAATAACGGCTTTATTCGACTATTCCATTACTTCCTTATTGGCGCATGCGCGAGAACTGAGACGAGGACGTTCTCATTCGTCTACTTCTTGTTACCGGCTGCTCACCGCTTAGGAGTTTTACCGCCCCTTACCATATAAGATGATGATAAGGCACACTGTCGTTTTTTGAGAAGATTAAAGGCTTTTAAGTGCACCTTGTAGTGCGGAAAATACGCTAATTGAAAAGCGTATGTACAGCGCGCATCTTCCTCTGCTTGTAAACAGAAAGTTTTGCACTTCCAGCTATATCAGCACATCACCTATACGGTACCTATACGGTAGGGGGCGGTAATACTCCTAAGCGGTGAGCAGCCGGTAACAAATTGAAGGACAACGTCCTCGTCTTAACTCTCGCACATGCGCCAATAAGGAAGTAATGGAATAGTCGAATAAAGCCGTTATTTATGGGTTTTTTTCGCACAAAAAGTAGTCTCGTCACTTGATAAACTTATAATTGAGCCGCTGTAGGCACATGGAACATTTAAACATTTTCTTTAATGACTTTATGGGCCGTCAAGAGCCAGTCCCTTAGGAAGCCAATGGAAGAGTGATCCAGCTCTCAGATTCAATCAAAAATATCTTTATTTGTGTTCCGAAGATGAACGAAGGTCTTACGGGGTTGGAACAGCATGGGGGTGAGTAATTAATGACTTAATTTTCATTTTTGGGTGAGCTAACCCTTTAAGAGCCCGTATCTCGGCGTATAAGAGCTCGCATCTCAGCGTTTAAGAGCCCGTATCTCGGCGTATAAGAGCTCGCATCTCGGTGTATAAGAGCTTGGCGTATCTCGTCATATAATATCTCGGCATATATACGAGCTCTTATAGAGCTTGTATCTTGGCATATAAGAGCTCATATCTCAGATTATAAGAGCTTGTCGTATCTCGGCATATAAAAGCTTGTATCTCGGCGTATAAGAGCTCATATTTCTGCTTATAAGAGCTCGTATCTGCTGCTGTGCCTGGGTTCAAACGCTCACACATCCATGTCACCCCAAAAGAAAACTAATAAATAAAAAGGATGATCTGGAAAAGACTATATTATTTCAAGTATTTAAAGCATGGCAGGATTTGCTAAACTGCATTAATGCTAATTTGAATGAAGATTTTCAGCAATTATATCCTCAAAGTAAAAAATATTATTTCCTTTGAAAAAACAACACCCCCCCACCCCAACTAATGCCACATTTTAATCTTAATTTTAATTCAAATACACTACCGTTCAAAAGTTTGGGGTCTGTAATATTTTGTTTCACGTTCATGAAAGGATGCTGCAAAAAACACTGTTTAAAACCACCGTTTTCTCTTTTTGTACATTTACACATGTAGTCTATTCCTGTGATCAAAGCTGAATTTTCAGCATCATTACTCCAGTCTTCAGTGTCACATGATACTCAAGAAACATAACTAATTGTTAGTTTTCTTATTCCTCCCCAATGGGAGTCTATGGCAGCCCTATGAACCGCAATTAAGAAAATCATGAACATTGGTACACTTGTAGTGATGGTAATGAATTGTAATCTGTCCGAATTTGGGGTATCTATGACAAATTATATAGCGCCACCATCAGTTAAAAGAAATCACATTTGAAATGGTTAAATTGTTGAGCGCTTCGTCATCTAGAACAATGAAACGTAGTTCACCAGATTTCTCTCATCATGCGGATCACATTCAACATCATGCATTAAGACATCGTCCATTACAGGAATGGCCGTTTTGAAAAGAACAGCATTAGTTTTGTTGCTACTCCTCAAAATCTTTCTTACAAAAATTGTCTCAGAGGCTGTATCTCAGCCAAACTTTGATCTATCGAAAGGAAATGTTGAAGGGTTCATCGGAACAACGATCAGAGAGTCAATGCCAAATTTGGGAACAGTGACACCTGTGCAGGTCATGATGAGATCTGGAAAATGGGTGTTTTTGCACATACCCTTTGAACAGTTTGTCGTTATTGTGAGCTTGATATCTGTGAGGATTCCTTGTGTCATGTCGAATCAGTGGATACCTGTCTTGCCTTAAGAAATGTTTTATAAATTGCAATATTTTTTACACAAATTTGACATATTGACACAAAATTTGGTAGGGTTAATTGACAGCATGCCCTGAATGTACCTGATAAGTTTGAATACAGCGCCACCTAGTGTTCCAGAGATATACGTTTTTTAAAAACATTCATAATAATCAATATTTCCTGAGCAGCAAATCAGCATATTAGAGTGATTTCTGAAGGATCATGTGACACTGAAGACTGGAGTAATGATGCTGAAAATAGTTTTTACTGTAATTTTGATTAAATAAATGCAGCCTTAGTGAGAAGATTTTTTTTTTTTTTAAAACATAAAAAAAAAAAAAAATGTTTGTTTCCAAACTTTTGACAGCTACTGTAAATGTGCCCTTTCGGAATAAAAGTAGCCCATTTAAAAAACAAACAAAAACTTTTGACCAGTAATGTAATAAATAATTTTTCATTATTTTAAATTGTATATTTTTAAATGAATCCATCACATGACCCAATGAGCCCATCATATGACATGCAGAGTAAAAAATAAGTTTAACAAGTTAACATTAACATTTAGTTACTAAGACTTACTAATACGTTAGCATGTTTACTAATTCATTCCCTTGTTTTATAAATTAAATTAAAACAAATTAGTGCAACGTGGCCACAATTTACCAGAACGAGAGAACAAATTCTTAATTTGTGGCCACAATATGTTGCTGGGCTCCAAAATACATCCATATATATATATAATTGCTTTTAATTTTTATTTTGGGGTGACATGTGACCCAGACATGTTTCTGTGAGCTTCACCCAAACGGCCAGGCTTCAAAACAAAAAAATATTGAGCTTATGGAATGATGTCATCACTAAAACACAAGGCCCGGTTTCTGCAATAATGCTCTTCAGGGCTGCAGGCAGAGCATTCTGGAGAGTCTGAGGAATGCACTTAGTCCACAATCTACAAAGAGTGAAACACCTCTGAAATATCTGAGACTCTATCAAATACTGTCCCAGTCCGTGTTCTCACAGAAATACCCTGTCATTGCTGGTTGGAGACTGCAGCTGATCTGTCCTTGAGTGAGGCAGTGAACAAGCCTTTCTCTGCACTGCAGGTCAATAGTTTGGGCATTTCTTAAAGCTGCTCTAAGCGATGTCGGCTGACGTCACTTCCTGTTGACGTTCGAAGTATTGTCAAACAAAACGGAGGCTAGCTCGACCCTCCCCCCCCCTCCTCATCCGCATACTAACCCCCAAACCCCGCCCCCAAATCCTTCTTGACGGTTATTGGCTGGAACAGTTAGTTATGTTTCGTGGTGCGGGTTGGCCCTGGTTTGTTTTTGTTGCCGTTAGTGGTGTTTACTGAGACCGCGTTTCTTTACAGTGTGTTCAGGGGACACAGCTAGCGGATAGTGAGGAGACGTTTGCTGTATGTGACAACAAATGTTAAAAAAGCGGGACATCGCTTAGCACACCTCTCTTAAAAGTCCCTCACCAACGCTGCATGCATTTGATTAAAAATACAGAAAAAACAGTAACATTATGAAATATTATTTACCCAAGTATTCAAATTTAAAAGAATTGTTTTCTATTTTAATAAATATACAAATGTAATTTATTCCTGTGATGCAAAGCTGAATTTTCAGCATCATTACTCCAGTCTTCAGTGTCATTCTAATATGATGATTTGCTGCTTAAGAAACATTTATTATTATTATCAATGTTTTTGTTGCCTAATATTTTTTTTTGAAGAAAGCTTGGTACGCCTACCAATCAAGCAAGATATTTTCTTTATAAACATTTTAATTCACAAAAGATTTATTAAATTGATCAAAAGTTACAGTAGAGACATGTATAATTTTACTATTTTGAAATAAACTACACTCTTTTGAACTTGCTATTCATTGAAGAATACTGAAAAAATTGTAGTATGGTTTCAAAACCATTTAACCAAAACCAAATCAGCATATTAGAATGATTTCTGAAGGATCACGTGACATTAAAGACTGGATTAATGATGCTGAAAATGTTGTATTTTAAAATATATTCAAATAGAAGACAGTTTCACAATATTACTGTTTTTACTTCTTTCAAAAAACAGAGAGAAAACAATAACAGTCCTAATTATCCCAAACGCTTGACCTGTAGTGTGGGCTAAAGGCACGAGGTCTTCCCTTCACCTCATCTTGGTGGCGTTCAGAGGCCTCTTGAGCTCTTTCTCCACCTTAGAGGCGTTGTCTTGAGGATCTGAAGACTGATGTTCATCTTCATCTCCTCCTGTGAGCGTCCACACCGGTTCCCCGTCAGGCTCGGGGAGGAGCAGGCTGGCGGGAGGGAGGGAGTTGCTGTTGGCTCCCGGTGGGGTGGTGATGTCTGGGACAGGGGCGAGAGTGGGACTGGCCTGGTTCTCCACCTTCCCGAGGGCACAGAGACTCAGACTCCTGCACAGAGCTCCCCAGTTCTGCTCGCACTGAGTTCGTATTCGTCGGACGATGGCGACACGCACCTCCTCGCCGCATCCCAGCAGGACGTTCACCAACTCCACGTGGGGCCTTGCGGTGGAGGAGAGAAGACAGTTAGGACAGAAAATACATTGTTACCCACGTCTGAAATTGAAGTAGGGGTGTGCGAGATATTTTAAAATTGTTGTAGAAAAGTCCCCCTGTGGTGAAAATCAAGTGTTTAATGTTTTTTTTTTTAAGTCTATGTGGTGTTTGTAATATGCTTTAAGACAAACCAAGTCGACAGCATTGCTGAGTATTTTCACCTTAAAACTGCAGTGAACTAGCCTGGATGCCAGCCCGAACTCCGCCCACAACATTTTTTGGTTGGGAAGTTTGGTCTGGACTCGATCCATTGAGGAGTAATTATGATCAGTCAAAAAATGTTCGGGCCAATCAAATTGCCAGGTCGGGCTTTATACGATGATGGACAAAGAGCGCTTGTCAAAGATGACTGCAGCTGGAGAATTGAGATGACGAACAGAAAACTGCAATCAAGGCATTTGTCGATCGGAAAGATATTTTTGCCGTCCTTCCTACATGATTCGGCAAAAGTGTAACTTATCAGCTGGCTCCGATGATCACTAAGAAGATGGGACGTAATGAAAAGCCTGTGGTCGTTGTGGTTTCTCCTTTGGTCGCACTCATGGAGGACCAAGTAAAAGAAGCAACACTCGTTATTTTACTTCTAAAATAAGTAAGTTCTGTAGCTATGCAAAGGAGTTGACTCACTGCGTTGCTCTGATTGGTTGTAGGTCTACCGACTATCCAATTGAGTGCAGAGTTTTTTTTTCCTGGTTCATAATCAAAGCCCAAAGGAGCAGTTTCAGACTCACATTCTGACTAGAATATGAGTATGACGAAGTCAGGCTAGCAGTGAACCAAAGACAGTCTCAAAAACACGGTTTGAAATCGCTGTTTGTGTCGTCACAAACTACTTTGTAAGCAATCAGATCAACGTGTGATCGTCAACCAGTAGATCTCTGAGCTGAGTGAGTGAGTGGAGGCAGGGCTCATTTGCGTATATTCAAAGAAAATAAACGAAGCAAGGCCGTAGAGTTACATTCAAGCTATTTTAGGCATGAAGAATTTTTTCAAGGAAGAAAAACTTTGAAATATGCAATTTTGGTGATCAAAGATGAGTTTAAGAGATACAAGCACAGGGAAACTTTAAACAATTAGCTGTCATTATCAAGTTTGTCACTCAGTCTGCAAAAGTGTGTAAGCATGCTGTTTTTTTCCCCAAATTTCAGCACAATGGTAAATGTGACCAGACTGATCTTAACATGACATCATGACTTTTGCGTAAACATACATGCCACTTTCGAGTCAAGTGGCGTGTTATCTCTACGCATTTTGAGCTATCCGTGTGTATCCGCGTGCATGCGTGTATGTCTATGCCCTTAATGTCCGAGTGATCC
>NW_024121444.1:3228845-3241748 GCF_016745375.1 Pimephales promelas
CCCTTCCTTGGACTACTTTTGATATTGACCACTGCAGACTGGGAGCACCCCATAAGAGCTGCAGTTCTGGAGATGCTCTGCCCCAGTTGTCTAGCTAACACAATTTAGCCATTGTCAAACTAGCTTAAATCCTTACGCTTGCCCATTTGCAAAGGCAGCCACACGTTTTGGTTTATTTCACAGCTGAGTGGATTTGATTGATACTGAAAGGCAGGAGGGAGAGAAATATCAGAATTATGGAGAGAGGAAGCAATTAGTGTCTCACTTGTGGGTGGGGTAAAGATGAGAGTCTCTATCGGAGTGGCCACGGAACTATTGAACTATTATGGCCACGGAACTATTGTCAGTAAAAATGTGGATTGGGTGTGCCAAGCTAAAAGAACTAACCACGAAAAGTGATAAGAAGCTATTTTTTATACCTTGGTATTAATTAGAAGATTAGATGGGAAATTACATTTAATAACTTCACTTCATACTGTTGTGTATACTTTGAAAGTGAATGTGTTTGAAACTATACATACATTTTTGTATACAAAATATCCTTATATAAAGGGATACTCCATTTTTGGAAATAGGCTCATTTTACAACTCCCCCAGAGTTAAACAGTTGAGTTTTACCTTTGCGAATCCATTCAGCCGATTTTACTGATATTTAGAAGACTATCAGAAACCAGACAGTTTATGATCTCATTGACTACCATAGTATATATTTTTTTCCTATGGAAGTCAATGAGACCAGAAACTGTCTGGTTACTGATATTCTTCTAAATATCAGAAAATCGACTGAATGGATTCGAAAATGGTAAAACTCAACTGTTTAACTCTGAGGGAGTGGTAAAATGAGCCTATTTCCCCCCCAAAAAAGTGGAGTATCCCTTTAAATCTTTATAAACTACAATCACTGCAGCAACGGCTGTATCGTTCATGAGATAATCGAGTTCTGGCGAAAAGGTGACCTCTGACCCAACCCGACAGACTTTTTACTTTTTTTTAATAAATAATAAAATTGGGTGATAATTATGGGATCACAGTCAAGGATGCGATGGGGTTCACTAATTAAAACAGGGGTCTGCATGGGCACCCTGACTGGTCTGCGGCTGGGCAGACCCCATACACAACAAACTGTGATGCACAGTGTATTCGGACACTTCTTCTATTAGAACCAGCATTAACTTCTAGAGCAATTTGAGCTATACAGACCTCTCCTGAGATAATTTTATTTCTGTTTTTTTTTTTTTCACCATAAATTATAAGGTAATTCTTAGTTTTTACTTGACAGTTGATACTAGTATAATTTGACAGTATACCAGTAAAATTGCATATAATGTTTATTTTTCACTGTATATGATAAGGTTTTTACTGTAGCATTTTACAGTATTTTCCTGTAATTTATTTTAAGTGTAAATGATGATACAAATGTTATATAGGCTAGTTTTTTTAAATATATATATATATATATATATATATATATATATATATATATAATATATATTATATTATATAATTAACTACGCCACAATGGATAACAAGGACATTTTCTGAAAGATTGTGATTGAGAACACTGAAATAAATTAAATAATCATACTGTTCCATGTCTGTTATGTTTGCCGCATTTGTTTGTGGCGCTGTCCTTGTGTGGACTTTGGTAAGGTTCGAAATGCAGTGTTCTAAATTTATGTTCACCATATGCAAATTGTCATTGAAGCTTTATGGCAGTAAATATTTGTTATAACAATTGAAAACATTTCACAGCGTTGCAGTAAAACATGTAGAAACCATGCCACAATTGCAATTAAATATAAATAATGATGTAGCCTACCCAAAATACATATTTTTAAAAAAAAAAAAAGTTATAGGCTACCTACCTGTTTTTACTACCACAACAAAAAGCCAGATCAAAAGTTTAAGGGTCTTTTTATAATATACATAGATTTTAATGAAATGTTACAGGAACATGCCGATTTAAAACATTTTGAATGTTATTCATCTACTTTTTAGTCAACATCAGTGGAAAACCTGTCAAGTAAGAAAAAACAGAAGTAGCCTAGGACTATGGTGCTGCTAGGTATTCCGGTTACAGATTACATATAACCACAGTCAGCACTAAAGTGTCATATTTGTTCTATATTCCTAAAGATATAGCGAGGTGACGTGCTAATAACGTCATGCATAACAACGTTTCAAAATTACCTATTTATTACACTGAAAAAACAAACCTTATGCCATCCGCTACATAGGATAAAAACGTATACAGGCTATATATAAACTTTATAATCCAGTTGTTCTTTTTTAATCCGGTATGACATAATCTCTGGAGATAAATTGTTTGATACAACAAAACTTTGATAGTAAGAGTTCAAACAACCACACGCAAACATGAGCTGTCGTAGATTTTCTGTACATGCACTGCGCAAAAGCGTACCTGTGTTCTGCAGAGAGAGTCTTCTCTTCTGGATGTTCACTGATCTCTCTTGAGAGGTGTCATGAGCACTGCTGGATCAGTCGCGTGTGTTTGCCGCACCGCCAAGAGCAATATAAACACTGCTATAGTCAGTGGCACACGCATGTCTCGTGAGGGTGATGAGAACGCTGTCTAAAACTGCGAAGATGTTCGGTTCGGATCACTGTGGCATTACCATGGAGAACGAAGCCCATGCGGTGGAGGGAGCAGAGCCGACGCGAAGTGAGGATCGGGGGTGTGTGGATGCTGACTATATTTCCTCCAACTCGTGTCAGTTTGGATGAAGGAGGTGAACAGGTGCTGACCAATCACAGACACCGGCGAGACGTCCATTCGAAGTTCCCACACACATTATTGGGGAAACCGGGGCTAGTTGTCAGAAGCTGTTATAGTTGTATTTTACTTGTTACAAGGTTTGAGTCAACCCCGATTATATTTGTGAATTATAAAATTGTATTAATGTGATATAAGCCTAGTTAGATATAGTTGTTCTTGTTTATGTTAAGTCACGGCATTTTGTCACACAGTTCATAGGCCTATGTTGTAATTTTATACTATACTATACTATACTATACTATAATTGATTAACTGCAATTTCTGCTGACCAAACCATTGCTTTTTGTGGCTTTTACTGTTTTGATTATGTGTGCTGTTGTAATTGGTTTGTGTTTCCCTTTTTTAGTGTTTACATTTTCGTGAAAGGCTATAAGGTCTATAACATGGGTTTTCAAACTGGGGTCGAGGGGGTTCCGTGAAAATTTTCAGCTGTTCAAATAATAATACATTTAAAGAATTTGACAAAATTCTAAATACTGGTCTGTAATTATTCGATTAATTGACAATTGTTACTTTTTTATGGTTCTCTTCAGATTTATGCATCTTACATTGGTTGGTAGAAAAAATGTTACAGATATGTTACTATACTTTGTTACTGTATTGTAACGAGTCCTAAGTTGATGATCCGCTTTTTAATATGCTCTCATTCAGAGGTCTTTAAACATATTGTTATATTATTATTATTATTACTTCAGTATATTGTTAGTTTTAAAAAGGGGTCCCATACAAAGGGAACACCATATTTAGGTGTCATGGCATCAAAAACCCAATGGTCTATAATACATTTTCTAAGCAAGGAATCAATAGCCTCTGTCTCCACTAATGTCAGGGTTACCGTAAGAATGAATTTAGTTTTGGCTTCGTTTTCATTGTTCTCATTCACTGTTTTCCTGAGTTCTTGTTGCTAGTTTGTATGCATGGTTTCTGGTTGAGTTGCGCACCTGTTTCTCGTTACGTTAATTATCCCTTTGTGTATTTAAGCCTTCAATTCTTTCTGTTCATTGTAGGGTGTCATCTTTTGTTTGCTACTGGAAAGGCTTGTTATTCTCTTGAAGTTCTCCTGAGCGTTTCTAGTTAAATAAAGACTGTTACTTTGTATCTTCAGTGTTGTGAACCACCGAACCTTAAAAAAGCATTATTAAAACAGCTATGGATATACCTGCAGTGCGCCTGCTCTTGCTTGAACAGGGGGGGTCGCTCCCTCGAATGTCAGACAAGGGATTTTCTCGATCTGGCATTCCTCAACCACTATCTCGGCCGTTCATGGTTATGCGTCTTCTTCAAGAGTCAATGGATCACCTGTGAGTGGAAGGTCCTCAAAGGAGCTTTGCCGAATATGTGGAGTGGATGCTGGTGACTCGCAATTCACCATCTACCCTGTGGAGGACAACACCAGCCCCACTCCGAATCAGAGCACAGCCAAATGTCAGCCAATGCACCATCACAAACTGACCAGAAATTACTAAGCCATTTTCGTTTCGGAGCATTGTCTCAATACAATTAATTGATGGATTGAAAAAAATATATCTTTCCTCAAGGCCTCCCATCTTCGCTGGTCCCGCCCAGCTCCAAGTCTCAGCTGTAGCTGATGGTTTCGTCCAAGTCTCCTTCATCAAAGATGTTCTCTCCCAGCCTCCCTCTCCTGCCTCCTCTGCCAAAGCAATCAAGTCGTCTCTCGGCCCGAACTCCGCTGGCTCTTTTTGCTCCCTTGGCTCTTACTTTGGTGGCTCAACTGCTGTCCAAATTCAAAATATTAGAGATCGTTGTCCCCCCCTCCTTCTCAGACTCAACGCTCACGCGGGTTTCCAGTTTGAGGACACACAACAGGAACGACCGCAATTGACAATGGAAGTTGAGGAGATAGACACATTGTAAGTTGATGATTCGCGTTTTAACAAGCTCTTATTCAGAGTTTTTTTGATCGATATCGAGGCTTTTTAGGTTGGGTGGAAACTGCAATCTCTGACCCAGTTTGTTTGCACATTTTCAAGGTTAGGATACTTTGTGTTCCCTGCCATCTGGCATCCCGGTGTGTCGAAATACTATTGGGTGAACTGGCAGTGGGCGGAGTCACACAGATCCAAAACAAAAACCGACACATAACACGGAACATATAAAATATTCAGTAAAATAACTGGCTGTAGAAGTGTTTTAAAAATGAGTATGTGAACTTACATTTCCTAAACATCTGCAAACATATTATGGTATTTTTATGCTTTAGTAGAGTAAAAAAGATACATACAGCAACTTTAAGGGTCCGTCCGGATCACGGACCACCCTGGCTCCTCCCTCCGTCGGCCTCGCCACAGAGTTTTCCTACCACCACCTCCTCCAGGATCCTGTACGTCACAGCTCTAAGCCCACCTCCAACGACGGTCTGACAGCAGGGTTATGCTAAGGCTATGTTTACACGGAAACGATTCTGAAGAGAAAACGCAAAAGTGGCGTTGCGTCATCACTTTTTATTCTGCGTTTAGACGAGCGTTTTGTGTGGGAAATTCGCGTGCAAATGGTGATGCAAAAGTCTGTGTAGTATGCACTCCAGGCAGCTAGGAGTGCATACTACAGCAACACCAAGTCCACGCGCCTGCGTACAACTTGATAGCATGCCAAAAATGGAAATACGAATTGGCGTGTCATACACACGCTACTTCATGAGATCAGCCTGGTCAAGCAGACTTTTGCGTTTTTACCCTTTACACGGGAACGCGGCGGTGGAGCATTTTTAAGATTTCCACTCTGGAGGGTGGTTTCACTTTTTTGCGTTTTTAAGCCTCAAAAACGCCGTCACCATGTAAACGAAAAGCACATCCGATAAAACATTTTTACGTTTTCACCCGCGAGCGTTCTCGTGTAAACAGGGCCTAAGTTTCATTGTGGTTTGGTTTCATTTTCATTGTTCCCTGTCACTGTTTTTCTGAGTTCTTGTTGCTAGTTTGTATCCATGGTTTCTGAGTTACTTGTTACATTAATTATCACTGTGTTCCAGGCAACCTGTAACCTGTGTTTTTCCAACCTTATACCTGTGAAAGTGCACTGGAACGGCAGTCAAACCCGTGACTTCCCACCCGTGAACTTGTACTAGATCGATGTCCTCCCAGTTACGAGCTCTGACGTCACATAGCCACACAAAACAACAATGGCAGCCCCTACAGATGCAGTGTTTCTGCAGGCGGTACACGGTGAGAATACACTTCAGGACAATATAACGTTAACTAGTTTTCAGTCCATTGAGTGCAAGGATAAATTAATACCAAATACATTTCCAAATATACAAATAAAGTAAAAAAAAAAAAGGTATAACAGCTTATCTTGCCTTATGCGGCATTTGCCTCCTCAGTTTCCCTCAAATAAACAAGGAGTAAGCACCTTTGGCGACAAATTATTACAAATGCGCATAAGACCCGTAAGGTCCGCCATGCTGGTTTGTTTACATCTAGCTACCACAATTCCTGTGCTCAGGTTGGTGTGACTGACCTGGGGTGCATCGTTAAAGCATCGTTAGCCAACTATGGTCGCAAGTTGGTCGCAATTTCCTTTGAACTCTATTGGTAACAACGTTGCGACCATAGTTGGCTAACGATGCTTTCGGGAAACGCACCTCTGGAATGCTACAAAATCGTGAGTCGTGGTTTGAAGTTGTGATTTACGTGCTCAAAAACCTGCCTTGAACGCAGGAATAAGCCTTAGTTATTTTTGTTCATTGTTCAGTGTCATCTTTTGTTTTCGTGTGGAAAGCCGTGTTATTCTCTTGTAGTTCTCCTGTGTGTTTGTCTAGTTAAATAAAGACTGTTACTTTGTATCTCCTACGTTGTGCATTTTGGAAAGTCACACCATCGCCTGACAACTATTGTAAAATTTATAATTTAAATCTAAAATCTATAGTTCCTGTCTTGACTTCTGATTGGTCAATACAATACAATGTTCCAGCAATGCTAAAAAGCCATGATATAGTAACAACCACTCCTGTTCAACATATTCCTGTGCAGATTATCCTCTCCTGTTATGTAAGATTTAACAACATTTCAAGAAAAGGTTTATTAATGTTTCATTCTGTATTCTCCTAATGAATGACTGCACTTAGTTTGCCATACTAAGGCAATAGGACCAATTCTTAATGGTGCTTGAATGATAAGTTTTATTCAGACAGAGCTGTGGACACTTAACCAATGTAGAGTTATAAACGTTTATATACTTCCAAGCCCAAAGTTTATCTTGACTTACTCTGGAGGGGGTCATAACCCCCCATAAGCCCAAACCCCTCGTAATGTGTACCCTAGTCATATGATCACACAGTAATGCAGCCTCCAGCTATCAGGTGGCGAGTACACATGTTAAATCTATTAGATGGACCTAATGGGATTTTCACACCCAGCCTCAATTAGTCAGATATATAACCCAAGAGTGGACCAGGACCAGGCCTCGACCTCTCTCATCCTTCACTGTCGTCGCTCCCCCTTTTATGCTCCCGTAGCTCAAAATGTGTCTCTATAGCCCCTATTGTTTTTATCACACAATTTATTTGTGGAAATGCGTATTTACGTGCATACGGTAAACCCTTTGTGCAGGATTAGTGGTGTGGGCTTTGTGTGTATTACACGCCATAAAGTGTGTATCATATGCATGAAAAAACTCAATAGCAATCAAGTCTACTTGCATCAATATTTAAATTATTTTACCATTTAAGATGTATTTATTTTACTTAATTATTTTTAATAGTTTAATAGTCCATTCCCGAGATATAAAAAAATATATGACCATTATTGTGGACAAAAAAAGTTAATGTCTTGTGGAAATACAGCACTGAATACAATGAAAATCAATTTACCATCCCATCCTTCTGTTGAGTTACTTTCTGCTGAAACCATATCAGAGAATCAGCATAATTTGTGCAAATATTATTTTTTTCAGGTCACAATATGAGAGGAGAAAACATTTGTTCTGCAAAGTATTCAATTCAATTTAAGGAGCGTTTTCTGCTTCAAAGCAGCTTCACAGAAAATCTGTTTCAGTGTTACAATGCAGTATGTCCACATTGCAGTAATATAGCCTATAAGAGCTATAAGAAATGAGGTTAGTAAATGCCATGTATTCGGTTAAGCAGACACTGCGAACAGGCAGCGATTACGGCTCGAGATTATTGCTCATTGCAACAGTGCACATTTTCTCAAAGAGAAAACTTCAGAGAGAGAAGTTGTGAATCGAATGCAGTTTTGTTGCTCTGAATCAAGCTTATTTACACTATCAATGGAAGTGACCGCACTGTTTTGCTTGAGGTGTATAACGGATGATCTGTTTACCATGATCTATTTATTCATTCTGCTGGAGCAGTGGAGGAACACGAGGTGAGAGGCAGATGAATGCTTTCGCTGGGGCCTCTTGCCAAACCAAACATATCCCCTTGGCATCCTTACATTAGTGTCAGTGGCTTACATTCATAATGCAGCAGCTTCAGAAATGAGACCCCAGCTGAGGAGGAATGGCAGGCTTATTATGGGCTAAATTTGATGTGCTCCATGCAGACTGAAATTATAATAATTGCAACCACATATGATTTACTTAATATCGGTTATTTTAATGACAATATTTAGCACTGTGGTTGACTGTTGCATCATCCCTGGGTGACATGAACACCATGAATGGCCTTTAATTATCTGAAAATAAATATACATTTTTATAAGAACTGTAAAACAAGATTGCATGTTCACCATGAAATCAACATGGATGTAACCTCAAAATCTTTAATTAAAAAAATTTCCCCTCCCTCTTGCAACGCCCTCTCTTCTCTGTGGATGATGTGTTTAATGGCGTGAGGGCGGGGCAACCTGTCACTCACATGAGCTCCACCAATAGCAGACCACAACCATCCAGTCAATTCCCCATGGACAACCTTAAAGGGATAGTTCACCCAAAAATCAAAATTAGCCCATGATTAATTTTCCATGATACTCACCCTGAGGTCTTCCTAGGTTTATATGACATACTTATTCATCAGAGTTATATTAAAAAATGTCCTGGGTCTTCCAAGCTTTATAATTTGAGTGAATGGCTGGAGAAAATTTGAAGACCAAAAAAGTGCATCCACCCATTATACAAATACTCCTCAATGCTTCTCATGAAGTGATGCTTCTCATAAAGCGATTTGTGTAAGAAAAATTCCCATATTTTAAACCAGCTGACGGCTGTACGCATCGATTTACGGTGAAAGAGTGTATTTTGTGTAGCCTATGTAACGGAGGCCAGCTAGTAGTTGCTGTGCGAGTAAACCTCACTTCTTTAGCCTCCTTGCTAGAGCGCCCGACTCTCACGCCGGAGACCCAGGTTCGAGGCCCGCTCGGAGCGGGGCGAGTAGGACCCGGGTGGAGGGGTTACATTGGTGCCGTGACCCGGATGAGAGTGAGGTTTAGGGGGATGAGTGTAACGGAGGCCAGCTAGTAGTTGCTGTGCGAGTAAACCTCACTTCCCGATCTCAATAGGCGCTCTAGCGACAGACGCTAGAGGCTGCAGTCTTTAGCCTCCTTGCTAGAGCGCCCGACTCTCACGCCGGAGACCCGGGTTCGAGGCCCGCTCGGAGCGGGGCGAGTAGGACCCGGGTGGAGGGGTTACACCTAGTTAGTTAGTAACATAGTACAGATAGGGTAGCTTCAAGTTAGCATAATTTATCTGTGTTTAGTACAGTGGTCAGGATGCACCACACAGCTCGCACTGAAAAGCGACGCAGTGCCAAACACTCCTCCTCCTGCATGGACTGCACCACCGCAGCAGCGTCTTGATGTGAGTGATCATGTATATTTTAATCACAATTTATGGTTAGGCTAAAGTTAATCCTCTGGGGTCGACCAACGTGCTGGACATTTTGCTGATTTTTTTCACATAGTGGCAAAATATCAATATGAATATATGCCAACAGAGAGCGCGCGCTATTGACATCAACTCGACAGAACTCATCAGATGCCAATCGCGATGCGGGAGTTAAGACCGCACAGACAATTCACACTCCTCCACTTCAGGTGGACATGGAAAAGGCAATCCCCAAGAAGAGAAGGAGGATTAGGGCGAGGGAATACCGTCGTTTTTCGACAAAGAAACGATTAATAATCAGGAAGGCTTTTGAACGGTGAAGAGAACTTAAAGAATTGAAAAATTTTAAATCAGACGCCGATGTTGCACTGTTTCTACTGGACAGGTGAGTAGCTTCTAGTGCTGACTTTTTTTGTATGTGAATGGTGTGTGAAAATATAATTCTTTAAAAAATATGAGTGAAGCTTGACTAAACTTGGATAGCTCTAGCGAATTGTAGGAATTTAGTGTGAGAGCTAACTTGGTTTGTTTGGGATCTCACTTCAAACACAAACAGAAGTGACGTCACCCACAATTGCTAATACAACCTTTAAAGTGCCAGATGCATACACGTTTAATAAATGAGTGGATCTCTGAGCTGGTGTGAGTGAGTGGAGGCAGGGCTCATTTGCATATTCATAGAACCGCATATACTAAATTAGGCAAGGGTGTTCTATTCATTTAAGGCGTGGAGAATTTTTTTGGGTGATCAGCGACAAGTTTTAAGGAATAAAATGATTGACTACAGAGGGACTTTAACACCACTGTATCATGTTTCTTGTTCTAACACGATTGCATCCTGTTAAACTGACTTGAAACGATTACTCTTTGGCTTAAAGGGATACTTCGGCTCTAGACAGATGAATGTGTATTTAAAATGGGTCAGTTATGTAGAAGAAATGTGAAATTATTTCTAGACTGAGAAATGCCAGAAAATGTAATTTTGGCTTGTGAGGATGAAATACAACAACTCCCAGAATGCACTTGCTTCGCTGCAATTGGAGGCCACGCCTACAGAGCGCAGTAGTTAAACAACAACAGCCCGAACAACAGCCCGAAATGTCCAGGATTGGGCTTTTGCGTTTTACAGTCGCCATTCGTGATTACCGATGAGCAACACCTGTGAGACGCACCGGTTGCGCATCTCTCACGGTGGCAACTTTCTTAGCAACGTTAAAAC
Organism: Pimephales promelas; assembly: GCF_016745375.1. The sequence continues at coordinate 3,239,663 of NW_024121444.1, forward strand.
GCACATCAACTGATCACTTGTTTAGCATTCATATAAACACTACATTCAGATTCACCAGTCGGAATGAATTCAGTTAGATTGAAACAAAAGCTGTGCATGTAAACAATGAATGTCGACTACAGAAAGCAAAAGCTGAATCTCGGACATCGACGGCCGGACATGTCCGGGGAAAAGAGGATGGTAACCCCTAAAGTTACTACTCAGCTTTCTCCACAGAACAAGAGCCTGCTAGCTTAGCTTCCAAAAAAGATGGCTGACACTATGTGTTCATTCTGTGTGTGAGATCCACCCTCTATGGGCGGGTTGATGACATGCGGGACAGACCCTACTACTGACTGTAGTCTTTAGCCTCTGGACAAAAAAATCCTCCGATGAGGCAAAATGATGACTTTTGCGTCATCGAACGATTTTTTCCAGACAAAAAATTCATAAATCTCTCGTCTCAGAAAGCACGGTGATTTAAAAATACTACAGGTTTTCTACTAATACAAAGCTTAATGCTAAATCCTGAAGTATCCCTTTACCCCATTTTTCATGTTAAAAGAACATGTTTCAATTAAGAAGCTCGATGAACATATAGAATTTCCAGAATTTCCATTTCACATCATAATTTGCATGGGGCTGGATAGGGAGAGTAAATGTTGATGTAAACATTTCGTCCATAATCAAATACTTTCTTATTATATAGTATTCAGAAAAACTGGAGAAAAGTCCCTGGAGGACTGACAGCTTCCTCCGAGATCCTGAAGTGTGCATTCGATGGACACTTTATTATCCCATGTCCGAATTTCATTCATACGTACATTTGTAACAGTCACAAAGTACATTCAAATGTAGTACTAGTACCTACTCAGCAACAAACCAGATTGTTATGCTGGTGTTTTTTGGGGTTTGCCAATATGGTGAAATGTCGAGTGTGTGCTTGGGTTGAGGACCAGCAAACAATAATTCCAGATACATCTACAATGGGAATACCATGGATGTAACCAGCATTATCTTCTGGTTGGCAACCTAACATGGAGGATGAACTCAATTTAAATAACTCTATTCAATCAGGTTCATCATTCATGAAGTATTTGAGTAGCGATGACATGTTTCCATGATTTAATCAAGTTTAGCCGAAGATTTATTTTTTTGAGAGTAAATTGAATAAAGAGTAGCATTTTTGGTCTCTTATTCACTCAAAGGTATCTTATGGCTCTTGAAAACTTTGACTCAGCCTCATTCATTGTAATTGCATGGAAAAGAGCACACTTTCATTCAAAATGTTTTCTTAGATAAAGGTCGGCTTGAATGACATGAGGGTCCACAACTTTCATGTTTGGGAGAACTATCCCATTCTAGGCTCTTGACCACAGCGTAGGCCAAGGTCGGTATCCAAATGGAGTATCCCGTTCTACGCTCCCGTCAGGTGACATTTTGGGGGAAGTCATGTTTATGCATTTAGTTTGCGCTGCTGAGTGTCTGATCTCTTGCCCACACACTGTTTTGAGAAGATTTACACAACTTGTTGGCGTTAACCTCGGTTAACCCCACTGTTGATCGCTAAATGACCCCTGTCCCACAAACACATTCTTACAAATACATGTACCCATGAACCTGTGTACTCTACTATGTTATGACCAGAGCAGCTGTGGCAAACATGCAGCACGAACATCACGGCTTTGAAGACACACTGTAAAAAATAAAAGTAAATTTACAGGTAACGGCCTGTATTTTTTAACAGAATTTTTGTCATTATGCAGTGAATGCCTGTTATTTTACAGATATTTGCTGTAATGTAAAGGTCCACTATTAAATGTAAAGGTCATTGCTTGTATTTTGGGTTTACATCAGTTTTATCTGTAAATTGCCTGTATTTTTACAGGGTTGTGTGTAATTTTACATAAAATATGAAGTAATATTTTACAGATTCTTTCTGTGAAATTAGAAAACAACCAAAAGAAGGTATAACTGCAGAAATCAGCAGTCATTTTACATGTTTTCCTTGAAGATCATTAAATGTGTGGGTGTTAAAGTGAGTTTTAAGCTTAATAGAATACATACAGTGTACATACACACAAGCAAACTACTGTAATTTAGCATG
>NW_024121444.1:3242248-3262023 GCF_016745375.1 Pimephales promelas
GGCTTAAACGCACTCAAGTTAGCTGAAAAGGCATTCATTTAAAAAAAAAAATTATAATAAGTTTTGGTGTGTACAAGCAGACAAAAGATCTATTTATGAGTGTTTTAGGAAGGAAACAGGGTGGAGAGAATAAAACTCGCATTTAATTGTACACTATTATAATGTGAATCAGGAAAACATGGGGTTTTATAAATCTGAAAACATTTGAAGTTAAAAACAAAAACCATTATGTACTTTTTAACCACAAATCCTTGTCTGGAACTTGCACTAGGCGAAAAATCCTGGAGTGTTTTCCCTCAAAAACCTTCTTTTTGACTGAAAAAAGAAAGACATATTGTTTGACGTATAATTATGAGGAAATTTAAATTCTGATGTGAACTACTCCTTTAATTGGAGAGTTTCACATCACCTGTGTAATCTTAAATAATATATAATTGTATGAACTTTAAAGTAAGCCACACATAGTATTCATCGTACAAAATTATACAACATTTAATTCCAGTTCTAAAAATGTGAGTGGCACTGCAGAAGTCAAACACCACTGGGACTTTTCACTATTTGTATCCCTCCGCTTGTTTCTGTATTAAGCCTTGTTCACACTACATGACTTTAAAACGTCGGGCTGAACTGTGCGGTTCACACTACATGACTTGCTCTCTGTGAAATCAGGAGTGTTCAAGTTGTTTGGCTGATGACACCACACGACACAACGTGATAGATCCGCAACAGGAGGTAACGGACTCCACGAGTTGACAACGCACTACATAGAGATACAACCACGATCGGATGATAAGAGCAAATCATCTGTGACTAATGAGAGCTGTTTCAGTACTATGGTACGGTCTAAATCCTGAAAATAATCAAATAAATAAGGAGTTGACAAACCACGTTTTGTCACGAAAAACCACGCAATGAAACGAACCAGAAATGACGCGGAACAGCACGCGCGCAGAACACAACGCGCGGATATGGACGTCCGACAGAAACAGAGCCATGATTTGCTCTGAGAAAAAAAAATGCAAAAAAAGAAAATATAAGATTTACCCGGTGACCTCAACCCATGCCTTGCTCTGATTGGCTGTAGCTCATGACATCACTGAGGTTGAGTTACGCAACGGCTCTGGATATCTAGCATGCTATTTTTCTGAGCTCGGCGACGCATCTGTGAGCGTCTTCGCTGCGTTTTTGGCTCTTTCATACTAACAGATTGGCGAGCGTTAATCGCCTGCTAATCCCCCGCGATTTGCACGCGATAACACCCTGACTGGTCGGCGAGCTCAACGATATGCAAATCGGGCTTAGAATTATGTAGTGTGAACTTGGCTTTACTGAGGTAAACGCTGCACAATGATATCGCCCTTTACAACGTCGGACACTTAAAAGTAAATTATATTAGTCTTCTACTTAACTGTGTAATCAAACAGTGTTGCTAATGTTACACAAAGCATGTTCCCGTTCGACATAACAATCATCAGAAACAATTTGAACAACACAATGTCCAACATGACATCATGACTTTTGCGTAAACATATACGCCACTTTCGAGTCAGGTGGCGTGTTATCTCTACGCATTTTGAGCTATCCGCGTGTATCCGCGTGTATGCGTATATGTCTACGCCATTAACGTCCGCGTCATTCCGCGTGTCCGTACACGCCGTCAAATCTCCAGTCATAAATGCCATTAACCCCAGTGACGGTTAAGTTTAGGGATGGGTGAGGTAAGTCATATCTTTTTTTTTTTTACCTAGGATGGTAAGGGAACAGTCATAAATGCCATTAACCCCAGTGACGGTTAGGTTTAGGGACGGGGTTGAGGTAAGTCATATATTTATATAACGTTAAGTCAACGGCGTTCATAAACACGCTGAAAGGCGATTATGCGTCTTGATAGCACGCCAAAAATGGAAATACAAATTGGCGTGTCATACACACGCTACTTCATGAGATCAGTCTGCAATGTCAGTGGAAAAAGGCATATAGAGCATCATGCAATATTGCTAAAACCACCCATTTTTTATATCAACAGAAAAATATACTAGATATAACCTGGCTTCTCTTGAAACTCCACTACTATTTTGCTGTTAATAATTTGCTAAAGCCCACCATGTTTGTACCTTAACTGGGTTCTGGAGGCAGTTTATAACTTTCGGGAAGCTGAGTTTACGCTGCATAACTGACATCTGCAGTCGGCTGCTCTCATGTTCGCTCTGTTTACGTAACGATAGCTGTTAGCTCGGTAATTATTTGTTTTTATTACATGGCTTGGTTGAATTTTAATGCAGAATGCGGTTTGTTATTTCCCTGGTTATTTCTTAATAACAGACCGCTGCTAACTATAACATGTTGCCATGGATTCTGAACGTAGAGACGGAACAGACTATTTATGTTTTTTTTTTATATGTGCTTATCCCATTAACAAGATAGTTGACAATGTCCAAGTATGAGGATGAGAAATCAATGCAGGATCAGCACTCCAACTTACTGCAGTCAGCTGAGCTCATGGATGACAATTTTATCAAATAACGGTACCTGGCATATTTATCGAGTTTATTGCGGTTACGGCATTTTCTCAGTTTTCTTGTGCTTCTGCAGTTTTGCGAGTTAATTACTTGTTATCTCTACTCTCGTAATCTCTTCAATGCTCACAGTCAGTAGCGATACCTCTAAAAGGGCGCCGCGGTGACGTCACACACAACAAACCCACGTTTCTGACAAAGACCGATAGCGAGGCGGTTGTTATAGCGAAGACAAACCCTTCAGATTCAGGCTGATTCAAGACCCCTCCGCTTCGCGACGGCTCACAATCATCCGCCTCGCTATACATTATCCCGAACTTATTCTGTCTGTTCAGCGTCCTCTAACAAGGACAGGTGGGGGTGGGGCTCATAATGTTCACAATTGTTTTTGATTAGTTGTTGGTTTAATGATGGATGAGGTAATGGCTGTTATGTTATTTTCTTTTCAATGACGTTCCTTGTTACATGTTCATTGCTGGATTTATAGAAAAACATCAATCAGTATTGGATATCTATAATTAATATAATGGATGTAATTAAAGAATCCTTACACTATAACATAAAATATGAAGTGTAACCATAAGTGTAACGCAAAAAAAAAAAAATACGATTTTTACACCTATTTTGAATTCTAAAAAAAAATACAAATACTTTTCCCCCCCTCAACAAATACACAAACACACACACAACATCAACAACACAACATCAACAACAGCAACTTGCTGGATATCTTCAGTAGGTTGGATCATTCACAGCTGTACAGAATTTGTTGTTTTTTAAACGGATCCCTTGCTCTCTTGTACCACTGATGACATCACGGACTGAATTTGTTGTTTTTTAAATGGATCCCTTGCTCTCTTGTACCACTGATGACATCACTGACAGAGTTTGTTTTTTTTTTTTTTAAATAAATCACATGCTCTCTTATTCCACTGATGACATCACGGATGACATCACAGTAGCATTCCAAGCTGTACTGTCATATGATGCACCTCAGAGGCTCATAACAGCAGTAGTTGAGAAAGGATTATCAGTGTTGCCTGGGTACTAGCGAACAAATACCAGTTTTTTAGGTCAGCAGATAACTGTACAGTTCAGATGGCTCAAGGTGACGGCAACATCGCTGAAGATGTCGTTCAGGATTTCGAATTGTTGGTAGATTATGTGATTCATGCTGCAATTGTAGATGGTAATATCCAGATGGATCTTCCAGATATACGCATTCCACTTCGTTTAACTCCTACCAGGACAAGTATTGATATTGGGTTGGTTCGAAGGTCTCTAAATGTACTTGGTCAGTATTCCCTGACACCTGGTCCTGAATACAATCCATTGCTCTCCATGCTGGCCTGGAATGCAGATCACTGGTCTGTCACTTTGCACGCATCAGGTGACTCTATGGAAATTGCATTTTATCCAGTGTATATTAATAGCCAACCGGCAGAACGTGTGGAGACACCAACGAGTGAGTCCAGCACCGATGATGAACAGCCTGGACCATCTCAACAGATCAACAACAGCTCTGAGATTGGATCTGGAGAATCACATATGGATGGGTCCAGCACAGATGACGAACAGCCTGGACCTTCTCACCAGCACAACAACCGTGAGATCAGATCTGGAGGCTGCACAACACCTTCTGACCAAAGCTCAGGCAGCCAGGTTGAGATGAGACAGGGTGTTAAAAGAAGAAGAAACACTTCTGGCAGTTCAAAGAGTAGAGAACGGAAAAGGAAGAGATCAGACCACCACTCTGACTCTGATTCTGATTCTTCAAGTTTTTCACTCTTCTCAGGCATTTCTTCTCCAGGATCACTTGGAGAAACATCCAGAGATGATGAACAGCCTGGACCTTCTCATCGGGCCAACAACAGATCTGAGATCAGAACCACAGGATCCAGAACACCTTCTGTCCAAAGCTCAGGCAGTCAAGTTGCGATGACACAGGGTGTTAAAAGAAAAAGAAAGACATCTGACAGGTCAGAAAGCAGAGAATGGAAAAAGAAGAAATCACATTTTGATTCAGATAATGATCAACCTGGACCTTCTCACAGAGACAACAGTGAGGCCAGAGCTGTAGGATCATCTATGGATGGGTCCAGCAGAGATGAAGAACAGCCTGGACCTTCTCACCTGGTCAACAGTAGATCTGAGATCAGATCCGGAGGCTCCACAACACCTGCTGACCAAAGCTCAGGCAGTCAGGTTGAGATGAGACAGGGTGTTAAAAGAAAAAGAAAGACGTCTGGCAGTTCAAAGAGTAGAGAACGGAAAAGGAAGAGATCAGACCACCACTCTGACTCTGATTCTTGTTAGCACACCCACATCACATGCCGGAGACGTCGGTTCGAATCCCACTCGAAACAGGTGGAGTAGGACCGGTTACATTTGGTGAACCGGATGGGAGTGGGGTTAAGGAGGATTGGCAAGCTATTAAGGTATTTTCTTTAAGTAAGGAAATTTAAGTAGTACACATACATTATGTTTTGTAATGTATCTAATATATTGTCCTTTTCAATATTTCTAGCCACTCTTTGCATCCTGTGATGGAACAGCATCTGGAGCTGAATAGATATATGCACGCATAAGTTCCGCATTTGACGCAAGGCTGCTCTTCAGTTTCCGGTTGGGGAGATTTAAAGCGGAGGAGAACCGAAGAAAACGGGATTATGGCAGAGTCTTCAAAATTTACTGTCCAGTCTTTGAAACGAAACTTTAATACATTTAGATGTAATTTTATATATAGTTATATTTATTTCACATAATAAACAAAGAAGCATTTAACAAAACGAAGGGTGTCTGTTTTTGTGACTTACATTTCTTTAGTATAGCCATAGAGTATAAAAAGCACACCCACCTCATATGCCGGAGACGTCGGTTCGAATCCCATAGTAGTGGACGCTGTCATGTTCATGCGCGGAGGTGTGTTTTTGGTGCTTCCATCGCCCCAACACAATGCTAATGAAATACTCAACCAGCTTAAAATGTTCCAATTTATTGAAGTAACAAGTAGTCTCTAAATACAAACTATGTTAAAAAAAGTGCAGCTGTGTCAAAATGTAAAAAAAAAAGAAAAGAAGAGAAATCCATTTGGCAAGACAGGTCTATTTAAAAAAATGAAAATAGACAGCACATAGCCGACACGTTGATCTGATTGGTTACAAGGTTTGTGACATCATAAACGCTAGCAATTGTAAACCACTTTTTTGATACTGTCTTTGATTCACTGTAATATATAAATTTGCACATGGTATGTCTTAAAGCATATTAAAAACACCACATAAACAAAAAAACTTGATTTTTTGTCCCGCTTTAACTTATTTAGCTGTGTTGACTAACAGTCCATCACATGTAAATAGCCTATATTTGAGTCTAAGTTTTCTGATATTACATTTAAATTAGTTAATATATTATAAATTATTTATACTGAGCCCTCCTTCAGGAACAACCAGCTTGCGAATCCACATATGAATTCATTTAGGTTTTTGAATTTTAAATGATTCGTCTTTATAATGATGAGAACACAAGGTTCGGGCGTTGCAAATATGAACTCTGACCACTGATTCTTCACAGGCTCGTCCCTGGACAATGGAAACAAGTGGCTGAACTGTCTTTGTGATGTAGAGCACAGCGTCTTCTCGACATAATGCGATTCAGCTGAAGTATTTGAATGTGTTTTAGACGTATCTTCAAGTCTGCACGCGCAGTTGTTGGGATCGGCCAATGACCTCTCTACGTCACGATGTAACAGCTATTGACTCGTTTCAAAAACAATTCATTTCATAGACTCAGAGTCGACTCTCACTTTTGAAATACAATAACTTTATATACGGTGCACTTTCAGATATAAATCTTTGCAGGATGTTTTCATTCCCTTAGAGCTATATTCCACACTATATGAACAGTCATTTTCAAAAATCCATGATAGGGGCTCTTTAACTGGGTTCCGGAGGCAGTTTATACCTTTCAGGAAGCTGAGTTTACGCTGCATTATTGACATCTGCAGTCGGCTGCTCTCATGTTCGCTCTGTTTACGTAACGATAGCTCTGTCAGCTCGGTAATTATTTGTTTTTATTACATGGCTTGGTTGAATTCTAATGCAGAATGCGGTTTGTTATTTCCCTGGTTATTTCTTAATAACAGACCGCTGCTAACTATAACATGTTGCCATGGATTCTGAACGTAGAGACGGAACGGACTATTTATGTGTTTTTTTTATATGCACTTATCCCATTAACAAGATAGTTGACAATGTCCAAGTATGAGGATGAGAAAGCAGCGCAGGATCAGCACTCCCACTTACTGCAGTCAGCTGAGCTCATGGATGACAATTTCATCAAACAACAACACAACATCAACAGCAACTTGCTGGATATCTTCAGTAGGTTGGATCATTCACAGCTGTACAGAATTTGTTGTTTTTTAAACGGATCCCTTGCTCTCTTGTACCACTGATGACATCACGGACAGAATTTGTTGTTTTTTAAATGGATCTCATGCTCTCTTATTCCACTGATGACATCACGGATGACATCACAGTAGCATTCCAAGCTGTCAGAGGCTCATAACAGCAGTAGTTGAGAAAGGATTATCAGTGTTGCCTGGGTACTAGCGAACAAATACCAGTTTTTTTAAGTCAGCAGATAACTGTACAGTTCAGATGGCTCAAGATGACGGCAACATCGCTGAAGATGTCGTTCAGGATGAAGATTTCGAATTGTTGCTAGGTTATGTGATTCAAGCTACATTTGAAGATGGTGATGCTCTTCCAGATATACGCATTCCACTTTGTTTAACTCCTATCAGGGCAAGTATTAATATTGGGTTGGTTCGAATGTCTCTAAATGAACTTGCTCTGAATTTCCTGACAGCTGGTCCTGAATACAATCCATTGTAGGGCCCTATGAAATCCATTTTATTTTTTTCTCAAATTCCGTTTTATTTTTTCCCAAATTCCGTTTTAATGTTTGGGAATTAAGTTTTTTTTACCCTTGACTGTTATTTTTGTTGTAAAAATAGTATGCTTTTAAAGTTAATGATTAAAATGTATTAAAAAAATAAATAAAAAAAACATTAGGAATGACCTTAAATTTATTGAGGTAATATTACAGACATTTACTCAGGAGCTTTTTTTCAGGACAAATACTGCATGATGCAACATAACACTGCACTCTTCAAGTAACAACAAAATATGGTTATGAGCTTTAAACTGTAATATAAATTATATTCGTTTATAGAAGTTTAAATAAAGTCACACTCTGTCTCCCACGGAGTTCGCTTCGCTTTTGTCCAGTCCAGCGACAGACGTGGTGTGCACGTTGTGTGTGTGTGAGAGAGAGAGACGGGAGAGCGGGGAAATACAACTGAAAGAATACGGTGCGTGTTTTAAATAGTGTTAAAAAACGAAACGCAGTATGTGGCGGCGAATTAGTCAATGTGTGGGAAACACTGTATAACTAAGTCACGTGCGAACTGCTCGGCTCGGCACGGCTTACAGCGTCGAGTTTCTTAACTTTAGCCGACGAAAGCAGTGCCGTGGAGAGCCGCTTCGCCATACTTTCATTGATTTGATTTCGTCATTGGAGCTGAAATGACGGGTTGAGGAGATTTGGATTTGTGTCGCCCAGATTTGCTTCCCCTGGTCTGCATTTTCACCAGATATGCGTTCATCTCCCACACAAAAACAGAATTTCAAACCAAATATGTAAAAATCCACGAAATTCCACGTTAACACTAGATTCCGCGTTAAATGGCCAATTTCGTCTATGATTTCGTAATCGCGGAAATCATAGGGCCCTACCATTGCTCTCCATGCTGGCCTGGAATGCAGATCACTGGTCTGTCCCTTTGCACGCATCAGGTGACTCTATGGATATTTCATTTTATCCAGTGTACCTGTATATTAATACCCAACCGGCAGAACGTATGGAGACATCAACACGTGAGTCCAGCACCGACGATGAACAGTCTGGACCATAGGGTTGGGAATCGTGAGAAATTTTCCGGTTCCGATTCTGGTTCCGGTTCCCATTCAATTAAAAATATTAGTAAGAGAAAAATCCACCATCCCTTTTGTGTTTATTTCTTATAGTACTTGAAAAATGGTAATGTAAACAAATTCAACATATTGTGATGAATGGCGTGGGGGTGTATCTTTTTGTGTTGTTTGGCGTTGGTTCCGCCCGTCTGAACCATTTCGTAGTATGTGCTTATTGATGATCGATCTCACCTGGACTGGAGGACATTTAAGAGAGCAGAGGGGAAGTTCGGGAGGACGTGATTGGCTTCTCGCGCTCGGAGGGAAACGGGGACGCTTTGTGTTGCTCGAGACCATTAGGGTTTGTCCGGCAACGAAGATAGCTAGCTAGAGAGACATCGGTGTAGTTAGTAATAGTGGGACGGGGGTATAGGAGCGCTGGCCACGTGTTCCTGGAGCGATTAAAAGAGCTGCGTCTCGCATAAAATAAAGAACTCGTGCATCACCAGTGATCCTTAAAGAGAACCTAGCGCGAAGAGGACTAATTAATGCCATTATTGTGACTGCTGTGGCTGGGACGGACAAACGCGGACAAACAACGCGTGCTGCCTCTGTGGACTTCATCACGGCTGATTCCGTTCCCCGAGACCTCTGGGCGGGGTCTTATTTGCCTGGAAATCGGGGAAGTGTTTTATATTTTAACCATTTCATGAGTTATGTGTGGGTGTGAATGTGTATGTGAGAGTTGCGTATGTTAGAGTGTGTACGCCCATTGCTTTGTGTACGCGGGACCAAGGACGATGATTCTTCCACTTGATAAAGGATTGTAGTGTGATCACGAGTTCTAGTGTGCTGGGCTGGGCTGGGGAGTAACCACTGGAGTGTAGTGACGTTTGAAGTGTTCACTTGGGGATCGCGATTGTCCTAGTGCGCGCGTGCTGAGTTAATGTGGGCTAGAGCCTCTTTCAATGTGTATTGATGTGATGGTACTATTTTTCTAAATCAGATTGTCAATAAAAATATATATTTTCTCTAAAATCCTGTGTGGTGACGTGCCCTCTGTCCTCCATAAATTGTTAAACCTCTTTAAAGAATAATTAAGGTTTACTACACTGGTGGCAGCGGTGGGATAAAATAAAAATAAATAATAATGGAGGGAGAGGGTACGTCCGTGTCTCAGTCAGCATCAAGTTCATTAGCTTCAAATGGCGAGGCTGCTGCTAACGTTAATGTAACTCCAATTTCTCGCCCTCTCTTCATGCCGGAAACATTTACTGGGGTGGGACGAGAATGGTCTGACTGGTCTGAACAATTTGAGATGGCGGCACAAGTGAATGGGTGGGATAATGAGCTCAAGTTAAAGTTTATGTCTTTATTATTTTCTGGTCGAGCCAGAGATATTTATGGAGGACTGCCTTATGAAGCAAAGAATAATTATGTTCTTTTAAAAGATGCTATGGGTAAGTGTTTAGAGCCTTGTGAGAGTGCAGACTGGAATCGGGTGAGCTTTTCTTCCCGACGTCGACTCCATAACGAGACGGCTCGTGAGTTTGGGAATGCATTAAGACGTTTGATTTATAAAGCTTACCCTTCCGCTGACGGTGCTACACAAGACTTACTGGCTCGTGACCATTTTGTTGCACATGTAGGTAGCGGTGACATGCGTATACATTTGCGCAGTGCGAAACCTGCCACTTTGGAAGGTGCGATTAATTTAGCATCAGAATTGGAGCTTATTCGGAATTTAGAACACACCCAGTGGTCAGATTCTAAAGTACGTGGCCTGAGTCTTCAGAATTCATCTGATAATAAGGTCGAAGTCTTACTGGGCATGGTAGAGGAGTTGCGTCAGGAGGTTAAGGCTTTACAAGTTACTGTAAAGGAGATGCAGACGAAGTCTGTCCGCACTACGCCTCTGAAAAATTCATCTGAACCACAGGACCGTTTTCGAGCCGAAGCCTGTTGGGAATGTGGTTGTACCAGACATCTACGTAGAAACTGCCCTTATTTGCAGGGAAACTAGAGGGGGCGGGCACAGCAGGCCAAATGCCTGCCCCCACATCGGTGTCGGATAAATTGGCCTCAGTTTCTTCAAATGGTACTGGAGTTTTTCTGACTGGTAAAGTAGGTGGGTGTGAAACACGGTTATTGATTGACACGGGGGCCCAGGTGTCTATCGTACCCAAACAATTTTGGCTAAATGTAACTAATGGGGGGTCTTGTTTAGATGGATATCAGGGTAGAGTAGCCGTGGCGAATGGTGGGGAAATGTCAATCCTGGGTCGGTGGCAGACGGTATGCCAGTTTGACTCCTTGGCTGTTATTGCTGAATTTTTGGTAGCTGATGTTACACCACAGGAAGTACTATTGGGTACAGATTTTCTCTCTAAATTTGGGGCGGTTATTGATTTGGGTGAAAAATGTTGCCGGCTAATGGGTAAGAAGCTCCCCCTGTTTAGTGAAGATGGTAGTGGCCAACCTAAGGTAGTTAGGGTGCAGGCAGATATTATGATTCCTCCTCGTTCTGAAGCCATTCTACCGGGTAAAGTTGAGGGACTTCTTCCCCAACATTATGAGGGTATGTTGGAGCCTTGTTTTCCATCATGCTCTCAACGTGACGTTTTGGTCGCTCGAGTAGTTTGCAAGGTGGAGGAAGGGGTGGTGCCAGTCCGAGTTATTAATGTGTCGGAAGATAACTGTGTGTTAAAGCAAAATATGAAGATTGGTATTTTTTCCCCCAATATAGAGGTAGGGGATAGTGTTACTACCAAAGTGCATGAGCCAATGTCCTCCCCGCCTTTGACGGTAGACTATTTAGTGTCACATTTTGGGTTGAAGGATCGAGGGTTTGATTCTAGTCAGATGCAGGCTATTGAGGAGGTGTTGCATCGTAATTTGTCGGTGTTTAGTAAGGGGGATAATGATTTGGGGAGAACTCATCTTGCTTTGCATAAAATAGATACAGGCTCTGCACCGCCGGTTAAAGTGCCTCCTCGGCGTGTACCTTTGCACCTCCAGCAGGAGGTTGTTGAGCAGATAAAGCAGATGCAAGAAAATGGCATTATTCGTCCATCATGTAGTCCGTGGGCAGCACCGGTGGTTTTGGTAAAAAAAAAAAGATGGTAGTCTTCGTTTTTGCGTAGATTATCGTAAACTAAATGATGTTACCAGGAAGGATGCCTATCCCCTCCCTAGGATTGACGATGCCCTCGATAGCCTGACAAATGCTTGTTGGTTCTCCACTTTGGACTTAGTAAGTGGCTACTGGCAGGTGGAGGTGGACCCTCAGGATAGACCTAAGACAGCATTCATTACTCGTCAGGGTTTGTTTGAATTTAACGTTTTAAGTTTTGGATTATGCAACTCTCCAAGTACTTTTCAACGTCTCATGGATGTTGTTTTGGCTGACCTGCAGTGGACCACTTGTTTAGTGTACTTGGATGACATAATTGTTTTTGGGCGAACTTTCCAAGAGCACCTTCAGAGATTGGAGGAGGTTCTTTTGAAACTTCGTCATGCTAAGCTTAAGGTTAAACCTTCCAAGTGTACCATTTTTTCCTCCCAGGTGCAATACTTGGGCCATGTTATCTCTGCGGAGGGAGTAATGGCAGATCCATCTAAGGTAGAAGCAGTACAGGCTTGGCCTACACCTAAAACCCAGACAGAGGTGAGAAGTTTTGTAGGATTAGCCTCCTATTATAGGAGATTTATTAAAGGGTTTGCTGAGATTGCTCGGCCTTTACATCAGCTCACCGAAAAGGGAAAAAGATTTGTTTGGAGGGAAGAGTGTCAAGAAGCCTTCCAGCAATTAAAGTCAAGACTTATTAGTGCTCCGGTCTTGGCTTACCCAGACCCTAAAAAGCCATTCATTTTAGACACTGATGCCAGTGATGTAGGAGTGGGGGCTGTGTTGTCTCAAGAGGATGGGGTTTGGAGCGGGTGGTGGCATATGCTAGTAGAGCTCTGACTAAACAAGAACGTAAATATGCCACCACAAAGAAGGAGCTGCTTAGTGTGGTAACCTTTACAAAGCATTTCAAACATTATCTACTTGGGAGGGAATTTTTGTTGAGAACTGATCATAGTTCATTGCGTTGGTTGCATAACTTCAGTGGGTTGGAGGGGCAGTTGGCTCGCTGGTTAGAGCAACTGGCCAACTTCCAATATAAGATCATTCATAGACCAGGTAAGCAGCATACCAATGCAGATGCTCTCTCAAGGCTCCCCGGATCTGGGAGTAGAGGTAGTAGGGAGGATTGTGGTAATGTCCCTCCGTCTAGGGTACCAGTAACTGTAGTTCGAGCAGTGCGTGAGGCTGAGGGAATGGGGGGGCCTATAAGAGATCTGCCAGAGAGTGAAGATGAGTTGGTTAAGGCTCAGCAAGAGGACCCAAACATTCAGCTGCTTATTAATTTAAAAAATGGGTCAGTGGATGATGGTAGGGAAGGTGAGCGAAACCCTGCCCTTGTTAGTTATTCTCCAGTGTGGGATCAATTGCATATGCGAAACCAGCGGTTGGTGAGGATACCCCCAGCAAATTCTGACGCGGCTTCGGCAGTACAGGTGATTTTACCTAAAAGTCTGGTGCCGGGGGTGTTGTCCATGTTGCATAATACACCAACTGGGGGGCATTTAGGGATTCAGAAGTTACAGGCTAAGGTGAAGGATCGTTTTTATTGGCCTGGGTGGTTTGGGGATGTGAAAAAATGGTGTAGGGAGTGTCGTGATTGTGCCTCCCGAAAGGCTCATGGAAAGGCCCCTTGTGCCCCCCTTCAGATGTCTGTGGTATCCCGCCCATATGAACGTGTGGCGGTAGATGTATTGGGCCCGTTACCAGAAACTCTAAATAAAAATAAGTACATTTTAATCATTGGTGACTATTTTTCCAAATGGACCGAAGCATTCCCCCTCCCTAATCAAGAAGCTCAGTCTATTGCTAGAGTGTTGGTAGAGGAGTGGGTGTGCCGGTATGGAGTGCCGCGAAGCTTGCATTCGGATCAGGGGAGAAATTTCGAGTCTGGTTTGTTTAAGGAGTTGTGTAGATTGCTGCAGATAAACAAGTCTCGTACTTCTCCGTATCGGCCTCAGTCTGACGGGCTGATAGAGCGGTTTAATCGCACTTTACTATCAATGCTTTCACTGTTTGTGGACGAAAATCAAATGAACTGGGACAGATTGCTACCATATGTGATGATGGCCTATCGTAGCAGTGTGCAGGCAAGCACCGGGTTTACACCGTATAAAGTGTTATTTGGGCAGGAGATGGTCCTTCCTGTGGATATTATGTTGGGTGTAGATAATATGCAGAAATTTCAGTCCGTAAATGAATATGTGACCGGAATAGCAGAAAGTTTATCTACAGTAGTGGAAGCAGTGAAAAGGCATCAGAGTCAAGCTTCTCAGCGACAGAAGATTCATGCTGATTTTCGAGCCAATTTCCATTACTATGTCGTTGGTGAATTAGTTTGGATTCAAAATAAAACTCGTAAACGGGGTGTGTGCCCTAAGTTGCAAAGACGATTCAAGGGGCCATTTAAAATCTTAGAAAGGGTGTCGGATATGCTGTATAGAGTGCAGCTATCAGAGGGGGGTTCGGAGAGTGTTGTCCATTTTAATCGAATGAAGCCTTATGTTGCTTGTTCTGTTTCAGAATCGATGGGGCGGGACAACCAGAGGACCCCTGTGGATCAGACTGCTGGACGACACCCAGAGTCTCAAAGCCTTGCAGAAGGACAGGATTTCATATGGGGGTATCATCCACCTGCGGCTCCGGAGGCTGTCCAGACAAGGGAGAGGGCTGCTGCGTCTAGCATCGAAAGGAACCCGCTCGTAAAGTCTGCTGTGGGAGGTGGTCCTCCCCGTGGAAACTTGAATCTTGTTCCGGGGGACGCCGGTCTGGGTGAGAGGCAGCCGGAGAGTGGGGACCAGAGGGTAGAAGTTGGAGATTCCCGTCCGGAGCCTTGTCCACGCAGAATGCAGCCGGCTCGTTCTCGGAGACCACCAGCTTGGTCCAAGGATTATAATTTGACGTGACTCGAGGACGAGTCCTGTTTACCCGAGGGGAGGGGATAGTGTGATGAATGGCGTGGGGGTGTATCTTTTTGTGTTGTTTGGCGTTGGTTCCGCCCGTCTGAACCATTTCGTAGTATGTGCTTATTGATGATCGATCTCACCTGGACTGGAGGACATTTAAGAGAGCAGAGGGGAAGTTCGGGAGGACGTGATTGGCTTCTCGCGCTCGGAGGGAAACGGGGACGCTTTGTGTTGCTCGAGACCATTAGGGTTTGTCCGGCAACGAAGATAGCTAGCTAGAGAGACATCGGTGTAGTTAGTAATAGTGGGACGGGGGTATAGGAGCGCTGGCCACGTGTTCCTGGAGCGATTAAAAGAGCTGCGTCTCGCATAAAATAAAGAACTCGTGCATCACCAGTGATCCTTAAAGAGAACCTAGCGCGAAGAGGACTAATTAATGCCATTATTGTGACTGCTGTGGCTGGGACGGACAAACGCGGACAAACAACGCGTGCTGCCTCTGTGGACTTCATCACGGCTGATTCCGTTCCCCGAGACCTCTGGGCGGGGTCTTATTTGCCTGGAAATCGGGGAAGTGTTTTATATTTTAACCATTTCATGAGTTATGTGTGGGTGTGAATGTGTATGTGAGAGTTGCGTATGTTAGAGTGTGTACGCCCATTGCTTTGTGTACGCGGGACCAAGGACGATGATTCTTCCACTTGATAAAGGATTGTAGTGTGATCACGAGTTCTAGTGTGCTGGGCTGGGCTGGGGAGTAACCACTGGAGTGTAGTGACGTTTGAAGTGTTCACTTGGGGATCGCGATTGTCCTAGTGCGCGCGTGCTGAGTTAATGTGGGCTAGAGCCTCTTTCAATGTGTATTGATGTGATGGTACTATTTTTCTAAATCAGATTGTCAATAAAAATATATATTTTCTCTAAAATCCTGTGTGGTGACGTGCCCTCTGTCCTCCATAAATTGTTAAACCTCTTTAAAGAATAATTAAGGTTTACTACAATATTATTAATCAATCTTTGCAAAAAATAAAAAAAATAAAAAGGAAATTTAAAAAATTCTGCATTCTCTAGAATAATTTAGGACCTCTCCTTTATTGTATCTCCAACAGTGATGCCCTCTCAGAAGGGTTAGAATATGCTTTAACACATATGTGTGTGTAGAACAGATTATTTTTAAAAACGGTTTGAATTATTGATTCATAAATACTTTAATTATTGCATTGTTATTGGATAAATCGGCCCTAAATAGCAGTTAATAAACAGAACTGCAGTGCATGCGTCTTGCGGAAGAACATAGTTGCCGGAGCTGCTTCTCTCTGTTTATGTCCATGACGAGTGACGCAGACATTGGGCTACTCCGCAGCGGCTGCGATCCGCCATCCAGTCTAAACAAGTCGGAGTATTAACGCATATTTCAGGCTTTACGTAGTGATTCAAGATAAGACAAAAACACGGTTTGAAAAAAAGCATTCATGATGCACTCGCTCATTGTATACATTTTGTAAATTCTGAACACAAAATGTTACGGACTGCGTTTTGATTACTACCGTCAATGTTTACTCAAACTATAATCTCACTACTTCTGTAACGTTAATCATTTGAATATGTGTAATATAAATATTGATACTGTGTGATTATAAAGCAGTTTCATATCGACAACTGCTCTCTCTCTCAGCGCAAACAGATTTGAATGTACGTGACTCGGCGCACGCGTGTTTGTACTATAAATGCAGCGCGTGTGAGAGCAAAATCGCAACTTCAGTGGTGAAGTTTTTGTCATTTAGGAATAAGACGGCGTAGGTGTTTGAATCGAAATCTTTTAAAGATTAATCATGCAGCTCTACTCTCTCTATCTCTCTGTCTGCGCCTTGAGGTGAGACGCTAAAGGATAATCTATCTACTCCCAGGACTTCGCCCTCATATCGCACCAGAACCGTTTTAGGAACCGAAACTTAGGAATTTTGCACGTTCCGGTATTTTTTCAAAAACACTACCGGGTTTCCGGAAAAAAAACGGTTCTCGGTTCCCAACGCCTAATCTCAACAGATCAACAACAGCTCTGAGATTAGATAAATCTAGTAAATCTCCTGGCTCTGACAGTCTAGAGTCGTATTTTTTGCGAATAGCTGCTAAATTTATTGCTAAACCAGTCTCAATTATTTTTAATCTCACTCTAGTCTGCAATGCGCAATCTGGAAATCGGCCTACAGTATGTACTCCCCTATTAAAGGGAGGTGATTCCGCCCATTTGGACAACTAGAGACCGATTTCTAAATTGCCAATTTTACCTAAAGTTTTGGAAACTCTGGTTGGTGCTCCGTTAAAGGACTATTTGGTTTCCAACCACATTTTGTCTGACCAACAGTCTGGGTTTCGAGGGCAGCACAGTACTACTACTACTGCAACAATGAAGCTCATTAATGACTTTATTGAAGCACTGGATTGTAAGAACACCTGTTTAGCTGTTTTTTAATAGATTTATCAAAAGCATTTGATACAGTGCACAGGAAAAATAGCAGAGTAGTTTTTCCAGAGTAATTATTTTTTTCCTCAAAAAGAGTTGTTTTTTATCTATTTTGAGTGAACAGAGTAAATGTGTCCATAGAGTGGGAGCAAAATTATAGAGTAACTGTGACTCCTCCCCAAAATCTCTGCTCCCTAAGTTTCGTTTGTCAGCCATTACTGTTCTACTACACGGCCATCGCGATCGCGATCTGCATTTGGATTTGGAAGAGATCGTTGTGCTACTGCTGGATTTAAAAGTAAGTAGAATTCCAAAGTTTTAGTACCCATTTTCATAAAAATCGCCTCTGTTTTGAGCTCAGATCAATTCCGCGGTTTTTGAACATTACAGAGATAGCTTTCTCATGTTAACTTGATGTGAAGTTTAACGTGACCGTTAAGGTAGTGCTCGACAAGAAAATCACTAACGTTAACGTTAATCAGTTTGTTAAATGCAGTTGTACAGCCAAAATGCTATGTTAGTTAACTGGGAAGGCGAACACATAAGGATCACATTTTAAACTGGGCTCAAGATTGAACTAATGGGATAAATTAACTTATTTTTGTAATCACCCCAACCGCAAAGAACGTTAGATGACATAAGTTATAGCTTAAGTAAACGTTAACACTAGTGAAACTAGCTAGCTGCATAATTATGTGTGTCCACTGTCCAGTAAGCGGCTCGAGTTGTGCGCCACATGTACATGACTCTATTAAGAGTTAAGTTAACGTTAGCCTTAATTGGAATGATGGAGGCTATTTATAAGTTATAGCTTACATAAACTTTAATTGACACTATTGAAACTAGCTAGCTGCATATTGATGTGTCCAGTAAGTTATACGTACATTATCGTAACATTACTGTGACGATGAGCGGCTCGAGTTGTGCGCCACATGTACTTGACTCTGTAAAGAGTTAAGTTAACGTTAGCCTTAATGATGGAGGCCATTTTGATGTGGTCATTTTGAGTGTTAACAATGCGTTAAATATTTGTTCATGATGAATAACTTACACATGAACAAATGATTAATGCATTATTAACGCTCTAGTAGAAAATATTAACTAACGAATTCTGATTAATAAATAGTGAGTAATAGCGCTCAGAATGTGTTAGTTCACTATTAGCTAATCAGTAACTTTTTCATACCTCCCATAGGATTACTAAATAATAACTACTACTGCTTGTAGGTTCATAATTAACGTGAATAATGCATAATGTATAAAATATTGTAATGTTGGTAACCCACTGATTATGACTCAAGTATTACCAAATAGTTCATAGGGAACTACTTATTATTTGGAACAGTATTCTAAAGTTAAAAGCATGATAACTTCCTTGTAATGAATGACTATTGTAAGCTTTTGATATAATCAGGGCTTCATCTGACTGTGAGTGTTAACGCCTTAACTGTCTTTTTGGTCCCTCCAGAATGCAAACCAACAACGTTGTGAAGACTGAGAGTGAAGTTCAAAAGACACCAAGAAATATATTTTTTCTCCAACACCTTTTACATTTCAAGAATATGCAAAGGGAATCATCTCCCTATTCCCATACTTGGCAGAATGGGTCACCCAGGAGCAAGCTTGGTTATGTACGTAGCTGTTGCCTCTCAATATTTTTGATTTACAGGAGGATGATATACTCTGTATACTGCAGAGTAAAGATTATCTACATTATTATTCATATGGTATTTATTTCTTTTAATTGTGTAATGTATAACTACTAGGTCTGTGTGTTTTGTTCTGGTCATAGGAGCTTTTTACTCCAGAAGAATGGAAGTGGATATCTGGCATGGAGAATAAAAACCCTGCAGAAAGAAGAATCAGAGGGACGGATGAAAAGGCAACCACAAACAGGTGTGAGATTTGATTTTTAGTCTGCTTTTATTAGCTTGAACGGAATGATTATAAACTTTTGTAAACTTTTTTATTGACCATACAACTTGGTTATTTTACGCATCTGTCTTTGAAAGTATATTTTGTTCCAGATTGGTCAGTCATTAAGTCATAATGTAAATAAGGTCGAGAGTAACATAGTATCTTTTCAAAATATAAATTGCTGTTCTCAGGGATGGGCAACAATTTATCGCGAATTCGCGATTAATCGCATCCAAAATAAAAGATTGTGTTTACATAATATATGTGTGTGTAGTGTGTATAATTAATTTATAAATTAATACCCACCACATGTATGTGTATATTTAAGAAGAATTGTGTTATTATATATCAAATATTTATATATAATATTAATTATGTGTAAATATATATAAAGTATATACATGCAAATATTTCTTAAATATATACATGCATGTGTGTATATTTATATATACAAATTAATTATACACACTACACACACATATATTATATAATTTTATTTTGGATGCGATTAATCATTGCCCATCCTACATGTTGGGCAATTTAAAAGTCTGGGATACTCTCACTCTGGGATTATCCCACTCTGGATACTGTATGGTTCTATGTTTTTTTTCCTGTCATCTAGTTCTGGTATAAATGTGTTGTGCTTTTGAAAGAAAAGGAACAAAATATTTTGTTTTCATATTGTCTTAAATACTTTCAGGTGGGCCAACTACTGACAGGGATCCCTTCAAAGCCGCGAGGCCTCAAACAGACTAGTGAGCTCCAAGACGTTATCCAAAATGCTGAAGGTAACTATTGTGCTATAACTTAAATTATAATTGGAAGTTATGCATTTATGACAGCATAGCTTTATTCAGATCTAGAGTT
>NW_024121444.1:3262523-3288982 GCF_016745375.1 Pimephales promelas
TGGCGAATGGTGGGAAATGTCAATCCTGGGTCGGTGGCAGACGGTATGCCAGTTTGACTCCTTGGCTGTTATTGCTGAATTTTTGGTTAGCTGATGTTACACCACAGGAAGTACTATTGGGTACAGATTTTCTCTCTAAATTGGGGCGCGTTATTGATTTGGGTGAAAAATGTTGCCGGCTAATGGGTAAGAAGCTCCCCCTGTTTAGTGAAGATGGTAGTGCCCAACCTAAGGTAGTTAGGGTGCAGGCAGATATTATGATTCCTCCTCGTTCTGAAGCCCATTCTACGGGTAAAGTTGAGGGACTTCTTCCCCAACATTATGAGGGTATGTTGGAGCCTTGTTTCCATCATGCTCTCAACGTGACGTTTTGGTCGCTCGAGTAGTTTGCAAGGTGGAGAAGGTGGTGCCAGTCCGAGTTATTAATGTGTCGGAAGATATAACTGTGTGTTAAAGCAAAATATGAAGATTGGTATTTTTTCCCCCAATATAGAGGTAGGGGATAGTGTTACTACCAAAGTGCATGAGCCAATGTCCTCCCCGCCTTTGACGGTAGACTATTTAGTGTCACATTTTGGGTTGAAGATCGAGGGTTTGATTCTAGTCAGATGCAGGCTATTGAGGAGGTGTTACATCGTAATTTGTCGGTGTTTAGTAAGGGGGATAATGATTTGGGGAGAACTCATCTTGCTTTGCATAAAATAGATACAGGCTCTGCACCGCCGGTTAAAGTGCCTCCTCGGCGTGTACCTTTGCACCTCCAGCAGGAGGTTGTTGAGCAGAATAAAGCAGATGCAAGAAAATGGCATTATTCGTCCATCATGTAGTCCGTGGGCAGCACCGGTGGTTTTGGTAAAAAAAAAAAGATGGTAGTCTTCGTTTTTGCGTAGATTATCGTAAACTAAATGATGTTACCAGGAAGGATGCCTATCCCCTCCCTAGGATTGACGATGCCCTCGATAGCCTGACAAATGCTTGTTGGTTCTCCACTTTGGACTTAGTAAGTGGCTACTGGCAGGTGGAGGTGGACCCTCAGGATAGACCTAAGACAGCATTCATTACTCGTCAGGGTTTGTTTGAATTTAACGTTTTAAGTTTTGGATTATGCAACTCTCCAAGTACTTTTCAACGTCTCATGGATGTTGTTTTGGCTGACCTGCAGTGGACCACTTGTTTAGTGTACTTGGATGACATAATTGTTTTTGGGCGAACTTTCCAAGAGCACCTTCAGAGATTGGAGGAGGTTCTTTTGAAACTTCGTCATGCTAAGCTTAAGGTTAAACCTTCCAAGTGTACCATTTTTTCCTCCCAGGTGCAATACTTGGGCCATGTTATCTCTGCGGAGGGAGTAATGGCAGATCCATCTAAGGTAGAAGCAGTACAGGCTTGGCCTACACCTAAAACCCAGACAGAGGTGAGAAGTTTTGTAGGATTAGCCTCCTATTATAGGAGATTTATTAAAGGGTTTGCTGAGATTGCTCGGCCTTTACATCAGCTCACCGAAAAGGGAAAAAGATTTGTTTGGAGGGAAGAGTGTCAAGAAGCCTTCCAGCAATTAAAGTCAAGACTTATTAGTGCTCCGGTCTTGGCTTACCCAGACCCTAAAAAGCCATTCATTTTAGACACTGATGCCAGTGATGTAGGAGTGGGGGCTGTGTTGTCTCAAGAGGATGGGGGTTTGGAGCGGGTGGTGGCATATGCTAGTAGAGCTCTGACTAAACAAGAACGTAAATATGCCACCACAAAGAAGGAGCTGCTTAGTGTGGTAACCTTTACAAAGCATTTCAAACATTATCTACTTGGGAGGGAATTTTTGTTGAGAACTGATCATAGTTCATTGCGTTGGTTGCATAACTTCAGTGGGTTGGAGGGGCAGTTGGCTCGCTGGTTAGAGCAACTGGCCAACTTCCAATATAAGATCATTCATAGACCAGGTAAGCAGCATACCAATGCAGATGCTCTCTCAAGGCTCCCCGGATCTGGGAGTAGAGGTAGTAGGGAGGATTGTGGTAATGTCCCTCCGTCTAGGGTACCAGTAACTGTAGTTCGAGCAGTGCGTGAGGCTGAGGGAATGGGGGGGCCTATAAGAGATCTGCCAGAGAGTGAAGATGAGTTGGTTAAGGCTCAGCAAGAGGACCCAAACATTCAGCTGCTTATTAATTTAAAAAATGGGTCAGTGGATGATGGTAGGGAAGGTGAGCGAAACCCTGCCCTTGTTAGTTATTCTCCAGTGTGGGATCAATTGCATATGCGAAACCAGCGGTTGGTGAGGATACCCCAGCAAATTCTGACGCGGCTTCGGCAGTACAGGTGATTTTACCTAAAAGTCTGGTGCCGGGGGTGTTGTCCATGTTGCATAATACACCAACTGGGGGGCATTTAGGGATTCAGAAGTTACAGGCTAAGGTGAAGGATCGTTTTTATTGGCCTGGGTGGTTTGGGGATGTGAAAAAATGGTGTAGGGAGTGTCGTGATTGTGCCTCCCGAAAGGCTCATGGAAAGGCCCCTTGTGCCCCCCTTCAGATGTCTGTGGTATCCCGCCCATATGAACGTGTGGCGGTAGATGTATTGGGCCCGTTACCAGAAACTCTAAATAAAAATAAGTACATTTTAATCATTGGTGACTATTTTTCCAAATGGACCGAAGCATTCCCCCTCCCTAATCAAGAAGCTCAGTCTATTGCTAGAGTGTTGGTAGAGGAGTGGGTGTGCCGGTATGGAGTGCCGCGAAGCTTGCATTCGGATCAGGGGAGAAATTTCGAGTCTGGTTTGTTTAAGGAGTTGTGTAGATTGCTGCAGATAAACAAGTCTCGTACTTCTCCGTATCGGCCTCAGTCTGACGGGCTGATAGAGCGGTTTAATCGCACTTTACTATCAATGCTTTCACTGTTTGTGGACGAAAATCAAATGAACTGGGACAGATTGCTACCATATGTGATGATGGCCTATCGTAGCAGTGTGCAGGCAAGCACCGGGTTTACACCGTATAAAGTGTTATTTGGGCAGGAGATGGTCCTTCCTGTGGATATTATGTTGGGTGTAGATAATATGCAGAAATTTCAGTCCGTAAATGAATATGTGACCGAATAGCAGAAAGTTTATCTACAGTAGTGGAAGCAGTGAAAAGGCATCAGAGTCAAGCTTCTCAGCGACAGAAGATCCATGCTGATTTTCGAGCCAATTTCCATTACTATGTCGTTGGTGAATTAGTTTGGATTCAAATAAAACTCGTAAACGGGGTGTGTGCCCTAAGTTGCAAAGACGATTCAAGGGGCCATTTAAAATCTTAGAAAGGGTGTCGGATATGCTGTATAGAGTGCAGCTATCAGAGGGGGGTTCGGAGAGTGTTGTCCATTTTAATCGAATGAAGCCTTATGTTGCTTGTTCTGTTTCAGAATCGATGGGGCGGGACAACCAGAGGACCCCTGTGGATCAGACTGCTGGACGACACCCAGAGTCTCAAAGCCTTGCAGAAGGACAGGATTTCGTATGGGGTATCATCCACCTGCGGCTCCGGAGGCTGTCCAGACAAGGAGAGTGCTGCTGCGTCTAGCATCGAAAGAAACCCGCTCGTAAAGTCTGCTGTGGGAGGTGGTCCTTCCCGTGGAAACTTGAATCTTGTTCCGGGGACGCCGGTCTGGTGAGAGGCAGCCGGAGAGTGGGGACCAGAGGGTAGAAGTTGGAGATTCCCGTCCAGAGCCTTGTCCACGAAGAATGCAGCCGGCTCGTTCTCGGAGACCACCAGCTTGGTCCAAGGATTATAATTTGACGTGACTCGAGGACGAGTCCTGTTTACCCGAGGGGAGGGGATAGTGTGACGAATGGCGTGGGGGTGTATCTTTTTGTGTTGTTTGCCGTTGGTTCCGCCCGTCTGAACCATTTCGTAGTATGTGCTTATTGATGATCGATCTCACCTGGACTGGAGGACATTTAAGAGAGCAGAGGGGAAGTTCGGGAGGACGTGATTGGCTTCTCGCGCTCGGAGGGAAACGGGGACGCTTTGTGTTGCTCGAGACCATTAGGGTTTGTCCGGCAACGAAGATAGCTAGCTAGAGAGACATCGGTGTAGTTAGTAATAGTGGGACGGGGGTATAGGAGCGCTGGCCACGTGTTCCTGGAGCGATTAAAAGAGCTGCGTCTCGCATAAAATAAAGAACTCGTGCATCACCAGTGATCCGTAAAGAGAACCTAGCGCGAAGAGGACTAATTAATGCCATTATTGTGACTGCTGTGGCTGGGACGGACAAACGCGGACAAACAACGCGTGCTGCCTCTGTGGACTTCATCACGGCTGATTCCGTTCCCCGAGACCTCTGGGCGGGGTCTTATTTGCCTGGAAATCGGGGAAGTGTTTTATATTTTAACCATTTCATGAGTATGTGTGTGGGGTGTGAATGTGTATGTGAGAGTTGCGTATGTTAGAGTGTGTACGCCCATTGCTTTGTGTACGCGGGACCAAGGACGATGATTCTTCCACTTGATAAAGGATTGTAGTGATCACGAGTTCTAGTGTGCTGTGCTGGGCTGGGGAGTAACCACTGGAGTGTAGTGACGTTTGAAGTGTTCACTTGGGGATCGCGATTGTCCTAGTGCGCGCGTGCTGAGTTAATGTGGGCTAGAGCCTCTTTCAATGTGTATTGATGTGATGGTACTATTTTTCTAAATCAGATTGTCAATAAAAATATATATTTTCTCTAAAATCCTGTGTGGTGACGTGCCCTCTGTCCTCCATAAATTGTTAAACCTCTTTAAAGAATAATTAAGGTTTACTACACTAGCATTAATCACAAAGTGGATATTATCTCGCATATGGAAATGATGTGCTGGCTTGAAAAATTAAACCTCTCATAGGGGTTATTTATTTATAAGACAATTCCCTGTCAAACTATTTCCGGTGCTCTGAGTGAAAACACAAATAGTGTCACAACTTTACGCTTATCTGAGGTGAATATAGTGTTTTTCTCGCTCGGAGGCAGGACATTATCAATGACATTAGACGACAGTGTCGGACTCGTCTCGGACTCGGTCTCAAGACCATATTTTAATGGTCTTGGTCTTGTCATGGACTCGTGTCCATTTGGACTCGGAATTGACTCGTACTCGAACATTTTTTTTTTTAGGACTCGGAATTATTCCCGAGTCCACTCGAGTTCAATTAAAAATATTTTTCATGATTATTAATGTATGTTAATAAAATATTTCTTTAAATTGATTGACACGCCCAGTGATTGGTGATTTTCTAGTGCGCAACTGCGCATGACAAATTGTAATAAAATTACACCACCTATGTGGCCTTTTTACCCTAAACTGATCATATTTTTTAAACTCTAAGTAAATTCAGTAAAAAAAAAAATAAAAAAAATAAAAAAAGGATTTCTCTAAGTAAATAAAAGTAAATTAGGTAATCCACCCTCACTGGTCTCGGTCTCGACCGTCTCTGGTCTCGGACTCGACTCGGACTCGACCGTCTCTGGTCTCGGACTCGACTCGGACTCGACCGTCTCTGGTCTCGGACTCGACTCGGACTCGACTCTCTATGGACTCGGTCTTGACTCGGACTCGACTCTCTCTGGTCTCGGTGTCGACTCGGACTCGAGTGAGGTGGTCTCGACTACAACACTGTTAGACGACATAAACTGGGTTTAATAAAGCACTCATCTATGACAAGATCTGACGTCATGGCCTGACCGCGAGTGGCAGAAACACGAGACGCTTCTTCCTCCTCTTCGTCTTCCTCCTCCTACGCTTCTTCTGCTGTGAGGATTCTCCACCTTAAGACGAATAAATGAATTAGTTTAAACTAAATGAATCGACTTTAACGAATCAAAGAGCCTGTGTTGACTCCTGTGGTGTCGCTCGGTGTTTGCAGACACTGTGAGGACTGAAGACTGTGTGTCAGAGACTAGTCTCGAGTCTTTACACCGTGTGTGTGAGTTATGAACCACTCAGTCTTCAGAGTTGTTCGTTCATGAAGTGTCACTGGGTGTAACATAATGGAGGATTGTGCAATAACGTTCTTGAATCGATTGTTTCTTAAGAATAAATGATATTTCCATTCCTCCAAAGGTTCTTATTCAAATGTTCTGAAAGAGGAACCAAAAATGTGTTTTATTGCATTGCTACGAAAATTTCCATATTTTTAAGTGTTTCAATTTCATTAGGATTCAAATGATCAACTATTAAAATAATGTTATCTAATACAATGATGAAATAAAAACACAAAAGTTGCCAGTATAAACTGCATATTGCGAAATAAAAACACGTTGCATATATTTGCATACATTACAATGTTTTCACTTCTTTTCATCGCTACACTGAGAATTATTCATTTTTATAATTAATGCAGGCTATATGCTAATATTTTCAAAATAAATGTTTATAACTGTATACAGCATGGAAATACATTTTATTTATGATAGTTTATGATAATGCCATTAATAGTTAAAACTGTAAATAAACGTTCAAGCACAATTAAAGACTCCACATGGTTTTGTTGTCTTCTAAACTAAAATGATATCATATTTTGCTATAGCTGTTATGCTACCGTTCAAAAGTTTGGGGTCAGTAAGATATTTTTTTAAAAAGAAATTAATACTTTTTATTCAGCAAAGATGCATTAGATTGCTCGAAAATATGTCAGTAAGAGATTTAACGTTACAAAGATGTCTATTTTAAAGAAAGCTGTTCTTTTAAACCAAAGAATTCTGAAAGTAATACAGTTTCCACACACCTGAATCAGCACAACTCAAATTTAAAAATAATCAGAAGTGTTTATTGAGCAGCTAATCAGCACATTAGGATTTCTGAAGGATCACTTGACACCGCGGTATACTGATAACAGGATTAATTAATATTTTAAAGGATATTTAAAAAATTTATATAATTTAAATTATTGTAGCCTAATATTTCATTGTAGCCTATAACTGCTGTTAACAAAAATAAAAGCAGTATATTGATGAGCATAAAAGGTAGTGTAGATCCATTACTCAATGCGGTTATTATGAGACGTACATATTTATATCAAGCTAGAAAACAGGATTGCTGTTCAGATATTGTCCTGAGTTTGTCTCAGTCCGACTCGTGTTTTCTTGACCAACACTGACACCTTTCGGTCAATCACACACGTGCATCTTTGATGGTAGGGGGCTTTTTACGTTTATTTGTGTTAAATCCAGAAACATGACAAAAAAAAAAATTATAGGCTACATTCTGTAAGCAAAAAAAAAAAAAACCATTCACTGCTATTCACTCCTATCCACACAAAGCCAAAACGAACCATGTGAAAGGACCAGAAGCACATACGTTTTGATGAACGTAACATAATTATAGTTATAAACTGATGATGACGTGGATTTCTCCCGCTCCATTAGCTTCACATTTTGTATAAATCAAAACCACATACCGTTTCCCACAAACTACTGCACATTCATTAACCACGAACATAAGACTTTATTGACTTTATGCTTCACAGAGCGGCGAGAAACTACATGTTGCACATTTACATCCGCTTATTTGTGATTCCTCATCAAAACACTGCACTGCTGTGAAACTACTCGAGGTTTACTAATGTTTAAAGACATGCGAGAACGTTTAAACTGCGATCATATACAGCTAAATCTACACTACTCACAGCTACTGAACCGACTATACACCACGGATATTGTCTTGAAGACATTTGGCAAAGTTACCGTGAAAGTAGATTTTAACACGTTTTTTTTTCTCTCGGACGTAATAAAGAAGATAATAAAGGAAAAGGAAAAATTAAAATCAAATTTGGAAAAAAAATGCCCATTTGCTGAAAGCCAAAACATTACAGTACCGAGGCTCCGCCTCCCCTCGCATGATTGGCACCTCAGCCTTCCTGTTAAAGCCACGCCCAGAATTCATTACGTTCTCATCCATGTTCGATATTTGACTGTACACTGTAGTAGGAAATAAGCTCTTCCCTGAGGCGTCTCGTTCACTGTGCTATTAACTCACCACTCAAACTAGTCATGGCTGATCTTTCCTAAAGTACACCATACGATTAAATGAATAATTACACCTACTTACACAGTTTTTTAGGCCAGAGGTGCACAAGGCTACCGTTTAGGAACCTATACATATATAATATAAAAAATGGCACTTTTTTGTCACATGCTTACAGTGTAACTACAATTATTTGCACATTCCATATACAACAGGAAATGTTCTATGGTTTTATAATATTTGGCACATAATGGTTGAAAGGCCACTACGTTTGAGCTACACAGTATTTCTCCGATGAGGGTTTTGAAAAAAACAAACGGGGGGAAAATAGCTTATTATAATAATATTCCGGTTGTTATTGAGGGTAGGTGTTCGTGCGATCAATCCATCCATCCAGTCATTCTCTCACTCTCAAACGGTAATCAAGAAAATCACAGTCACGTTTTTCCGATGGCTCTCAACCTTCACTAAAAAGCTATTAAATAATACAAAGATGACCATGACAGCATAAATATGTCATACATTTGTATATACAAAATAACACAGTGTTCCCTTTCGCCTTGCAGCTGCAATGAACACCCCGAGTCAGCGTGTGTGGATCCTGTGGTTCAGGAGAGAGTCGTTCAGAAGACTTTGGCCCGTTTGCTGCTCAGAGACCCGTGCTGAAAGAGAGAGGGAGGACAGGAACACAGGGGGTCAAACTTTTATTTTTGTGGTGTTGGGTTGGCTAACACAAGTTACATACTCAGATTACTTTTTTTTAAGTAACTAGTAAAGTAACACAATACTTAAATGTCAACAAAATGTCCGAGTTGCTGTTTTCAAATGAGTAACGCAAGTTAATAACGTCACACACAGACACCAGGGGTGGAAACGAATAAAAATGCATCCAAAAACCAAGATACTGGCCAAAAATCTGCGTCTAAGTTCTTGTTTTTGATATTTATAATCAATTTGCAAACGTGCTGATGTATTGATATATTGATTTTATACAACAATTCAAGAAACAATAAGTTAAAGGTGTTGTTCACTTTTCAAAAAAACTTTTGCTGATAATTTACTCACCCCCATGTCATCCAAGATTGTCAACGTCTTTCTTTCTTCAGTCGAAAAGAAATTAAGGTTTTTGATGAAAAGATTCCAGGATTTTTCTCCATATAATGAACTTCAATGGGAACCAAACGGTTCAAGGTCCAAAAGACAGTTTCAGTGCAAACTGTTCAAAGGGCTTTAAACGACTCCAGACGACGAATAAGTCTTATCAAGCGAAACGATCGCTCATTTAAAAAAAAAAATAAATAAAGTTTGTTTTATAAGCTCGATCTTTTTCCAAGTCATTTGGTTCATTCAACGAACGTAACGAACAAATTGATCTTTTATTCATCATCTTGCCTAATTGACCCTTATTCATCGTCTGGAATCGTTTAAAGCCCTTTGAACCCTGTCTTTTGGACCTTGAACCGTTTGGTTCCCATTGAAGTCCCATTGAAAAGTTTTTTTTTAAAACTGAACTACTCCTTTAATAGGCGACTTACATTTTAGACACAATATTGCCAGTTTTACCTCTATTTTGCTAATGAAAATAGTCCCAGGCTCTCTGAGCAACACTGTTTCAGTTTCGCTACTGAATGAATATGAGTTTTTCACAGGAATGACTCGACGACTCGCTTCTGCTTTATCTCTGAATGAATCTGCGTTTGAACATTCACATTACTTTTAAAAGCAAAGGCATGCGGAAAGTAGCGAATTGCAAAGTAGCAAACCTGCAGCAAATTTCACTAGTCAGACTCTTCCTCTCATTATTAAAGGAATAGCCTTTCAGTGAAACCCAGTTTATAATTTGAACTTTAAATGTGGACATTTTTTTTATAAATAATGTAGTATATTAGTAGTATATTATAGTTTATTTGTATAGTAAATAATATTTTTACTATACAAATAAACCCCCCCCCCTCCCCTGCTTTAAAGAGTCCTTGGGGGAAAGTATCAGTTTCCAAAAAAAAAAAATATGAAGGTGCACAACATAATGAGAAATGTTTCCTGAGCATCGAATCCTTATATTAGAGTGATTTCTGAAGGATCATGTGACACTGAAGACTGGAGTAATGATGCTGAAAATACAGCTTTAATCACGGGAATACATTACATTTTAACATTTATTCACAAAACAGTTCTTTCAATTTATAATAATATTTCTCAACATTACCATTTTAACTAAAAAAATTAAGAGAAGAGACTAAACATGAATAGATGTTGGCTTTGAACAGTATTGTGCATATTAAAGTGGGCAAACTTTAATAAAGAGAAGGACTAAACCTCACCTTGGCCTGTTTGTAGAAGTGCGGCGCCAGCTCCACCAGCCAGGACGACTCCACCGCCGTCACGTCCCGCATGTAGTACTTGCTGGTCTGAACCACCTCATTGAAGACCACCCTGAGACACACAGCTGGGTTAATATCGGCGGGAGCAGACCCAAAGCACAGTTTGACCCGTTAGGGTAACACCAGTACCATTTTGGGGGCTTTTCTCCAAACAGCACCGAATCGGGGTGGATGAACAGCTCTCGGTCGTCACGTAGAGTCCTGCATTACAACAACAACAGAGACATGCAAACACGGCTGGAAAAGTCAGGTGACTACCACTGATGAAGAGGAACCGACCTGTAGGAGCCGGAGTGATGCATACGGGCCGCATTCGCGAAAAACCCAGACACGATACATCGGAGAATCACGTCCGGGTCACCTTCAGGGCACACACACATTAACTCATACGGCAATACACACGTACTTATCACGATACCATATTAGTGCCATACTCCAAGAAAAATTGAACACAAAATGTAATGTTCAAGTAGTTTTTTCATTGTGTGTGTGTGTGTGTGTGAATGAACAGGCTTGAACTTGTGCAGGAAACCCAAAGCACAGGACAATAGAGACACCAGAATAACAATATTCATGATTCTGAAGATGAAAACACACAATTACTCTACACAAATATGCTCACGCTCTTCACTGACTAGATATATTTAAATAAAGTCGGCCACTTTTACTGCGAACATCACACATCTGCCATTATCAGGACACACACATATTCCCCCATTGCATGATTATACATTATAGTCAATATTAGAGCCAGATCGATATTATCGGCCGATATTAGACATTTTCCAAAATATCGGTATCGGCAGTTATGATGGCCGATAAATGAATATTTCAAAAATAAAATAAAAACGGACGAAACATGCTTGAACCATGTCATGGGTGTTGGAGTTGTGTGGTTTGTCCACCAGAGGGCACTCTACACCGTTCCAGTTGGCATAGTTAAATAAATAAAATATCGGCCGATATATCGGATTTAACACTAGAACGGCCACAACGGTCATTTTGACCGTTTTGAATTTTATATCTACAATAACTTTGTTGAAAAAAATAATAAAATCCTGCTGGTACCTGACTTTTCCTAAAATTGTCTGTATTTTCATTTAAAATGCTTTTCATATAAATTAAGTTACGTAAACGTAAGGCAAAACAAAAAAAGTTACAAGCTGCAAGCAGCGATGGGCGGGCCCTCGCACCTGTAGCGCGTTGGGGTGTGAGACGGCTGCGTTGCATATTCTACAGCTCAGCCGGTGCGGCTGTGAATTTGGTTCGCTGCTTCGGTTAAGGTCACTTCCTGTTGCCAGCAGGTGGCGCTATGACTGAGGGTGAATGTCGGCATGTAGATTTGTTCAGGGCGGGACTCTTGTCAAATGTGTAAAATTTCGTGCAGATCTGGGCATTTACAGCCAAGTTACTACAACTTCCTGTTTCATGGCGAATCATCGCCGCCACGGACACGCCCATTGACGAAAACACGCAGATAGCACAACTTTTCATCGTCAATGCCTTTAGAAGGCACAGTAGAAATTTGAAGTCGATCCGACTAAATCCCTAGGAGGAGTTCGTTAAAGTACGTAATGAGTAAATCATCCCAAAATGGCGGTAAAATTAGAAATGGCCAACTTCCTGTTGAGTTTATGGCATCGCTCCAAGAGACTTTTCTGTGCGTCTGGACATGGTAGATGTACCACAGAAATTTCGTACATGTCGGTCAAAGATGCGGTGGGGGCTGCTTCATTAAAGCTCACTTCCTGTTGCCACTAGGTGGCGCTATGACTGTGGGTGAATGTCGCCATGTAGATTTGTTCAGGGCTGGACTCTTGTCAAATGTGTAAAATTTGGTGCAGATCTGGGCATTTACAGCCAAGTTACTACAACTTCCTGTTTCATGGCGAATCATCAACGCCACGGACACGCCCATCAACGAAAATGCGCAGATAGCACAACTTTACATCGTCAATGCCTTTAGAAGGCACAGCAGAAATGTGAAGTCGGTCCGACTAAATCCCTAGGAGGAGTTCGTTAAAGTACGTAATGAGTACATCATCCAAAAATGGCGGTAAAAATAGAAATGGCCCACTTCCTGTTGAGTTTAGGGCATCACTCCAAGAGACTTTTCTGTGCGTGTGGACATGGTAGATGTACCACAGAAATTTCGTACATGTCGTTCAAAGGTGCGGCGGGGGCTGCTTCGTTAAAGGTCACTTCCTGTTGCCACTAGGTGGCGCTATGACTGAGGGTGAATGTCGGCATGTAGATTTGTTCAGGGCGGGACTCTTGTCAAATGTGTCAAATTTCGTGCAGATCTGGGCATTTACAGCCAAGTTACTACAACTTCCTGTTTCATGGCGAATCATCGACGCCACGGACACGCCCATCGACGAAAATGCGCAGATAGCACAACTTTGCATCGTCAATGCCTTTAGAAGGCATTTGAAGTTTGAAGTTTGAATTTGAAGTTGATCCGACTAAATCCCTATAGGAGGAGTTCGTTAAAGTACGGAGTGTGTAAATCGTCCGAAATCGGTCGCCAAATTCAAAATGGCGTACTTCCTGTCAAGTTTAGGGTATGGGTTCTTGAGGCTTTTTTGTGCATCTTGATATGATACACATCCCCACCAAATTTCGTGCATGTAGGTTGAACGTGGACGAGGGGCTAATTTTTTCCAATTTTGTAGGTGGCGCTAGCGAGCCATTTTGCCCCGCCCATCCGCGAAACCCACAAAATACGAAATTTTTCACCAGTCCTGACATGCGTGCCAAATTTGGTGACTTTTTGAGCATGTTGCGGCCCCGAAAATGCGGCGCTTACTTTGCAGAAATAAGAAAAAAGAAAAAAAAAAATAACCCTAACAGTTTCAATAGGGTCCTCGCACTGTTAGTGCTCGGGCCCTAATGAACACATTTACCTATTTCGGTCATATTGACCGCACTGAATTTTGCGCTATTTTTTCGTTAAATATCCCGCGGTTGATCGTGTTCTCTCTCAACTGTCGACAGAAAGGTCCGTCCGGTCACCTCTGTAGCGGTGTTTGCTACATAATAATTTCTACATTAGTTGTTGATCAGAAATAAGCAAATAAAACCGGACTAAAGTTATCTATAATACTTACGTTATCTATAGACCATTTCACAAGATGTAAACAACACTGGTCCAGAAGCACTTCCTGTTTCAGTTTTTTAACACTACACAAAAGCTGGGATAAAATACAACCAACAGAACATGTAAAACTGAATCAAAAAGTTAAACAACATCTTTAAGATGTTTTCTTGACATGTGAAATAAAGAAAACAGTTACAAACTGAAACAGGAAGTGCTTCTGGACCAGTGTTGTTTACATCTAGCAAAATGGTCTATAGGCTGTATATATTGCTAGGTTAAAATGTCTAAAATGAATGAGCGAATGAGAAGGGAAAATGACTCAAACCATGGCACTGGAGATGCTTCAGAACTTGACGAGTGATGATTCAAATGCGAGGAACAATCGGAAGTTAACATTTCCTCCTCATCAGAGAGTGATTCAGAGTCCACATCAAGGAAAAAGAGATGGCAGCTATCATCAGACACGGCGGATCCAGATGCTCCGTTCATGTCGGATGATCCTGGTGAGCTCTGCTGCATGGGCTGTTCACTAGTTCTGCTCTATTATTATTATTAGCCTATTGACCGCTTCGCAAATCGTCACTATCTAACGTTTTCGTCATAGTTTTTGTCATTCAAACCTAGTTTTTATTTAGTTATCGTCTCGTTTTCGTCTTTGAAAAAATGTGGTTGACGAAAATAATTACGAAAATTATTCGTCAACGAAATAAACAATATTTTGACTCTAACGGTCAAAATGACCGTTTGTGGCCGTTCTAGTAGTTTTGGAATTCTGCCACTTCTAGTGTTAATAAGCCAAAAAATATTTGTATGGATATCGGCCTTCAAAATCCTTTATCGGTCGGGCTCTAGTCAACATTATATACGGTAGTTTACGGAAGCCCTGAACCGCAACATAAAAAAATAGAGCATTTCAAGATTAAAGACGAAATATTTTGAGAAAGCTTTTTTTCTGGGTGAACTATACACCAAACATAATAGCCACTATCCACGATACATATTGTTGCATTTTCGCATTGCGATACATTTCGCAACGATATATATCGTTACACCCCTAGAAAACACGGTCATGAGCTGACATGACGGAGAGGAGAGCTCACCCTCGCTGGAGGTGCGAGGCACCTTGAACTTGTTGAGGAGGTGTCGCAGCTGCTCTCGCACGGCCACGGCCCGCAGGAGACCTTTATAGTGGAGGAAGTGCTCCTGACACCACTGCGAACTCTTCTGGTGCTGCGGGAACATCACAACACCAACACAAGCAACATTATTACCTCATCCAAACTCACGAATCTGTGCTTCTCAAACACGACGCCTCAAGATGAGGCCTGCGCACGTCATCAGAGAAAGAACTGTGCTATTTAAAGGATTAGTTCACTTTTGAAAAAACTTTTGCTGATAATTTACTCACCCCCATGTCATCCAAGATGTCCATGTCTTTCTTTCTTCAGTCGAAAAGAAATGAAGGTTTTTGATGAAAACATTCCAGGATTTTTCTCCTTATAATGGACTTCCATGGGAACCAGGTCCAACCGAGGTCCAAACGACAGTTATAACAGTTACAGATGCAGCTTCAAATGTCTTTAAATGACACCAGACGATGAATAAGGGTCTTATCATGCGAAACGATCGGTTATTTCAAAACTTATTCCAAAAATGTAAAGGGACAAATGCTAGCCTTGCTCTTTTCTGTGAGGCGCGTTTGTAACGTCATGTAATACGTAATTACGTTCAAAAGGTCACGGGTGACGTAGCCGGAAGTACAGAGTCAGAGTGTTTACAAGTTGAACGCATAGGTTGAACGTGCAAACTAACTCAAACGGCGTTTACAAAAAAGGAATTAAATGGTAAAACAACGATGTCGGACGATTTTGATTCTGTACTTCCGGCTACGTCGCCCGTGACCTTTTGAACGTAATTACGTATTACGTGACGTTACAAACGCGCCTCAGAGAATAGAGCAAGGCTAGCATTTGTCCTTAGAAAAGTTACAATTTTGGAATAAGTTTTGAAATAACCGATCGTTTCGCATGATAAGACCCTTATTCATCGTCTGGTGTCGTTTAAAGACATTTGAAGCTGCATCTGTAACTGTTATTAACACTATCTTTTGGACCTGAACCATCCGGTTCCCATTGAAGTCCATTATATGGAGAAAAATCCTGGAATGTTTTCATCAAAAACCTAAATTACTTTTCGACTGAGGAAAGAAAGACATGGACATCTTGGATGACATGGGGGTGAGTAAATTATCAGCAAAAGTTTTTTCAAAAGTGAACTAATCCTTTAAGTAAGGGTTAATGCCCGACGAGGTGTCCATTGTCAGGTTTTAATGGACGACGGCGAGGCGTGAACCGGCCGACGCGCAGCGAAGTCCATTAAAACCTGACAATGGACACCTCGAAGGACATTAACCCGCTTATACCATGGTCACTTGCCAAATAAAACATTTTTAAAACATTAGCTGCTAGTTTATATTTTAATTAGGCTAAATCAAGTTTTTACACATAATAACTCGCCTGACGGTTTATTTAGCAACCGGAGATATTTATAGTCCGCTCAGCTTGTAGAACCCTTCAGGTTCAAAAATGCATTTTTTTTTTTTTATGAAACACAAAGGTAGGCATAGTTATTTATTTTTTTAATTACACATAAAACAATTAATCAAACAGGCTTCTTAGGCTTGAAACACTGTACTCTCCTCCTGCTGCGTAAAACTCCCGCAGGGTCTCATTCAGAGCAGCAGCGGTGTAATTTTCTTTGCGACGTTTCTCCGTTTTATTTACATTTTTTCTTTCTTCAGCAGCATCCCAGTCGTCAAAGTTGTCATATTCTCCATAAATGTTAACCCTTATGCTGCATTAGGGACATTTTTGGTCTTTTGCAGTTTAATTTCTCTGACCATTTTGGCTGTTTTAATGCAAATGGTATGAAATTTGGCAAAATTGTGACTTTTTGGATACATGTAAAAAATGTGATCCCATTTTGCAAAATATGTATAACACACACTGTGTAGATCAAATAGTAACACTCAGGACCATAAAGACCAAAAATGGCCCATTGAAACCCATTAAAATGTTGTTTAAATCTGAGGCTGTCAGTAATACATGAAACATGATTTTTGCACAAACATCCTTTCATTTTGAAGCAAAATCATTATATTTGCATTATATAGTGTATTCCACCAGATGACGTCACTGCATATTTATTCCCTATGGGTGGAAATGCACCTTATTTTAGGCAATAGGCAATGTTTAATAGGTGGCCATTTTTGGTCTCTAACGCGCTAAGTGGGATTTTTTGCAAAGTGGGACTGTGATCATCCAAATCTAAAGTTTTCTCTTTGCATTTAGTTTATTGAAAATAATTGAATTTTTGTGTTTTTTCCTCTTATACAAATCGATGGTTTCGCAAACAAAACTGGTAATTAAAGGGTTAAAATCCTGAAATTGAATACATTTTTGGTAGTTATGATGAAGACTGATGCTGGTTAAAAGATTTAACTTGGTAAAAGTGGAAAATAATAATAATATATAATATTTTAGGCAATGTTTAATATGTGGCCATTTTTGGTCCTTAATGCACTCAACGGTGTTAAAAATCGAATGCAGCACAAGGGTTAAAAGAAATAAGTCGCTCATTGTTGTATTAGTATGTAATATCTAACTAACGTTAGATGTTTGTTTTGATAGAGCAAATTGTTAACGGATACTTTGACTGCCTGTTGCTATGGTTACTCACAGCTGTTGTGGGCAGCGCATTTATTTATTCATTTCGAATGGTAAACAGCCAGTTTCACCAGAACTACTTTACTAGGTGTCCTCTATCACTTTTTAACGGACACCCTGCAGCCAATCAGAATCGACTATTCACCCAGACCATGGTATAAATGGTTTTAATCCATTATGAAGTCTTAGAGAACAGTGTAATAATGCAGTTCACAGATTCTCGTCCGCTTCCGGTTAATCGATATCCTAAAATAAACCGTTTTCCATTGAGGTAAAGTGAATTTGAGCGAGGTCCGTTACCTTTATGAAAGCCTCATACACATTCAGCATGGTGAGATGATCCCCCTCCGCCACGGCAAACTTCCGGTGCTCCCGCGCCTGCGACACACAGACACACGGCTATAAATGCTATAAACCGGGTCATAAAGCAGAGAAAACAGCGGTGAGAGTCGACATACAGCTGCTTTCCTCTGATTGTGTGGCACCGTGAACAGGTTCTGAATCTGCATCATGGCAGCGATGGTGACGATCTCCTTGGAGCAGCCGAAGTTCCCCGACTCCAGCAGCATCTTGGCGAACATGGGACTGAGCGGGAACTCGGCCATCCGCACCCCCATCGGGTCCGTGAGGCGCCCGTACTGGTCCAGACCTGTCAGAACCACATCCAGTGAGATCACACGCAGAGAAGCGGCAGTGTGAGAGAGTGTGTGTGTGTGTCCTGTACCTCCGAGAGCGAAGAGCAGCTCCAGAGCCTGGACCATGGACTGAGCGGGAGGAGGCTGCGGGACGAGCACACGGAGTCATGCACACGTGGACAACAGCGGGGCGTAATGTGTTGATGCATCGGGGGGACACACTCACGGAGAGGAAGTTGAAGCGCAGCACGTTGTCGATGCCCAGGGCTTTGAGCTGCAGGATGACCGGAGCCAGGTTCGAGCGCTGCATCTCGGGGACCGTGGACTCCGGCAGCTTCTCGAAGTCCTCCTCTGATCCACACACATGCACAACACACACCTCAGTTCACCACACTACAGTACAACAGGCCGACAGTGTTGTGGAACGCCAGTGAACATTATTGTTAAATCCCGTTCCTCCATTTAAAATGAGAATTCAAATCTTTAAGAGTCATGTTAAAGGAGTCGTTCACTTTTCAAAAAACTTTTGCTGATAATTTACTCATCCAAGATGTCCATGTCATTCTTTCTTCAGTCGAAAAAAAGAAGGTTTTTGATGAAAACATTCCAGAACTTTTCTCCATATCAAAATGAACAAATCTTTTTCCGAGTCAATTTGTTCATTTCGTTTGTTGAATCAACCAAATGACACGAAAAAAGATTCGTTCATTTTGATGAACAGGAGAGTCACGAACGTGCGTCACAGAACAGAGCAAGGCGAGCATTTGAGCTTATAAAACTTAAACTTTGTTATTTATTTATTAAATGAGCGATCGTTTCACTAGATAAGACCCTTATTCATCGTCTGGAATCGTTTAAAGCCCTTTGAAGCTGCACTGAAACTCTCATTTGGACCTTGAACCGTTTGGTTCCCATTGAAGTCCATTATATGGAGAAAATCCTGGAATGTTTTCATCAAAAAGCTTTATTTCTTTTTGACTGAAGAAAGAAAGACGTGGACATCTTGGATGAGTAAATTATCAGCAAATTTTTTTTAAAAGTGAACTACTCGAATTCCCGAATGCTTTAATTTATTCCAAATGTGGATGTCAATATATCTTTTTTAAACGGGCATCAAAATAAAAGACTTACGTTTTGTAAGATTAATGTATTTATTACATTATTATTGAATAATTTACTACATGTATTTTTTTTCTTATTTCTAATTTTACATGTTCTTATAAAACTTTTGCAACTTGTGTGTTTCTTTTCATTTCTGTTACAATACCAAGCGTTACGTTATTCTCCTGACGTCGGAGTAAAACATTCAGTCAAACTGACAGATAAGGATCATTTGTAGCGCAACTTTATGATTTGAAATGATTTATTTTAGACTTTTTGAGTGGAACTTCCCCAAACCGGAAGTTTAATATATTTAAAGGGGACCTATCATCTAAGTCTTGATGTTGTTTTTGAGCTCTACCAGAACAGGTTTTCATGCTTGAATGTTCAAAAACACATTACGTTGCCCATATTCTCCATCATTCATCGCTCTGTTTAGTTCCTGTCTCAATGAAGCCCCTCCTTCTGAAAAGCACACTGTGCTCTGATTGGTCGGCTGGATAAGTGTGTTGTGATTGGTCGAGCGCTTCGAATGTGTTTGGGAAATGTCCCGCCCTTACCATCACACTACTAACCCACTCAACCAGGCCCCGCCCCTTTTTTCTGCGCATGAATTATTCTAATGAGCAATATTGTGACGTGTTCTCGGAAGAAACTCGAGACTACAATGGAGGCGTTTCAGGAGTTCAGAAACACTCACACTGATCTAGAGAAGACTTACATTACACACTAAAGAAAGATGAACATGTAAATAAAGCATCATGTGTTCCATTTAATTAGTTGACTATATATTTCTATCATATATATGTAATAAAAATATGTAGGTGTCGGTACCGGTGTAGAGGCGGAAGCACTTCCCGGCGCGGTTCCTCCCGGCGCGGCCGGCTCTCTGGCAGGCGGAGGCTTTAGAGATGGGCGTCACGATCAGAGACTCGATCGCGGTCACGGGATTATACGCCCGCAGCTTCACAAACGCACAGTCGATCACAAACACCACCCCGTTGATGGTGATGGAGGTCTCCGCTATATTGGTTGCGACCACCACCTGAAAAACATCAGAGACGAACTCTCGTCAAGGAGTTGTGATGACGTGTGTCCAGCCCTGTGGTTAGTTTCTGTGGTCACCTTTCTGACAGTGGGCGGCATCCTCTCGAACGCCCTCATCTGCTCGCTGTAGGGCAGGCCCGCGTACATGGGCAACACACACAGGTGCTTCTTCATCCCGTAGCGGGACAGGGTGCGCGCCTGTTCCTGGAGCAGAGACACCACCTTCTCCACCTCCTCCTGTTCAAACAGTCAATGGCCATGTTTATCTGGAGTTGAACACACTTCCCATACGCGAGTGCTCGGTGTGTGTCGCTACGCAATGCGTATACAGGGGTTAAAGTGAAAATAATTCCTGAGCTTGAAATTTTTTTTTTGGGGGGGGGGAGACGGACTTATCTTCAATGGCACCATTTATTTTCAAGTATTGCAGCTGTATCTTAGGCTCTGTTTACACGAGAACGCTCGCGGGTGAAAACGTACAAATATTTTATCGGATGTGCCTTTCGTTTACATGCCGACGGCATTTTTTGACGCTTAAAAACGCAAAAAAGTGAAACCACCCTCCAGAGTGGAAATCTTAAAAACGCTCCACCGCCGCGTTCCCGTGTAAACGGTAAAAACGCAAAAGTCTGCTTGACAGTGAAGGTTGTATACGCAGGCGCGCGGACTTGGTGTTGTTGTAGTATGCACTCCTAGCCACCTGAAGCAATAGTATCCAGCTGCAGACCCGCAGCACACCAGTTTCAGAACCCCAGCGCCAGAACCGGAAGTAAGGGGCGGGGTTACGTTCTAACCAACACCAGCACGAGGAACGTAAGTGAGGGGCGGAGCTTTGGTTTGAAACCTAATAACGCCACCTAACGTAATTTGGAGGGTATTTTACACATGAAACAGCTTTTATTGAACAAGAAACGTCCTACTCTCTACGTATGTATGTTATGATACTACATTACGGTACAATAAGCATTTTAAAACATTGGTTTTGTGTAATATAATTGTTTATAGTTTCAGTTATTCGCTTCATTGTATTATAAGTTACTTCCTGATCATGATGGTGAAAAAATAATACTTGAAACTTATGGGCATTTTAATGTATAACAGTTTAATAATTTTAGCTAAGCAGTTTATACATTTGTGTAGATGTAGGAAGGTAAGACCTTTGTTTTTTTGTTTTTTATGAAGGAGTTAACTTTGTATAATAAAGCTTTGAAAGATATAAAACAAGACAAGCATTTGAGGTTTTTAAAATCATACACAATTTGATAACTCATTAGACATCTGTGATATTTTATGTTCTATTTATTTATTTATTTATCTTGATATTGAAGATATGTATTTGTTAGATGATTTTGATTGTTTAATAATAAAAAAATCGCATGGGTATTTTTTATAAAATATACTTTATTTCACAAGAACATGTGCAGCATGCATTTTTCGTGTAAAATAATAATGTCAAAATCTAAAAACGAGAGAAAATTCGGCATTGTTTTGTTAAAAATCTATACAAAACGACCAATTCAACCCAAGCTAGGCCTGTTTTATCACAACAATCTTGTATAAATTTAACTTACAATGTATGAGGAACTTACCCTCAGGCCCATTTTGTCCTTACATTCTTGCTAAAATAATTATAATGCAATAATAATAATTCCGCCCCTCCCTCACTTCCGGTTCTGGCGCTGGGGTTCTGAAACTGGGATTCTGAAACTGGTGGTGCTGCGGGTCTGCAGCTGGATATATCTCACCTGAAGTGCATACTACATTGAATTTCACACACTTTTGCGTCACCATTTGCACGCGGATTTCCCACACAAAACGCTCGTCTAAACGCAGAATAAAAAGTGATGACGCAACGCCACTTTTGCGTTTTCTCTTCAGAATCGTTTCCGTGTAAACATAGCCTATAAGGAGAACTCCGGCGCAAAATGAACCTTTGGTCTAATTACACATTGTTACCTAGTCATCCGTTATCTGAGATTT
This sequence comes from Pimephales promelas, assembly GCF_016745375.1. The sequence goes on from NW_024121444.1 coordinate 3,284,461, forward strand.
GTTTTCATGATTGCCGAATGTAAATAGTGTTATCTCTAAAAACAGTTTAGCCTATAACGCTAGTATAACGCTAGTAAATAGGGCATAGAGTAATGACAAATAAAAATCGCTTGTTATTACCACTAACAAGGCTCAAAATAGCCCCACACTAACATAATAAGGGTCCCTACATTCAAACCGAAGCATTGAGAACTTTGTCAGTGTCCAAACAGTTTAATAAGAAGATATTTTATACACACAGTCAACTTCGCGAATACAGGAAGAAGCCATCTTTAAAAAATAGTCTCTACCAGTCGATCTACGAGCGCCGATCTAAGTGCGCTGAACTGTGCAGAATCTCATATGGTCCGTTGTTTTCGGAAGAAACAGAAACACGAACCGTTTTCTTCTCATCAATATGTACACGTAGCCTACTGTTCGCGCTCACCTTATCACCTTATTCACATCTCACTGGTGCACATGGATCGGCGCTCGTAGATCGACTGGTAGAGACTATTTTTCAAAGATGGCTTCTTCCTGTATTCGCGAAGTTGACTGTGTGTATAAAATATCTTCTTATTAAACTGTTTGGACACTGACAAAGTTCTCAATGCTTCGGTTTGAATGTAGGGACCCTTATTATGCTACCGTGTTTGTGTGGGGCTATTTTGAGCCTTGTTAGTGGTAATAACAAGCGATTTTTATTTGTCATTACTCTACGCCCTATTTACTAGCGTTATAGGCTAAACTGTTTTTAGAGATAAAACTATTTACATTCGGCAATCATGAAAACAAATTTCAGATAACGGTTGACTAGGTAGCAATGTGTAATTAGACCAAAGGTTCATTTTGCGCCGGAGTTGTCCTTTAATGCCATCTTTTTATGAATGAAAGCCTGTATCACTAATATTATAGCTACTGATGTCTCGATGAAAATGATTTTCCCACAAATTTTAAATATTAAGGCCTGTTCACACTGGGACGAATTTCGTGCGCGTTATTCGCCGACTTTAACGCCTTGTGACTAAACAAAGGGCTCCAATGTGAGTGTGCACACCAATGCTTAAAAGCGTCAATTAAAAAAAAAATGCCTCGGGTTCGTTTTTTTTTTTTAGTTTGACGCGCTGCGTCAAAAACTATCCGACCAATGCGATTAACGCTTTTGCTCGCGTGTTTGGAGCTTCTAAAGTTACAGTAAAACACAACTTGGGGGCGCTCAAAAACAAAAGCACACATATGCAACGGCGAAGAAGATATATGTCAGGTAGCTTCGCCGTCTACACAGCCGGGAAGAAATAAGACGAGGAAGATGCGAGGCAAGATGAATGTAGAGCTGCTGGTCTCGTTCGTGCTAGCAAATACAAACATCTTGATAAAAGAAAACTGATATGGAGTGGTATTGCAGAGCAAATTGTCGCCATCTAATGTCAGGGAATGAATTTGCATGTTCACTCGACTCATCGTCAGCGAAAATCGCTTGGGTGTGAACACACAAAAAAACGCGTTGATAAACGCTGACGAATAACGCGCGCTGATAATCGTCCCGGTGTGTACGTGCCTTTAGGCTTAAAAAAATAAAAACTTTTAATTTAAGTGAACTTAAAACCATAATAAATGTCACTTACCTCTACCATACAGAGATTGAATAAGTTTATAAAACAGTCCGCACTGCATAAATTATAGATGAATTATAGAGGGGTGGGGGGAGGGGGGCATAGTAAGCCTGTTTGATTGACGTATTTTCTGTCTAATGATTCTAGATGGTTCTTGAAAATGATTGGCTGGGGTTTTTCATTTCAGTGCTTCTAATGTACAGCCAGTAAGTGGGTTTACGAATAGGATTTCAAGTGATTTTGTTAAAAATGGCCAAAAAAGAAAATCACATACCCCACCTTTAATAAACAAATCAAATTGGGTAACACTTTATTTGAAGGGGTGTCCATAAGACTGACATAACAACTGTCATGAACATGAAGTAGTCTTCATGAATGTTTATGACCGTTGTCATCCCAGAACAGACACACACACAGACCTGTCCTGTGAGAAACGCCAGCACGTCTCCGTCGTCCTCGGTCTCGTGGATCTTCAGCACGGTCTCCACCGTCGCCTTCACATAGTCTGGCACAGGACTGGACACAAACACACCCTCCTCAGTATCATCACTCAGCTCAGAGACTGACCGTGTGTGAGCGCAACGGTGTAAACACCTGACAGTGTAGAAGATGTCCACCGGGAACGAGCGGCCCTCGACCGTCAGAATGCCACAGGTGTCTTTATTTGGGTCTCCGGTCTCATTCAGGTTGAAGAAATCTTGAAATTTCTGTGTGAGACGCATCATCAGTACATTAACACTGTTACAGACGATCTAAGACGATCAGATAACCACGTCTGCTCCACAACCTTGCCAACTCATAATGTGGTTTCAAAAGTTTGGGCTTGGTAAGATATTACACCCCCGGTTTCAGACCAGGATTAAAGGGTTCAGGATTTTGGATATCGGGCCTCATTTCCAAGTTAGTCTGTGTGTTATTTATCAGAAGAGACAGTTTTCAAAAACTCTCATCCAGTCGTTCCAGTTGCATAGTTCGCCGGTGCTAGGCTAGTGTGAGTCAATGGTTACTGCTAGCCTGCCATTAAAAACAGTTTTACCCACTCCACCACAGTACACCAAAAGCAAATCAATTATAACGCCAGACTATCGATGTAAATGTCTGTTAAGAGAATGATGTTAGAAATCAAACTACCCTTTCAATCGCATTGCAATAGTTATACTTTGTTCTCTGTATTTATTAGCACAGTCTACAGCAGCGGCGGAGTGATATGTAGTTACCTAGGCAACTGAGAGAGGTAGTGAGGGAGAGACGTAGAGAGAGAGATAGTGAGAGAGAGAGGTAGAGAGAGAGGAAGAGAGAGGTAGTGAGAAAGAGAGATAGTGAGAGAGAGAGGTAGAGAGAGATAGTGAGAGAGAGGAAGTGAGAAAGAGAGATAGTGAGAGAGAGAGGTAGAGAGAGATAGATTAATTTACTGATTATTTGTTCATTGCCTATGTAATGGCCAATGCTTTGGCAATACTGTATAAGTCATGCCAATAAAGCTCATTTGAATTTGATAGTGAGAGAGAGAGGTAGTGAGAAAGAGAGGTAGTGAGAGAGATGTGTGTGTGACCTCAGTGTGTTTCCCTAATGTCCACCACAGTGACCCTTAGTAATGTGTGTATGTGTGTATATATATGTTAAAACACTGTGGTATCAAACGTCCATAGAAATTATAATCTGTTACACTGTTATTTTTTGCAATTAATTTAATTTGTACATTTCAATTTAAGTTGTTATAATACTTTGTTATTATTACTGTCTTCACTATACTATGTGTTACAAGCTTTGGCAATATTGTAATATGTACAGTCATGCCAATAAAGCAATTTGAATTGAACTGAATTGAGAGAGAGAGGTAGAGAGGTAGTGAGAGAGAGAGGTAGGGTTCTTCGGCTTCGGTTTTGTGTTTACTTTTCGACACAGTACCACTAACCGCTAAAGTAAAACTCAGCCACTGCTGAGAAACTAGTTCCTGTACCAAATGCATTGCGATCCTTGAGATGCTAGAGTAGTTTGACTACTAACATTATTCTCTTAATAGACATTTACATCGATAGTCTGGGGTTATCGTTTATTTGCTTTTGGTACTGAGGTGGAGTGGGTAAAACGCCAGTCTTTAATGGGTTAGTTCACCCAAAAATGAAAATTAAGTCATTAATTACTCACCCCCATGCTGTACCAACCCCGTAAGACCTTTGATCATCTTCGGAACACAAATGAAGATATTTTTGATTAAAGGAGTAGTTCACTTTTGAAAAAACTTTTGCTGATAATTTACTCACCCCCATGTCATCCAAGATGTCCATGTCTTTCTTTCTTCAGTCGAAAAGAAATTAAGGTTTTTGATGAAAACGTTCCACGATTTTTCTCCATATAATGGACTTCAATGGGAACCGGATGGTTCAAGGTCCAAAAGATAGTGTTAATAACAGTTTCAGATGCAGCTTCAAATGTCTTTAAACGACACCAGACGATGAATAAGGGTCTTATCATGCGAAACGATCGGTTATTTCAAAACTTATTCCAAAAATTTAACTTTCTAAGGACAAATGCTAGCCTTGCTATATTCTGTGAGGCGCGTTTGCAACGTCACGTATTACGTAATTACGTTCAAAAGGTCACGGGCGACGTAGCCGGAAGTACAGAATCAAAATCGTCCGACATCGTTGTTTTACCTTTTAATTCCTTTTTTTGTAAACGGTGTTTGAGCTAGTTTGCACGTTCAACCTATGCGTTCAACTTGTAAACACTCTGACTCTGTACTTTCGGCTACGTCGCCCGTGACCTTTTGAACGTAATTACGTATTACGTGACGTTGCAAACGCGCCTCACAGAATAGAGAAAGGCTAGCATTTGACCTTAGAAAAGTTACATTTTTGGAATAAGTTTTGAAATAACCGATCGTTTCGCATGATAAGACCCTTATTCATCGTCTGGTGTCGTTTAAA